>CM016721.1:18715536-19315536 GCA_005771605.1 Scutellaria baicalensis
ACTTGGGTGTCCCAGGACGGATGTAGGATCCATGCTCCCAATCCGCTCCAAGATCCATCTATATATATATATATATATATATATATATATATAGAACAAAACTTATATTCACTTGTGGCACAGATCCTAGATCCATGCCACTGACCCGACCCGGCGCGTGGGCCGCACCCAGGCGCGCCCACGCGCCCCCACGCGCACCCCCACCTGATCTGGTGTGCGTCCACGCACACAAGATTTCACACTATGTAATTCAGTGATAGGTGTTATATATGTACTCTATAGGTGTTATATATGTACTTTGTAGGTGTTAAAGTTTTATTATATGATTCAGTGATAGGTATTATAGTTATACTCTATAAGTGTTATATATATACTCCTTAGGTGTTACATCTATGTTCTTGAGGTATTACATATATAGAAGATTTCATATTATGTGATTCAGTGATAGATGTTATATGTATACTCTATATGAGTTATATATATACTCTTTATGTGTTATATGTATGTTCTTGAGGTATCACATATAAAGAAGACTTCATATTATGTGATTGAATGATAGGTGTCACATATATACTCTATAAGTGTTATATGTATGTTCTTTAGGTGTTATGATATTTTCATAAAACCTAAAGGAATTGTGTTTATTATATATCATGAATGCATGTAATTTTATATCACCTATAGAGTATCTTTGTAATACCTTTAAAATATTTTCATAACATCTCAAGGAAGAATTGTATTTATTATATCTTATAGATGTATGTGATGTTATATCACCCATATAGTATATTCGTAATACCATTAGAATATTTTCATATTATATGTCTGATATGTCTGATATGTTTAATATATACTCTATAGGTGTTATATATATACTTTTTAGGTGTTAAATGTTTGTTTCTTGAATTGAATTCCAGATGAATGATCTCATGACGAAGTCGTTTCTAAGTTACGTGGAGTTGAAAAAGCAGGCCCAGAAGGATGTGGAAGAAGAGAGAGACATAGAGTTGGGGCAACTAAGCGACGCAGATGAGCAAAACCTGTCTCAATTCTTCCAACAAGTGGAGCCCATCAAGAACACCATGCAAGAGATCACTGATCTCTTGCACGATCTCCAAACCTTAAACGACAACACCAAGTCCACTTACAGCGCCAAGATCCTGCGCGGATTGAGAGACCGAATGGACTCAAACATGGTCAGTGTTCTCAGAAAAACCAAGACAGTGAAGACAAGGCTTGAAGTGCTCGACAAGTCTAACGTGGCAAACCGGAAGAGTTACAAGGAAGGAAGTGCAGTGGATCGAGCCAGGGTTTCGACCACAAACGGGCTAAGAGCGAAGCTCAAGGAGATCATGAATGGGTTCCAAGCTCTGAGAGAGAAGATAATGAGCGAGAGAGAGACAGTCGTCGCCGGCGGCGGACGAGGACGGAAGAAGAAGAAGAAGGAAGAAGGAGAAGAAGAAGAAGAAGAAGAAGGAAGCAGATTGGGTTGAAGAAGGAGAAAGAAGAAGGATAAAGAAGAAGAAAAAAAAAAGTGGTGCGTGAAAGAGAAGAGGAAGAAGAAGAAGAAGATTTTTTTTTTTTTTTGAATTAATAGGGCGGGTCGGCGGGTCGGGTTGGGGGCACGGATCCAAGGATCCGTGCCACAGGTGCACATAAGTCCTTCTCATATATATATATATATATATATATATATTCAACTTCTTTTTTTGCCCTATCTGTACGCTGCCTCATCCTTTTCTTCTTCTCTTCTTCGCAACTTCTTCATCACCGCCGCTTCTTCGCCGCTATTTCATTCTCCTTCTACTCTGCTTCGTTGTTTCTTCTCTACTTCTCCTTCTTCTACTGCTTCTCCATTCTCCTTCTCTACTTCACTGCTTTTTCTCTACTTCCCCTTCTTCTGCTGCTTTTCCATTCTTCTTCTTTTGCATTGAGCGAGAGCCGCACCGCTTCTTCTCTACATGGAGCACTTTTTCTCTACAACGATTTAATTATCATCAGTTTTCTTCTCACCATTATTGATCTTCTGTTGGGTTCTTTTCTTCTTCCTCTTCACATGATATTTGGCCATTTTTTTCTTCTACTTCATTGCAATATTTCTTTTTCTTCTTATTCTCCGTGATGTAATACTTTAAAGGTATTTATGTAATAACTTATGTAATACTTGAAAAGTGAGTATCAAATATGTTAAATGTAAGTATGAAGTATGTAATACAATATAGATAAAAATGTAATACCTTAAAGCTTAAGAAGTAATATCTTAAAGTTGAATAGATAATACTTTGTACTATACTACTCTAAGCATTAATACTTTAAAGGTACATATGTAATACCTCAAAGGTAAATATGTAATAGTCAAAGGTTCTTTAAACTTAATACCTTAAAGGTAAATGTGTAATACCTGAAGAGTATACACGTAATACCTGAAGATATATGTATAATATCTATCACTGAATTACATAATATGAAATCTGGTGTATGTGGACGCACACTAGCTCAGGTGCAACCGCGCGTGTGGGTGCATGAACGCTCATGGAGGCGGCCCATGCACCGAATCGGATCGTGGTTCATGCCATTGATGCACACAAGTTTTTACCTCTAGTATATGTTGCATCCCATACATTATTAGCTATATATAAATAGATACATCATATACACACATGATTATAGAAATATCAAATCGTACTATCATGTTCTCGTGTTGACATGACTCAATTACACATTAGAATTGTATCCAAAACTAAAGTTGCTTAAATAACATATAATTGCTTTTTAATACATGAAAATTATGAAGAATTTATTTTTAATATTTGACACAAACGATTTTTTGTTGATTACTGGATCAAAAGTTATAGGTGATCTGATAACTAAGCATTAGTTTATTTGATCACATAACCGATAACCCTCTTGAATTTCCTAACAAAAATAATTAGAATAATACAAAGTTTTAATGAAATTTAACATGTTATAACCACTTCATCGTTCAATTAACATGTTATAACTTCGTCATCGTTCAAATTTGATCATTTTTTAAGGTTTATATATGAACAAGACACATGCAAGTCATTAATTATCATGTCCACATGATACGATAAATCTAAAACATTAATCCATATCTTTTGTATCAATATTACTTTTCTAAAAAACTAGTGATGTCACAAATACTAGCTAGTGCTATCACCCTTTTTTTATTTAATCAAAGTAGATACTAATTGTACTAGACTTGAGTATCCATTTTGATTACAAATTAAAGTTAAACACCAAATTTAAATCCCAGATTGTTAATTAAACTACTTTTCAAGTCTTAAACTGATAAAATATAAATAACTGAATGTCCATAATTTGTGCAATAAACCAACTAAATTAAAAAAAAATTGTCACTAGTTTTCTTGTAACATTGTCTAACCGCTTTAACTGTAGCAATATTTTGATGGCCCAACTGCTCCACTTAGCACTAGCTTGTCACTACACTTATGACCTAACTTGTTGAATTAATCTCCCCAACTTGCCTTTTCTATTTCTTTTTAGTTGACATCTTGTTTAAGAAAGATGATAGTTTATGCTGCATTTTATTATTAAATCACTTAAAATTTGATTTAGATGTAGTAAAATCCACTCAGAGATTTGTTTAAAATTTTGAAACCCTTTCTAAAAAGAGTGGATAAAGGAAAATTTGTAATTCATTCAGATTATTGTCGATCTCTCACGGCCACTCCTTTTCTTATTCTACGCATAAAGAAAGTTTATTTGTTCAAACTTTTACAAGAATTTAAAATTTTATTTGGAAAATTAATTAAACTGGTTAATCTTAAACTATATACATATTTTATGAGTATTGTATTATACTTATGTTTGTTTAAAATAAGTGTGTTTTTAGAGTTTGTTTCATATGTTAAGAAAAACAAGAATTGAGCAAAGATACACTTAGATCATCTCCCCATCCACCGTGAATCAACACGGTTCTTATTTCTCACCTCCTTAGTTATATTGAGATGAGATAATATAAAATATATATGGAAATAAGGAAGAAAAGTGAGATGAAACAAGATTGTAAAATCTTGTGTGAATAAACTATAAATAGATCAAATCGGTAACTTCAAAATTAGGAAATTGGGGTTAAACTTGGAAGACATGGCATAAAGGCTAAAACGATGGTACTTACTTGAAGACAAAATTTGACCTCAGAACGACATGAACTACAATATACTATCCACTACTAAATGCTTTTAATATTTTCAAGGCGGCGGCTGATAACCAGTGTTCTAAAATTAGGCCTAGACGGCCCCTAGCCAAACTAATTTTGGCCAATTCGGTCACTTTATGCGTTAGGCGGCTAGGCGGGACTAGGCTGAAAATTTCAGCCTTATGGGGGCTTAGGCAGTTCTAGGCGCCAAAATATTTTTTTTCCGAGGCGGGACAAGGCGGAAAAATTCGGCCCTAAGCGGGCCTAGGCGTCAAAATATTTTTTTTTCATTTTTTTTCTTTTTAGTAAATGATGGTATGATTTATGTATCATAATTTTTTATCAAATTATTATTATTTAATTAGATATAGGTAGAAAATTAACAAACTGAATAATATAAATTAAAAATAATTGAATAAGTCATATTTAAATATAATTCAAATGAGATATTGAGATTTTAATGTTCTCCAACATAAACTATACATATATTATTTTTTAAATTATGTTTTGAAGATATAAACTTAAGAAAAATATATAAAATAACAAAAAATATATTCAATTTAGATATGGCGTCTAGGCTCCGATTAGGCCCTTTAGGCGCTAGGTGCTAGTCAAGCGCCCGACTAACGTCTAGCATATTTTAGAACACTGTTAATAACATCCATTTTTTTTTATGAACATCCATTTTTTTATGAGTACATCCCCATTTTATATTTTTAATCCCTATTTTACTAATACATTGTCTTAAATAGTCTTTAATTTCCTTATGATTAAAAAATATTCCTAAAGAATAAAAATAAAAAAGACCCTAAAATTTGAAAAGAATGATAGATTTAATAGATCTCTCCTCTTCAACTCCTCTCCAGCCCTGTCCTCCGTCAACCTCAGCCACCGCTCGTCAGCCCGCCGCTGTCACATGAGGTAGAACAAATATGTGATGTTTCGTCGTATGAGGTAGAACATATATGTGATGTTCTGCTACGTGGAGTAGAACGTCTTGCAGATGTTCACACATATGTTGTCGAACATTGCCATAATGTTCTTCCCTTGTAGTCGAACGTTTCACTTTGTTATGTAGTATTTTAAAAGCGTTCAACATCTAATGGCAGAACATAGTCTATATGTTCGTCCCATTGTGGTGGGACATAATCAGCATGTTTATCTCCATGTGGTCGAACATCGTATTATTGTTCTTCCTATGTGCGTGGAACATTGTTTCAATGTTCTTTCTAAAACCGTAGAACAATTCGCGATATTGTCTTCAAATAAGCAATTTTAGATGATAGAAAAATGTCATTCTCTGCCATTAAATTTGGTAAAAAAATTACATGTTCCATCTCCACAATGCTTCACAGACCATTGTTGTTCTATTGATCAATTAATGGAGAAATTGAGAGGAAACATAGATATATTTATGTTTTCAAAATTTCAACATTAAAGAATTAGGGTTGGGATAGGAATATGATTAACCTAAAATTTTAGTTTAAATAGGAGAATGATTCCATTATAGAATTATGATTTAATTAGCAGTTGGAAAAATTAGATTTAAATATATAGGATTTGAATAATTTATAATTTAAACTAATCATTAATATATTTTAATTATATAAATTATATAAATAGATAATAGTATTTTAGTCAATTTTTTTAAAAAAGATGGTGTATTCATAACTTTGGGAGTGCTAATAATCGCGACCTATTTTCAAATCTAAAAATATAAAATTGAACAAGGTAATATTATAAAAAAGATTAATTACAAATAACCATTCAAACTTGTTAGGAAATATTTGAGTATGTTTTGATGAGACAAAACCTTAAAAAAGTAACCCTCAATCTATCAGCATAATCTATCTGATAAGGTTACTGCAGCAAGGTCACTACAAGAAGATATAACAGAGAAAGCTTCAAAGAAAGGATACTGCAGAGAATGGCGAAGGAATCTGGTAAACTAAAAGGATATTGCTTAATGTAGGAAGCTACCTAGAAGAGACCATGCCAAAGCATACTGCAAAGCAGCAAGCTACCGAAGCTTCAACCCACCTGATAGAGCAAGCCTGGGAAGGAAGCTCCAAAGCAAGCACGAGAAGGAAGCTACAAAGCAAGCATATGAAGGAAGCTAAAAGTTACCGGTAGAGAGAAAATGAATGAAGCCAATCAAATGAAGACACGTAGAAACCACAAAGCTGATGTGTATCAAAAAAAGAACGGCGCATTAAATGTTGGGAACCTACCCACCTTCAACAGGCAGATTTCCTACATCTATAAATAGAAGACTGAAGAGAGTAAAAAAAAGAGAGAGAAACGTGTGGAAGAAAAAGAAGAAGAGGGGGAAAAGAAAAGAAGAGAAGAGAGTGTATAGAAGATCAAAAGAAGAGAAGGAAGCTCAAACACTCTAAACCATAGAAACGCTAGATTACTCAGTCATTCAGTCTTGCAACAAGCTACAACAGAGTAACCTGCAAAAGAAGTCGAACCTTGCTGCATCTAGTTGAAGAAAAAGACAAAACCTTTTATGGACTGTCTCGGAGTGCTTAGTGCTAGGACTAGGATCTTGATAAGCTGTTCACTTTCTGAAGAAGAAAATAAGGATCCTGAGTGGGTCAGTTAGGAGAGTAGGCAAACAGCTGTGTGTAAGCTTGCTACTCATTTGTTAAGTCTGTGTTGTAATAGATAGGTCTGTGTAAATCAACAAGATTAACAATGTTCCATCTTGAGAATAGGCAGAGAAGATGTAGAAGGATTACTCCACATTCAAACCTCTGTATATCAAAACGTATGTTTGTGCTTACCTTTCTTACTGCATATCCAATATCATATGCACATCTTCCATACTTGTGTTTTCAATAGAAGAATGATTCTGCAATATAACTCTGATAATTCCGAAGTGACCTCCCAAAAGGTTACTGCCTCTGGACTTAAGTCTTTCGGAGAAAAACTTTGAAAGTAACAGTAGACTTATTCACCCCCTAAGCCTACTACCCATTGGGACCAACAAGTGGTATCAGAGTAGGTTGGATTAAGTACCAATCTGTTTTGGTCATTTATCTAGATCCCGTCGTTAAAAACACCTCTCTTTCTCTCTCTCTCTCTCTCTCACATCATATAAACACATATGACCATAAGAACCAATTGCCTCTTTTGAAAAGTACGACTGATGTGAAGACAACAACGGCTAAGAAAAAAATAGAAGAGCAGGCTGAGTTGTAGAGTAAAGCTGCTCAGGAGCAGGAAGTTGGTGAACAACAGGCTATGCTGGAAAAACAGGCTGTTAAGCAAGAAGCTGTGCTTGAGGAGCAAGCTTCTACTTAGAAAAGGTGCAGAGCAGACCAACAAGTGAAGCAAGTTGCTGAACATGAAACTTGGACATAAGAAAGTTGTTACAGAGCAAAGCTGGGAGTATGGAACATACTGGAGCCTCTGGACAACAGCAATGAGCAGACAACAACCTTGAAAGAAAATACTGAAGAAGTCAAGCGAAGGAGTGAGATAAGAAGCACACTCCGTCAAACATTCCATACTTCAAATGGAAGCAAGGGTCTACTCGATAAGCCAACTCTTAAGAAGAGAACGACAATGACAAGATACCTCTTTCTAAATTTTGCTCTAATATATCCTATGTCAAGATAGCTCTGAATATCTATATCTGGTTAAAAACTCAAGTGATCCTGAGCAATTTAAAATTCAAGAAAGCCAAATGAAAAAATCATCAGCTCGAAAGAGAGCATGCCAAAAATAAGACATACAACGATCTGAGGGCTGAAGAAAACAGGATTGAAATATATTGGTCACTTGTCTTGAAAATGAGAAGGGAAGCCTGTACGTTGATTTCCAAAAATGATGCTTCACCTACTCATGCAGAAACCTCAGGAGTACCTAAATTCGTACTGGAAGTGACCCTACATCTTAAAGAGATAATCATAAAGTAAGGGGGAACTTACAGTACAAACCAAGGTAACTCAGTAGGCAAGGAAGATAAAATCTTGATGGAACCCAATGGATATAAGTGTGTTGTAAGATGTCTGCAGCAACCTAACACTCGCTGTAGAAACCAAGCAGATAACAACAACTCTAAAATGGAAGAAAATCGTCTACCTTACTTGTATCAAAATTTGTCTTATCTATATCTAAAGGAGTTTGTTGAAAACATTTGAAGTAAGTTTTGATGAGACAAAACCTTAAGTAAACTCTAACAACCATAACCAATCTTAGGATATGTTACTGCAACAGAGTTACTGCAGAAGATTAAAATAACAGAGAAAGTCTCAAATGAAGGATACTGAAGAGAATGGTAAAGAAGAATCGGGTAAACTAACAAGGATACTTATGACTACAGGAAGCTACTGGAAGAGACCTCGCCAAAGCAAAATGCAGCGAGATAGAAAGCTACCTGGGATACAATGCCGAAAGCATACTGCAAGGGCAGTATGCTACAGAAGCCTCAAGCCACCTGAAGGAGCAAGCCAAAGAAGGAAGCTCCAGAGTGAAGCAAGAGGAGGAATCTGCAAAGCAGGCATGGGGAGAAAAGTCAAAGTTACCGGTAGACATAAGAAGTTACCGGTTGAGAGAAAAGAGAAGAGGAGCCATCCAGAAGAAAACACGTGGAAAGCGAAAAACTAGAAGGTGTCAGGAGTGCAGTACATTTATAGATTAGAGAGCCTACCTACCTTAAATGGGCAGAATTCCTAATCTATAAATAAGAAGAAGACTGACGAAGAGCGGGGAAGAGAGAAGAAAAAACGAACACAACAGAATATTCAAAAGCTCGTAGAGAGAAGCGCCAAAAGAAGAGAGAAGAGCTCAACAAAGAAGAAAGCGCAGAAAGAGAGGGAAGTTAAAATAGAAAAAAAAAAGAGTGTTTAGAAGAGTAGAAGAAAAGAAGAAAAGCTCGAAAACTCCACACCCCAAAAGACGCACGCTCAGTCAGTCAGTCCAGCAGCAAGCTTCAGCAGATCAATCTGCAAACGAAGGCTAAGCTTGCTACACCCAGTTGAAGAAGAAGAAGACAAACTCCTTCTAAAGGATTATCTTGGAGTACTCAGTGCGAGGAGTAGAGTCCTGCTGAGTTTTCCAATTTCTAGGAGAGAAAGTGAGGACCCTGGGTGGGTAGATTAGGATCTTGTGTGGGTCAGTGGGGAAGTAGGCAAGCATCTGTGTGAAGGCTTGCTACTTGCTTGTTAAACGTGAGCTGTAATAGATATGTCTATATAAATCAACTAGTTTAACAAAGGTTCCCTCTTGAGAAGAGGCAAAGAGGATGTAGCAGGATTACTCACCTTCGAACCTCTGTATATCCTTGCGTCTATGTGGGCTTACTGTCTTACTTGCATTACTGTAAGCTAAGTTGCACATCTTTTATACTTTGCTCTACAATGAGAAATAAGCTTCTGCAAACCACTCCAATCTGTAACCTCCCAAAAGGTTACTGATCCTAGAATAGAGCCAAAGAGAAGAAAAGTTTGAAAATATATTAGACTTATTCATCCCCCCCCCTAAAGCCTACTACTAGCTTTTTTGGGACCAACAGAGTTCATACTCCAGAGAGATACAACAGGTAAACACCTGCACACACCCAATCTCTATTTTATCCTATGCTTACTGGCAAAAGTCTTAAAGGAACAAACAATTACTATAGCAACTATCAGCTGTAAGGAAAGTTTGGATTCAAGATAACTAACCCAAAATGACCCATACTAGTATGGGTACCTATAAAAGGATATTCGTTCTGCAGGTACCTTTGACAGAAGGCTACAAGAAACAATCTTCAGACCTTTGAGAAACCAAGAAGAAGATCTCCAGGCTAAAAAAGGTCCTACATGAACTAAAACATGCTTCAAGAAACATATCTACAAAATCAACAGGAAGCAGACACCAAGAGCAACCCAAACAACAGAAACAAGATGTGATTGCTACATGAAGCTGAAAATTCTAAGAGAAGGTCACTTCACCCTAGACAATAGGCTACTGAATCCAGGGGAAAGCTTTGACGAAGTTAAGGAATGATAAATGAAGTTCTGACAATAGGACGCTAGACACCAGACTACTGGATACTAGGTCGCTGGATAATAGAACGCTGGATATCAGGACGCTGGATATCAGATTGCTGGATACTAGGTCACTGAACACCAGGTCGCTGCATACCAGGATACTAAACACCAAACTACTGGATACTAGGTTACTGGACATCAGGGCACTTATCATCAAGTCACTGGAAAATAGGTCACTGGTGGGTTACATCTCATCAAATCTAGCGGTTATCGAAAAACTCTCGGTAACATGTAAGCATGAAAGTGGATCACCTTTTCAGAAGTAGACCACCTTTTCAGAACCCTAGGATATCAGCCTTGCGATCAGGAAGATCTAAGGGTTGAAAATCAAATCTTGACCATCCATCCAAGCAATCACTTCATGAAGAGGCGAAAAGATGCAAAGCTGTGGAAACTACCAACAACTTTATTGAAAACCGGTGAAGCAGTTAATGAGATCTTTAAAAGATCTAACCTCAACCGTACGATCAATAGTTCATTCAAAACAGGGAGTGCTTCAAACTCTATATATACATGCACCCTAATATATATATCTTCATTCACTTTTCTCATATCCTTAACCAACATGGCACCTGATTGTTTGAAACCATTCTCTCCATTATTTCTTAGCAGCACGTTCTCTGCAAATAATCAACCAAGCACCACTCAAATCATGAAAAGTCACCCCTCATGCTTAATCTTTCTAAGTACATCTTTCTCAGAAGACTTGATCTTCTAGCTTACTGCCCCCACCTCAAATCCGAGAGTGCCGAAGGACTTGCACCCAAGTTCTTCTTTTAGAGGCTGGAGGATAGAGAGAAGGATCCCTCTCCAGTAACCCTAGAGCTTCAGCTCGATGATGATGACAAAAAGAGAAAGAAACAACGAAGGATCTTGGAAGATCAAAAGTCTTCCAAAGGTGGAGGAGAAAAGATTCCAGCCCTTCCATGGGGTGATTCTCTTCTGCTTACAAGAGAATGAAAAGGAGAGATAGTCAGAGGAGTTGGTGAGATTAGAAAAAGGAAGAAAGGCTGCAGCAAGCTACTGCGCTTAGGCTTCTCTGCTTCTTCACTTTCCCCTCGATCGAATCTTTTTTCTCTCTCTTCAAACTTCTTCACCTTTTTCTGCTCTCCTCTCTAATCAAAGAGGAAAATCAATTGGGAGCAAGAAATTGCACAGAAAGAGGGAGAAGCTAGACATCAGATTAAAGCTAGAAGCAAGCTAAGAGGGGAAAGAAATGTAAGAGCAAGAGAAAGAAGAATGAGCCAGAAAAGCAAGATAGAATGTCTACATTGTACTCTGCTTACTGCGTTGTACTGTAAATGTTTTATATATATAAAATATCTTCTATTCTCTAAGCTCACTCCTTGTGACCTTTCTTTTTGACTTGTATGTGATTTAATAAAAACAGTCTGTTTTGTGATTATATATCTTATAAATCTGCTTTCAGTGCTTAAGTGATTATGACTTCTTGATCTTATCTGCAAAGGTTTTGTCATTATCAAAAAGGGGGAAAATTGTTAGGAAATATTTGAGTATGATTTGATGAGACAAAACCTTAGAAAAGTAACCCTTAATCTATCAGCATAATCTATCTGATAAGGTTACTGCAAGCAAGGTCACTATAGGAAGATATAACAAAGAAAGCTTCAAAGAAAGGATACCGCATAGAATGATGAAGGAATTTGGTAAACTAAAAGGATACTACTTACTGCAGAAAGCTACTTAGAAGAGACCATGCCAAAACATACCACAAAGCAGCAAGCTACCTGACAGGAAGCTACCTGGAAGAGACAATGTCAAAGCATACTGTAAAGTAGCAAGCTACCGAAGCTTCAAGCCACCTGACAGAGAAAGCCTGGGAAGGAAGCTCCAAAGCAAGCACGAGAAGGAAGTTACAAAGCAAGCATATGAAGGAAGCTAAAAGTTACCGGTAGAGAGAAAATGAATGGAGCCAATCAAATGAAGACACGTAGAAAGCACAAAGCTGACGTGTATCAAAAAGAGAACGGCACATTAAATGTTGGGAACCTACCCACCTTCAACGGGCAGATTTCCTACATCTATAAATAGAAGACTGAAGAGAGTAAAAAAAAGAGAGAGAAACGTGTGGAAGAAAAAGAAGAAGAAGGGAAAAGAAAAGAAGAGAAGAGAGTGTATAGAAGATCAAAAGAAGAGAAGGAAGCTCAAACACTCTAAACCACAGAAACGCTAGATTACTCAGTCATTCAGTCTTGCAGCAAGCTACAACAGAGTAACCTGCAAAAGAATTCGAACCTTGCTGCATCCAATTGAAGAAATAGACTAACCTTTTAAGGACTGTCTCGGAGTGTTTAGTGCTAGGACTAGGGTCCTGATAAGCTGTTCACTTTTTGAAGAAGAAAGTAAGGATCCTGAGTGGGTCAAGTAGGATCCTATGTGGGTCAGTGAGGAGAGTAGACAAGCAGCTGTGTGTAAGTTTGTTACTCATTTGTTAAGTATGTGTTATAATAGAGAAGTCTGTGTAAATCAACAAGATTAACAATGTTCCCTCTTGAGAAGAGGCAGAGAGGATGTAGAATGATTACTCCACCTTCGAACCTCTGTATATCTATGTGTATGTTTGTGCTTACCTTTCTAACTGCATATCCAATATCAGATGCACATCTTCCATACTTGTGTTTCCAATAGAAGAAAGATTCCATAATATAACTCTGATAACTCCGAAGTGACCTCCCAAAAGGTTACTGCCTCTGAACTTAAGTCTTTCGGAGAAAAAGTTTGAAAGTAACAATATGACTTATTCACCCCTCTCTAAGCCTACTACCCATTGGCACTAACAAAACTAAATTCATTTTTGCATTTAGTTACCTAAACTTTTTTTTTCTTGCAACTAACCATCTAACCTTTGTGAGAGTTGCAAATAACCATCTAAGACTATCGAAACACCATTTCTCAGCCAAATCAAATTACGTATGAGACACACCCTATACTTATGAGGCTATTTCTATCATTTTAAGTTTAATTAGGAAAAATAAATGTAAGAAATATTGTATAGATTTTGATGAAGATAAAACATGTAATAGATTAGGGCCTAGGATCCTATGTATTTAGACTCTGTTGTAAAATCTCTAGTATAGCCGCAAACTCATCCAATCAAAAGATACCACATAATAAAGCAAAAAGGAAGTCTGAAGATATGTCAGATTGAGTATGGTGATTACAGCAACAGATACGTACGAGCAAATCAGGAGAGGCCACGTTGCCCCATGCATGTTGCGAGAAGGAAGATCTCTCTCCAACGGGCAGAATTTATCATCACCTATAAATAGAAGAAGACTGGGACATGAAGATAACCGGACCAACTTGAAAAAATTGAAACCAGAAACTCTCACGAATCAAACGCTCTAGTTTTATATCTCTATATTCAGATTGTTTCAAGTCCAGTCTTGTAGCAAGCTATCTACAACTTAAAAAGCTCATCGTTCTAAGCTTGCTGCTTGTGTTGTTAAAAAGAAAACCTACTTTTCTTTAGATTGTTAGGAGTTGTTTGATCGGAGGTTATTCCTGATCAAATATTTGCGTTCTTAGTAGAAGAACAAGAGCTCTATGTGGGCTAGTTGAGTTTGGTCACTGTGCAGTAACCATGTATGGGATAGACTGACAGTTTAGGTTGTCTAAGCGAGGCTTGTGTAAATCAACCGTTTGACTTAACAAAGTTCCTCCTTGAGAAGGAGTACAGAGGACGTAGAGGGATTACTCCACCCTTAAACCTCTATAAACCGCTGTGTTTATTTTTGCTATAGCTTACTGTTGTTCTTATTCTTGTTCTTGCTTATCTGCTTTAACCTGCTACATATCTATCATAAGCATATCAACTGTTTTCAGAAAAGAAGCTTTGGTCAAAAAGAATTTCCGCTGTGCATAAAACTCATTTTCTCTAAGTTCACCAAAGGTAACTGCTCAAGCAATAACCTCCAGGACAGTAAGCTCTTTAGCTACCTGCCTGAGTGACTTATCATTATGTTTTAAAGAAAAAGTTGAAAATTAAGTAGGCTTATTTTTAACCCCCCCTCTAAGCCTACTACCACTTAGGCCAACAATAAAAAAATTTAAGACAAATATTAAAATTTATTTGAATGTACCATAAGTATACGTCAAATGAGCAATGATATTTTTTCAATTAAAAAAGAAAAGAAAAAAGAGTTTAAACAACGCAAGAAAAACAAGCTAGAAATGAAAGATCAGTCTCGTTAAAATTTTGACATAGCAAAACCTCGTCAGAAAAAACTATGACAGAGAAAAAGAGTAAAGGGTGTACAAAGATGAGAAAATCGAAAGATAAAGGAAAATAGGGAAATAATTAGGATTTAAAAAATAAATTATTAATAAAATAAAGATTTCAACAATAAATTATAGATATGTAATTCCTAACATATAATAGGGAAATTATAAATTTTGTACTAGTTTCTAACACATGGGTTTTGAAAATAAATTAGGGATTTTGAAACTAAATTGAGGATCAACAAAACTTATATGCACCTTGGGCACGAATCTTGGATCCGTGCCCCTGACCCGACCTGGCTCGTGGGCCGTCTCCACACGCACCCCCACCTGATCGCACACCAAATTTCATACTATGTGATTCAGTGATAGGTGTTATATATATATATATATATACGTTCTTGAGGTATCACATATATAGTGATAGGTGTTATATATATAATCTTTAGGTGTTACACGTATGTTCTTGAGGTATCACATATATAGTGATAGGAGGTGTTATATATATACTTTATAGGTGTTATGTATATACTCTTTAAGTGTTACACGTATGTCCTTGAGGTATCACATATATAGTGATATGAGGTGTTATATATATACTGTCTAGGTGTTATATATATACTCTTTAGGTATTACATGTATGTTCTTGAGGTATCACATATATAGTGATATGTGTTATATATATATATACACACATTCTATAGATGTTATATATATACTGTTTAGGTGTTACATGTATGTTCTTGAGGTATCACATATATAGATTTCATATTATGTGATTCAATGATAGGTGTAATATATATACTCTATATGTGTTATATATATACTCTTTCGATGTTACATGTATATTCTTGAGGTATCACATATTTAGATTCCATATTATGTGATTCAGTGATATGTGTAATATATATACTCTATAGGTGTTATATATATACTCTTTAGGCATTACATGTATGTTCTTAAGATTCAGCGATATGTATATATACATAATAGATTGTGAATTGCGATTTTATCATCTTCTTCCCCAAATTTTCTGCAAATTCATACTATTCAATCAAATATCTACAACTTCATACCATCATTCAATAACCAACAAAGTTGCATATCAAATTACATACATATACAATCCTGAATATATAAACCCTAAAGAAGAGAGAAGATCAATAGAGATGAAACAAAAAATTCCTCTTGCCAATCTGCAGCCATTAAGGTGAAGAAGAAGAAGATGATGAGGAAGAAGAAGAGAAAAAACAAAACAGCGTCGTGAAGAAGGCGTGAAGAAGAAGAAGAAGAAGAAGAGACACAAAATTAGGGTTTTAAAAAGAATAAGAGATGAGAAGAAGAAAAAGAAGAAGAAGAAGCAGATTCGTGAATCCTCTTAGCTCGCATCGATCCATCCCTTCCCAACTGCGTGAATATATATATAATTAATCCATCCGAATTGGGTCGGGTCGGAGCGGGTTGAGGCATGGATCCAAGGATCCAGTGCCCCAGGTGCACATAAGTGTTACTCATTAAAGATTTTCAATTGAAACTAGTGTGTGAAATAAAAATTATGGATTATAGAACATATTTTATACTTTTCGAAAGCCCAATTTTTTCCCAAAATTCAAATTAGTCAATGATATGTTTAGTTTAGTTGTTCGCCAACAAAAACAAAGTTCATCCATGATTACCTCTTTCTATTATCCAACTCGTTTATACTCAGCAAACTTGTGGAAGAAAATTGAGGTTTAGGATTTAAAAGTAGGAATCCTACTTATTTTCTCTAAACTTAAAATGAAAAATTACAATCATAAGTATAGGGTGTGTCTTGCACGTGGTTTGATTTGGTAGGAAATTGTGTTATGATGATCTTAGATAATTGTTTACAACTCACAGAAAGATGAGATGACTAGTTTCAACCGAAAATAGTTCAGATAGCTAACTGCAAAAACATGTATAGTTTGAATGCTTATTTGTAGTTACCCCTTAGGCCCCGTTTGGTAAGGGTGTTTAGCCTGAACTGAGATTGATATCTAACCTAAGCGGGTGTTCGGTAGGAATGTTTGCAGCCCGGTTTAGTTTAGGCCCGGGTTTGGCTGCTTAGGATTAGAGTATGCTATTCATGGGTTTATAGACCCTCAGCCATTGGTGGGTTTAGACCCCAATCAACAGTGTCAACAATTTTTGCCCAATTATGCCCTTACTATATTCATTGACAGTTTACGGTTTTACCCTTCAAATTTCCAAAAACAACAAAATTGCCATTGGATATATTCTTAACCCTAACCATCGAGAGGCCCCATTTGACATTCTCCCTTGACCGTAGCAAACTTCAGCGGCCTTCCGATGCAAAATCCAGCGGCGGCACACCCTCACCCAAGGTGAGTTTCTTCACCCCGTCTACCAACCTTGCTTCATCGTGTTTTTCGCAATGTTTATCTGCCATTGCTACAAGTTTTTTGTTTGATTACCTCAGTTTTGATCTACAAGTTTTCTTTTCCGATCTGTCATTTGATATTTCATGCATTGTTTTCCTTGTTTAGGGTTCTGTGTTCCTTGTCACAACATCGAGCGGCGACACCGGTGACGGCGGAGGTCCAGCAGGCAAGAACCCTAACCCATTCTTTAAATGTGAATATATATTCTGCAATTTTCATTCTAAACATTCTACAAGGCGATTAACTGAGATAATGTTCTAACAAGAAAATAACAAGAATTTATTTATGAGCAAGAGTTGATGAAAAATGAAAATTTATCTTCTTTGGTAAGTTTGTTCTGTTTTATGGTTTGAGTTAGTTTTAGAGCTGCCTAGAAGTTTATTTAGAGAGGGATTGTGACAATGTTGCTGTTTAGACTCAGATTCATGGTTTATTAGTTGAAATCTATCTATCGATGGTTTGCTCTGCTTTTCTGTGATGCATAAATATAATGTGGTGTTCATTATTATTCCGCAAAAGATCTCGTAGTTTTAAGGTTCTTCTAGCTCTCTAATGTGCTTATCTCCCATGTCCTGCTCAAAAGATTGCAGAGTTGATAGTTGTCTTTGCCTATCTACAAGTTTAGGCCATTTGATGGTTTCATACTTGTGAGATCAAATTATACAATTGCTGAAATTTTTGGCTCCTAAGTACATTAAAGAGTATTTGGATTAAGATTGTCAGTTTAGCATTTATCCTCAACTCTTGCTCATAATATCTATGTAGTTTTATTTATGCTACACAAATATTATTGTTTTTTAATAAATTTTGTTACTTAGCTTCTGTCTTTGAAATACTATATTATATATAATTGGAAACAATCTTATTTGGGTTCACTTAATTGAATTGCTACATATTAGTTCCATTTAGTAAAAATTGAGGGTCCAAATTCATCTATACATAATCAAAACATCATTAATTAATTGTTCTTTTGAGTGTATGTTTATGGCATATTGACCTTTTGAAGATACAACAAATTATGTTTTATAACTTATTGTATTCAGTGTCTGTTAATATGGGTGGATGAACTTTTTTTTTTTGACTGACAAAGATGACTGTATGAATTCCAATTTCATTAGGTTTGACTCATCTATGTCAACACTGAAATGCCTCCATTTTTCTTTGCATTGGAAAGTCCTCTGAATCCCTAATTCATGTTCACTAATTAAAGCATTCTCTTATGAACATGAGGTTATGGTCTGTCCCGCAGCAGTTCAGTTTGAATCCCACTGTGGTGCCATACAAGATCTTAGGGATTCAAGATTGTGGTGGAAAATTGCAAGAAATCTGATTGTGTAAGTTGCTTGCTCTTCCAGGTTTGAATTATACTAACTTACATGTTGTCTTTGAATTATGGTTTTGATGTATTAGTCTGTTAGGATTGGGTTTGCTTGTTGTAGTTCTTAGGTTTGAAATTGTTAAACATATCATTCATGCAATCATATATATATGGGCAATGTGCTATTTAACAATATGCTAGTACTTAGGAGATCCTTATTGGATGGTTAAGAAATTGCATTCTCTCTCAAGGATGAATTTTACTTTTAATAATAAGAAAACAACAATTGATCCTATCTGTTTTGAATTGTACACAATGCATGTTTCTGTGACCCATTATTGGACACTGCTTTGCCAACTTCCTGGAATCTACACAGCCATTGATGTCAAACTGTCATGATTCTATAACCTGAAGTATGTACTACCCTTTGATACATCATTGAATCCCTTGCATATACAATTCATCAATATTTTCTTGAAGTAGTTTAATTTTGCATTACCATATCAGCAAATAAGGTTAATAAACTGTAATCATGGTGTACAAATATTTTTGTAGTGAGATCTAAGATGGATGACGATTTTGACATCGAGCTGATTTCTTGTGCTGTCGAAACACTAAACGCCCAATTCAAAATTTTCATAATCCTCATGACACCTTGCTACATGTTCAGTATAAATACACCCCTAGGAGACCACCTCGCACCCGTAGAACCAAAAAATATCTCATCTCAAATAAAATATCCCGTCAATTGGAACATATTCGTACTCTCACCCTCGTAAGTGACGATACCTGCATTAACCATCTCCGTATGAGCCATGACACTTTCAGTCGTCTGTGTTATTTGTTAGAGCATGTAGGGGGTCTCCAATCCACTAAACATTTACCTATTCCCGAGCAAGTTGCCATCTTTCTTTCAATCCTCGCACATCGTAAGAAAAATAGGGTTGTGAAGGATGATTTCCTTAGAAGTGGTCACACGATAAGCATGCACTTCAATGCTGTCTTGAGATGTTTACTGAGACTGCACACCATTCTTCTTGTTCAGTCGATCGTTGGAAGTATTTTAAGGTACTCTTCTCAATCGACTTCTTATCCATCTAATGCAAATGACACATTTATGTCCCATTTATAACAGTTTAATGCATCCTTCTAAGAACCATTGTTTGACCAATTACTTGTAGGGTTGTCTTGGTGCTCTTAATGGCACGTACATCCCGGTCAAGGTTCCCCTCCATGAAAAACCTAAATATAGGTACCAAAAGGGATTTGTTTATGTCAATGAATTAGGTGTGTGCGATTGAGATCTTAATTATGTCTACGTACTTACTGGCTGGAAGGGCTCTGCGGCCGGCGGTTGTGTCTTGCGTGATGTCATTACCCGACCCAATGGATTGAAAGTTCCCATTGGTAAAACTACCTTCACCTTGACACCTTCTATTACAATAGGTTAATCGAGGATACATAGCTTATTCTTGAAAATGTTTAGAAAAATAACAATATACATGCATGTCATACCTATTATAACAATTGTTTGTTTCACACATTTAATGTCAGGTAATTACTATTTGTGTGACGGGGGTTACACAAATGACAATGAATTTTTAGCACCCTATCGGGGTGTTAGATATCATCTCCAGGAATGGCATCACGCGTCACATCCTCCTCAAACACCCCAAGAATTTTTCAACCTCATGCATGCTAGAGCCCGTAATGTGATCGAGCGTTCATTCGGCATCTTTAAAGCCCATTGGGGCATTCTAAGAAGCAACTCGTTCTACCCGATTAGAACCCAAACCACATTATATTGGCTTGTTGTTTGTTGCACAACTTCATTCGTACCAATTCAACAATCGACCCAATTGAGAGTGAGGTGCCCGAAGTCTTCCATAATCCTAAGTGGAAACCCAATACAGATCTCGTATACATTGACCAAGTAGAAACATATCAAGAGTGAACCGAACTTAGAGAGTCGATTGTGCAAGACATGTGGGCAAATATGAATTCGTTAGTGTAGGACATTGCAATTTAGTACTTATGTAATTCCAACTTAATGTACTATCGAGGAGTATCTCAGATTTTTAATGTTAGATGCACTAAACCATTATGTTTCTAACATTATCTTATTTACTTATTTCTTACTAGGTTTGAACCCGTGCGTTGCACGGGTTTTATTTAATATTTATCTCATTTTTTTATTTTATAATTAGTGTTTATTGTTATATGATAGTAAAATTTTACATAAGTATGATATTTTTTCTTTATTCTTAAAATAATATTTCTTAGGGTCCATTTGAATATGTGAATTTGAGTAAGAAGTTGAAATCCTTTGTAGCAAATCCATTGATAGTGTTTGGTTGGATGTGAATTTAAAATTCATAGTTTTCATTTTGAGCTAATTTTAGAGTCATTTTGGTTGATTTCAAATCCACTCAAACTTGAAAGGATTTGAAATCCACTCATTTCAAATTCTGGATTTGAAATCACTCTATCCAAGCGGAGTCTTATTGTTTTCTTTAATAATTTTTTTCATTTATTCTTTAACACAAAATTGTTAATATATAGTTCTTAATAGGTGTTTTAATTATTGCATTAGGTATTTTCATATCTTTCTATAAAAAATATATAATATATCTTAATTTTATCGCTCGAAAACATCTGTTTTGTTCAATGTTTGTCCTAAGTGCACTCATTATTAGCTTTATGTATTGGTTTATTTTGTAATTGTGTTCTTTTTGTGATCTTTTTATTAGCCTTAACAAATTGTTACATATTGTAATATTTTAATACAATTTCTCGATTGTTTAATGGGGTAGTTGGACTAAATGTGCACGTTTGGATTTTGGATTATCAATATCCGAATCATGTTATTTGTTTGCAGAATCTTATAACTATTTTTTTTCTTTGTTTACCTCATCCAATTTTACAATTTGAACTGAAATATTAGCTCTTTTTTTAAAGATAAAATAACAGTACAACATCTATTTTTCTTATAATTCCCCATATGATGACATATTAATTGTAATCCTACTTTTTAAAATCTCTAAACAAACACAAAATTATCAAATTTCATCCTTTTTATAACTCACTTTCATACTTGCCAAATTTACACATGTTTTAACCTAAACATATCCTAAAAAAAATTAAGCACCTATTTTTTGCTAATTATATATATATAAGTGTGGTTTGCACCCTCGAGTGTTTCAGAGTCTCTCTTTTTAAACATAAAATAACAGTACATCATATATTTTTATTATAATTCCCTATATGATGACATATTAATTGTAATCCTACTTTTGAAAATCTCTAAACAAACACAAAATTATCAAATTTCATCATTTTTATAACTCACTTTTATACTTGCCAAATTTAAATATGTTTTAACCTAAACATATCTTTAAAAAAAATTAAGCACCTATTTTTTGCTAATTATATATATAAAAGTGTGGTTTGCACCCTCAAGTGTTCCAGGGTTTAAACACAATTTCAAAGTACATTATTTTTATTTAATACATGACATTATCGAACTAATGTTTGCACATTGTTGCTTACTTTTTTTTTTTGCCAATTTGAAATGTTGGACAAAAACAATAATTCAAATTTGAAACCAAATATTTCATGCAAAAAAGATAATACAACATTAGCAAGCACTTGTAACTTACACATTTTTTTTTTCCAAGCAATTTTTTTTTTTATAATACCCTTAAAAATTTCTAAACAAACACAAAATTATCAAATTGCATGCCTTTTCATTATCTAATGCCAAATATGTTTCAATCTCACATATCTTAAGATTTTTTTAACACCTATTTTTAGTAATGTCATTAGCAATATGTTTCATAGTTTAAATTACAATTTTAAAGTATATTATTTTATTTCATGTCTGACATTACCAAATTCTGATATTTATGTGTTATTTTTTTCTTGAATCCTCTAAATAATTTTTTCTCTAAGGGTTTTTATTTTTTTGAGTTTGAACTACTTGAATGTTCTTTTGTAAAATATTATTAGCACCTTCAAATATCTTTTATTTATTTGTTTTAATTCCTTAAAAAGTAACAGCAGAATTACTCTTCAAATTTTGTTTTATTTTTTTGAAATTTAAATGTTGGACAAAAACAATTATTCAAGTTTGACACCAAATATATCATGTAAAACAAAAAAGAAAAAAAAATACAACATTAACAAACATTTGTAACTTGCATAATTAATTTTTCCAAGCACTTTATTATAGTAGGGTAGTGGGGTGTGTATTTAATTGATATTAATATTTTGATATTTTATAAATAAATAATTGTAAAGGAAGGACACTTGGCAACATTGTAAAGTGCCACTTGTCAAAGACTTGAAGGTGACACTTGGCAACATTGTAAAGTGCCACTTGTCAAACACTTGAGGGTGCAAACCACACTTATATATATATATATAATTTCCTTATGGAAGATTTGAACAAAAGTCATGAACAACAACAACATGTCTTGCACAAAAAACAAAACTTCAGCTTCAAGTTGAAGGACGTGGAGTTTTTTTGAAGAACAACAACTAATTCATGCACTAAAGGACTTAGTTGTTAGGGGTTACAAGTTCGATAATGGATTCCGAACTGGATATCTAAATTTGTTGGAGAATGCTATGGTCCAACATTTTCTGGGTATGGATTTGAAAGCCGAGCCCCATATCGCAAGCAAAATTTACACGTGGAAAAAAATTACCACTCACTGTCCCAAATGCTTGCCAAAAGTGGTTTTGGGATGAGTGCAAATCACATGATAGATGTTTCTGATGATGTGTGGGATGCACATGTAAAGGTAAGGGTTTACATGTGTTCATTCATCTTTTTTAAAAAGCTAAGTCCACTTCTGTTACAATTCTTCTTGTACTCAAGCATACGCACTTTTAATGACCTCTTTCACAGACCGATATCACAGTGAGGACCATGCGACACAAATCTTGGCCTTTTTATAATGATTGGGTCGAGATTTTTGGGAAGGATAGGACAACCGGTGAGCATGCGACGGGCTTCACCGATGCTATTCAAGATTTGTTCAACATCGGAAACACCGAACCCAATAAGTCTTCGTCAATCGCCCCTCCAACACATCATGATGAGTCCTCAATAGCGTACCAATCCAAGGGGAACGCTCAAAGTTCTAGCACTTCCAAACGAACTGGCAAATCGAAGGCAAAAAAAATTGAGGACCAAACACCCGATCCATCATGGTTTCGTGAGACACTCCATGAGTACTGTGAGAGGAATGATAAGAACATGACTGAGATTCGTAAGGACATTGGTGACTGTAGCAACAAAAATTCGTGTCTGCAATATCTAAACACAAAATAAAGTGATGCAAATTAAATATATTTTGAATTAAAACAAAGTGGATGCAAATCTCTATGGATTCCTATGATTCTTCTCTTCAAATTGATACGGATCTTGAAGTTGAATATTTGATTGGATCTTCAACAATGATTTTGGAATCCTCCGTGAAGAACGTCTTGAATGTGTAAAGAATGTCTTGAATTTTGACTTGACAACGTTGATGAGGGCTTTAGCACCTTGATCTCAAGCACCTTGATCTCTGATCGAACGCCCTTTTTGGTGACTTTCTACGAGTATTGAAATCTTGAACTCTTGCCTTCCTTGAATCTTGAGCTCTTGAATTCTTGAATTGTCTTGTGTGTTGAACTTATGAAAACAGACTCATATTTATAGGGGTAGGATATGAAACATTTCTATATATGGTTTATGGAGGATGCAATCTGATTGGTCATCCATGATTTGAAAATATATTTTCCTTAATCAAAAGATGTGATTTTATTACCAAATTTGGTATATCACCTCCATATTTGTAGGATTTAATCTTGATTCCCAAGCAACTAGATTTGAACACATGTCACCATTTGATTGGTCAAGAATATATATTAAAATATCAATGAGAAGCACTTATGTACCCCTGGGGCACGGATCCTAGGATCCGTGCCCCCGACCCGCCCCGCAGACCCGACCCGCCCTGCATTTATTATATAAATTCCTTTTTTTTTTTTGCTTCTTCAATTCTGAGCTACGGGTTTGAATTTCTCTCTTGCTTCTTCTTTTTTCTGCTTTTTTTCAGCGCGATTTCTTCTCTTTTCTACTCCAAATTTCGATTCATCTCAAAGATTATATTGTCTAAACTAAAGCTACTCGAAGACAATCTTTTCTTCTCACATCCCAATTTCTTTGCTTTTAAATGAATCTAGGGTTTTCAGAAAATCAGATTTCATGATCTAAAGCTATAAAGAATGGAGCAAGGAAACGATGAAGAAGTGAATACAAATTATATTAGTTCAGAAATTATTATCTTAGACCAAGAATCAGAGATTATAGAACGGATTTTAAGCAGTGGAGAAGATGAAGAAAATGTTCAATCAACATCTTTGAATACTCTGACTCGTCAAGGTATGAGCGTTGCTGTCATAATACTATTAAGTTTTCAATCACAGTGTATTGCACATAAAAACGTTTGAAAAGGTTATGTATGATAAAATAGTGCAATGGTGTTACATATTGTCTCTAAAGGTGTTATAATTATTTAGTAAAGGTGTTATAATATTAAGTGTATATGTATATGATATAATATTAAGAGAAATATGAAAAAAAAAGAATCTTGATGTATTATCATTATAAAAAAATTATAAAGTGTTTCTGATTGTTTTTATCTGTATTATATACATTTAATTAAGGTGTTATGAATTTTTCTCTTCCAATATGCAAATATGTGAAAGGTGTTTCTGATTGTCTCTATAGGTATTATATATAATTTATTAAGGTGTTATGACTTTTATTGTTGCAGTACCACAGAAAAAAAAAAGTTGTTTCTAATTGTTTTAGGTATTATACACACTTTATTAATGTCTAATGAATTTAATCCTTTCAAATATAAAAAGGTGTTTCTAATTGTCTCTATACGCAGTATAGATACTTTCTTAAGGTATTATGAATTTTTCTGATTACAAATGTATTTCTGATTGTGTCTTTAGATATTACACACAATTTATAAAGCTGTTCTGAATTTTTCAATTGCAGATAACATCACAGAGCCAGTTGATTTAAGTGGCTCTTTGATAGGATTAACAAAAAACAGTCTCGATGACATGTACGAGCTCTACTGCAAGCATGCTCGTCACGTAGGATTTTCTGTTCGGAAATCAACTACGAGGTACTCCACAGATGAAATACCTATAGAAATAGGTAAATTATTTGTGTGCTCTGCAGCTGGTCTCAAAAGACAAGAGACTTCAACAAAGAACACCAAAAAAAGGGCTATCACGAGAACAAATTGCAATGCCTTGATGAGAGTGAAACTGAATGATGAATGTTTATTTGAAGTTGTAGACCATGTCATGATCCATAATCATCCATTAACAAGATCTGAATGGAACCATCTTCACCGTTCAGAAAGAAAAATAGATGAAGAAAAAGGAAAAACAATTGAGCAAATGGTGTCTTCAGGATTGAGTGCAACGAATTCCTTTCAGTATATGGTTAATGAAGCTGGTGACGAGGAAAGTCTAGGCCACACGAAAAAAGACCATATGAATTTTGTACATAAATTCAAAATGAAAGCTATTGAAGGTGGGGATGCACAAACAGTGATAGACATGCTACAAGAACAACAAGCTAGTGAAGAGGACTTTTTTTACAGGGTTCAATTGGATGATGATGGCAGGTTAACTAACATATATTGGAGAGATTCAATGATGAAAGAAGATTATGAATTATTTGGAGATGTCTTGGTTTTCGATACAACCTATAGAACAAACAAATACAATTTAGTTTGTTCTCCTTTTGTTGGAATTAATCACCATAGAAGGAATGTGATGTTTGGTTGTGCTTTTTTGTCAAATGAACAAACAGAAACTTTTGAGTGGCTCTTTGAAGTATTTAAGAAATCAATGTCGTGGAAATGTCCAACAACATTGTTCACAGACCAGGATTTAGCTATCTCAAAAGCAATAGAAAAGGTGTTTTTCTAACACATTTAACACATCATATTATATATTGTGATACCTTATATTGTATACTGTAATACCTTATCTTATATATTGCAACACCTTATTTTATATGTGTGCAGGTGTTTCCTCAAACAAGACATAGGCTTTGCTTATGGCATTTACAACAAAATGCTATAAGTAGATTTGCTCAATTAAAGTCAGATAACTCATTTAAAGCATCGTTCAACAAATACTTATCAGGGTGTGAAAATGAGACTGAGTTTGAATATTGTTGGAGAGATATGATATCAAAATACGGTCTGGATAATCACTCTTGGTTCACAAGATTGTACAGCTTGAAAGAAAAGTGGTGCACAGCATTGAACAAAGAATACTTTTCAATGGGAATCCTATCATCTCAAAGGTGTGAAAGCACGAATAATGCCATTGGGTTCCATGTTAGAAAAACAACAAGTCTAACTGATTTCTACAAATATTTCAAGGAGACTATTAAATCATGGAGACTGAAGGAGCAAGATGATGAATTCCAATCATCGAGGTCTAATCCTGAATCTACTCTACCAATGATAGGTATGTTATATAGGTGTTACAATTATTTACTAAAGGTGTTTCTGATTGTCTCTATAGGTATTACACACAGTTAGTTAAGGTGTTTTGAATTTTTCTCTTCGAATTATGAAAATATATGAAAGGTGTTTCTGATTGTCTTTATTTCTATTACATACAGTTAGTTAAGGGATGTTATGAATTTTTCTCTTCCAATATGAAAATATGTGAAAGGTGTTCTAATTGTCTCTATAGGTATTATGAACAGTCAATTAAGGTGTTATGAATATTTGTCTTCAAATATGAAAATATGTCAAATGTGTTTATGATTGTCTTTATAGGTATTATATATATTTTATTAAGGTGTTATGAATTTTTCTCTTCCAATCATATATATATATATATAAATTCTAAATCTACTCTAACAATTATAGGTATGCTAAAACACGCTTCAACAGTCTACACACTTCCTGTATTCAAAGATTTTGAAGAAGAATTCATCAAATGCATTACAAGCATATCTACACTTCTGATGTCTGAACAGAACACAATGATTTACAATGTGTCATCTCATGATGGAAAAGGTTCAATGCATCAAGTGATATTTGATTCTGAAATGATGCTTACAACATGTACTTGTAAGAAATTTGAAGAATATGGTATGTTATGTTACCATTGTTTGAGGGTCATGCATATAAACTCCATACAAAGTATTCCTGATGCTTATGTAAAAAAGAGATGGACAAAGTTTGCAAAATCAGAGGTTTGGGACAAATTTAAGAGTTCGACAACAACAACTGACAAGGTGTCTGGCAGTATTCCTTGGCGACACAACATGGCAAGAAAGTATTACAATCTTGTGTTGAAATGTCAAGAAAATGAGGCAGCAAGAAAAATTATTGAAGAAAGTTACGAAAGGGATGTTCATGCTATTAATTCACTAATATATCCTACATTGCCCCCACAACAATCTGAAGCATCATCTCAATCAAATGTAGTTCGTGATCCAGCCCGTTCAGTGACCAAAGGGCGAAGACAGAGGGTTAAAGGTCACTTTGAAAGAAACAAGAAGAACAAAGAATCTACTGCAACTTCTACAACAACAAAGGAGTTTGGCTCAAAAACTCCTAATGTTAGATTGTTTTAGTTTACTTTTACCCTTGTTAATTTTGAATGCTATAATGTTATGAAATGATTTTATTTTGGTTTAAACGTTTTCTTCTTTCATGTATGCTGAGTTTGTTAATACATAATAGCATAATAATATATATAACACCTGACTGGTATAACACCTATACATTATTCACATAATACTCTAAGGGAAATAATATAACACCTGAGAACTAAGAACTTTTGAATATCATAACACCTATACATTATTCACATAATACTCTAAGGAAAATAATATAACACCTGAGAAGTAAGAACTTCTGAATAACATATAAAAGAATTAAGTAAGCAAAAATACCTTTACTTGCAGTGAGCTTCTAGCTCCATTAGCAAATCTATAACAAAATCAATATTTTTTGAATATAATTTATACATTTTTCATCATTTTATACTAAAATGTATATGAAATAACTATAAGGTGTTCATGTATTACCTTCAAACAATTAATCCATTATGTTTGAATAACATAAAACCTGAAATAAAATATGTCATACCTAAGGTTATATGCGCAACACTTGAAAAAGAACATTTATAACACCTATAAGTTTATAAAAACTAATTTAACTGCTCCAAATAAAAAAATCATTATATAACACTTTTAGGATATATGTATAACACCATAATTGTATTTCCGTAATACCGTGAACAATAATGTATATACTACTTTTCAGAATTGAATTACTACCTCACAAATGCAATAAAAATGTGTAATACATAAAGGTTATATGCGTAACACTTGAAAGGAACATGTATAACACCAACACATTTGCAGTCTTTTAAATACCTCTATATGATTTTTTTGCAGAATAATATCCTGATTTCTAAAGTTCATAAAAATTAATTAAACTGCTATATAATAACGAAATCATTATATAACACTTTTAGCATATATGTATAACACCATAATTGTATTTCCATAATACCTTAACATTTATACTTCTAAATTTCATTAACTTAATGTAATTCTGTTAAGAGGTAGAATATATACCTTAAACAGTAATTCATAAAAATACTTTTCATAATTGAATTAATACCTGTCACAGAAAGAAATTTATATATTAACAAATAAATAGAAATAATACTGAAAAACAAAAACATGTGCAAACTTTAGCATAGTTATAAAACAGTCATCATCCCTACAGTGACAAAACATGTGCAAACTTCAGCATAGTTATAATCTTGAAACATTTAAACTAAAAACAAGTATTTCTGAACCCCCAACTAACTACATCAATGTTTTAAACTAAAAACAAATATCATTCACAAGCCAAATAATCCTTCACTTTCCTGCCCTTTTAGTACGAGGTTTATATGTCCTTAAAACACCTTGCAATTTCTTCTTGAAATTCAGATTTTTTTCTTCCTTCTTTTTTTCTTCAGCCAACTTCATCTTCATCTCGGGTTTCTGTTGATAAAAGTTAAAAATTTTACTCAACACATCATCCCTGACCTCATTAATCTTTGATAGAACAATAGTTGCACAAAGTTCAGCTCTGAGAAGTCGTCTTGTACCAGCCTAAAAAAATTAAAGAAACATTAAACAGAAATAATAATATAATATATGATAACAAAAATAATTAAAGTACAAAAAGTAAAATACCTTTGTCAAATCTGGAGATGTATATGGAACACCATCGAAATGCTTTATATGATGCATCATATACACCCCACAATCTGAATCAACGTTTTTGGTCTGCCATTTAAATGCAACATTCTCGAATGGGTACATAGCCAACTCTTCAGCCTTGTCATGTTTTTCTTCAGCTAAGAATACCAGCATTTGCTTTCTCTGAAAAATTATTCACAAAAACAAAAACCATATTAAATATATTAATAAGTTATGTATAATAATTAATAAAAGGTAGTCAGCAGATACCTACATAACACCCAAAGATTTTATATAAGACACCTATAACTTATTACAATGATACCTGAAAAAGCATATATATATGATACCTCTAAGATACACTAGAGTTATATATGACATTCAATGATCATATACACTTCTGATACCTGTAACACATATTATGACACCTAGAAGATAAACTAGTCATACCCAGAGATCATATACATGATACCTATAAGCTAATCTATTGTCACCTGAAAGACATATACATAACACCTAAAAATGTACACTAGTGATACCCGAAGACCATATGTATCATACCCATGAGATAAACCAGTAATACCTGAAGATCACATATATCACACCTAAAAACATATGTATGGTGTCTACAAAAACAAGAAAAGAAAAAACAAATGAAATTTACCAGCAATTCAGCAACTTTGAAAAAATCTTCATCTTCATTATCGTATACTCTGTTGTCAAGGTACTGAAACTTCTTATCCACCATGTTAAACACAACAGCAGTATAGTGATTCTCAAAAACAAATGGAATGAATATCTGCAATTCCCCATAAACAGAAAATAAACATCAAAACATAAAATTAACAACAATAACATTAATCATAAGAATAATTATAACACTCCAAAACAAATTACCATTTCAACAGAATGAAGAGCATTGCTTTTATTAGATGCTAGCCATGTCTTCCAACTGGTTAACATCCCTCTTGCATTGTCTTCAACTTCACCCACCTCATTCATCATTTTATCCAAACAATTCTAAAACAAAGAAAAATTACAATTACATAAACAAATATAACAAATAAATATAAATGCACATAAAAGGTATATATCACTTACACTGTGTTCCAAGTTGAACACAAATCGACTCCTATTCACCTCAAAATCTTCATTAGCATTAACCATGAGAGACCATGCTGAGATTACGGTATTGTATATTTGAGTTTTCGGAAGTAACGAAACCATATCTTCTCTTGGTACAGTATAAAAATACCCTTCCTTAAACAATATCTCATCCCTGAAAACAAAAAAAAAAAGTTATAAAAAGTAATATAAACATACATATAATACACAAAACACAAAAAAAAGTTAAACTTACGAGCCCAAGCCAATAGCAGCATCTTCATAAAAACAATAGTCGACAACCTCTTTGTGCTGTTGATCCAATACATTTATGAACTTCTTTGAAAAAATCAGAAAATTAGACAAATAGCACACTTCATCTTTGATTGTCCAAAAGCCAGAAGAAACATCCTCTTCAACGATCTTGCTCTTTGAACCAACAGACATCATAGCATCACTCAACTCTTTTTCTGAAGGAATATCATTGTCAGATATCTCATCAGCAACATCATCCTTCTCTGCACCAAGCTTCACTTCAGGTGTAAGAATTTCTTCATGCACAGAACACTCTGGAGATAAAAGTTCAAATGATGGCATTTCTGATGCCAACTTCTTCATTCGCATGAAATTTGCAACCACTTCATCAATATATTTGTGCAGTTTCTCATCAGAAAAGAATTTTTGGGAATCACTCATATCAGGTGTTGAGCTATTAACTTGTTTCTCTTCTATTTTTTTCTTCATGTTTAACAACTTTTGCATATGGTAATTTGATACAATTGAAATGTCTCTTTGGTATGAAAGAAATGCTTCATGGATCTCCTATAAACACAACAAAAACAAATACATATTTGTCAGTTATATAAAATATAATATCTGCAATGTATGAATTATATATAACACCTATAATGTAAACTAATAATACCTGAAGAGCTCATATATGATACCAGTAAAGTACATTAGTGGTATATATAACACCCAATGATCATATATATGACATCTATAAGGTATATATATATATATAACACACCAAAGCATAAACAGATAAACAATAAAAATAAAGACACTTACATCTTTTGCAAAAAAAAAACAAATCTATGAGATACCACACCTTAAAGACAAATATATAACACATGTAATGTGAACTAATAATACTTGAAGAGCTCATATATGATACCAGTAAGGTATATTAGTGATATATATAACACTCAATGATCATATATATGACACCTATAAGGTATATATATAACACTTCAAAAGCATATACACATAACAAATAAAAAAAAATACTTACATCTTTGCAATACTCTTTATTGTTTCATTAATAATGAAAAAAAAAAAAAACATGTATCACTTCAATATATCAATAATGACACACTAAAAAAATAAACAAATGTATTAGATACACTACTCACACCTTAAAGACAAACATAAAACACCTATAATGTAAACTAATAATACCTGAAAATCTCAGATATGATACCAGTAAGGTACACTAGTGATATATATGACACCCAATGATCATATCTATGACACCTATAACACTTCAAATCATAAGCAAACAAAAACACAATAAAAAAAAAAACACTTACATCTTTTGCAATAGTCTTTATTGTTTCATCATCAAGTTCCCCATCCGGCAGGTCAAACTTTATACATTTGCGTGCAGACTTCTTCTCAAACACAGTATGACTTCCCTCACCAACTTCACCTTGATCAGCAAAATCACCAGCCAAATTAACTCCAGCCACCTTACCCTTGCATGAAACTGGATACATATTCAGAATCAACTCTCCCTCGCCATACTTTCCAGCCTCAACTTCCTCCTTACATCTCTTCGACATCTTCTCATTAGTCCAATTCTGAATGAGAGGTAAAGATCTAGGCTCTGCAACACCCTTCCACTTCAACCTCTGGAAATACAACAACTGCAGTAGAACTACACATCCACTAATATACCTCATACTTCCTTGTTTGTACAATTTCACTGATTCACACAGCCTATCCAACACATAAGAACACCAATCCAATTTCGAAATACCATTCACATCCTCCAGAGACTTAAAAACAACAGTACTCAAAAGTCTATTACATGATGGTGTTAAAAACGAACACATGGCATACAAAACAAAAAACCTTTTAAAATCATCTCCACCATCTCCCAATCGAGTGATAACATCAGAAAGTGATCTTAAACCTGACCTAGGAGTAATACCATAAAGTTCATTGTACGTAGAAAAAAGAGGAGAACTCTCATCACCCCTACCATACACCGACACATTACGACCCTCATTTCGAGGAAGCATAAACACATCATACACATCGTCAGGTGTCACAGAGAAACGGCGAAAAGAATCAATACTTAACATCCTACTAGACGGATTAAAGTTCTCTACAAACCACCTCATCATTTTCAAATCACACTTTGTAAAATTCAAAAATAATAAACCACCAAACCCAATAGATCTAACATCTTCCCTCTGTCGAGCAGTTAAGACTGAATAACCTCATATAAACCTTTCGGCCTACATTGTGTAGTCACACTGCAAAAATAACAAAAAACAAATACATATAAAACAAATATACACAATATACCATATAAATCACAGAATAAAAATACTAATAAAAATAACTTACTTTGAAGAAATCACGTCACCCTGAACGAAATCAACAATTTCATTTCCCACAGTTTTCATTTTAGTTTTCGAAGGACTACAAAAACACAAATACAATTGAATTAGATAGATCACAGATAATGAATATTACATATTAAATATGATACAATTCAGAAAATATAAATAGATCACCTTCAACAGATTAATTTAATATATATAAGAAAACACCTTAACTGTGTATATGTATCACCTCAAGAAAACACTTACAAAAAAAAAAACACTTATTGTAAATACCTTGCAAAATGAACTGAAGAAGCCTTTCTTAATTTCTCCCCAACTGCAGATTTTTTCTTTTCTCTTTAAAAACAAGAACAATATCAAAAATCATGTAAGAATAAACTGATATAGAATAGACTTATACAGAATGTAATACATAAAGAGTTCTCTTCTAAATTACAAAAAAAATAAACTTACTTTGAAGGACTCACATCAACAACATTCTTCTTCACAGAATCAGATTTAGTTCTTGGAGAACTACAAAAAAATTTTTTTAAGTAAATACATCATTAAATTAAATAGAAAACTAATGTATACTAAATAACATGTAAGATATATATAACACCTTAAAGGTTTATATATAACACCTAAATATTATACATATAACACCTAAACAACAAAATAATCTTGCAACCCTACAAAAACATCAAAACAAAACAAAATAAATACCTTCTAACAGCAATTACAGAAGACTTCCTTGATTTCTTCCCACCTTCGATCAATTGTTTTTTACTTCAGGAAAAAACAAAATAATATTAATAAACACCTATAACTTCAAGAATTAACACACCAAACTGCCAAGCAAAACCATCTGCAATTCACTCGCCGCCGCACCAAAAAATGGAGCAGACCTTCATTATGATCAAGCCCGATGGTGTCCAAAGGGGCCTGGTTGGTGAGATTATTGGCAGATTTGAAAAGAAAGGTTTTACTTTGAAAGGTCTGAAGTTTATCACTGTTGATCGTCCCTTTGCCGAGAAGCACTATGCAGATTTATCTGCAAAGCCCTTCTTCAATGGGCTTGTTGAGTACATTGTCTCTGGCCCTGTTGTTGCAATGGTTTGGGAGGGTAAGGGTGTGGTGACAACTGGAAGAAAGATCATTGGAGCCACCAACCCTGCTGAGTCAGCTCCTGGTACCATCCGTGGTGACTATGCCATTGATATTGGCAGGAATGTCATTCACGGCAGTGATGCAGTGGAGAGCGCAAGAAAGGAAATCGCTCTTTGGTTCCCAGAAGGAATTGCTGAATGGAGAAGCAGCCTTCACTCATGGATCTACGAGTAAATTTAAATTAAGCTCCTATGATTACTTATATGATCATGGCTGTGACTCGAGTTAAAACATTGGACTTTTGTTTTGTTTTTTTGAGTCATCCTGTGTTGCCCTGTTGGATATCTATGACAATATATTGTCTCTGTCTACTGTTCCATCTTTTACTTGAACGCAACTTTGAAGGGTTTTTGCAAAAAAAAAAAAAAAAAAAAAAAAACTTCAAGAATTAAAGATACATCTATAACACCTTAACTATTCATAAATAACACCTGAAATATACTAATATGATACCTCATAAAAACAAAACAAAATATACAAATACAAATGTAACACCTTACATTAAAACCTATAACACCATAACAGTCTTCATGTAACACCTTAAACTCATGTAAATATACAACTACTACAATTCAAACAAAACATAAACAGATTTTACCCGCCATCACCCTGCTCCTTCTTCCGACGAACATCATCTTTCTGCACTTTCTTCTTCCTTTCAAGATCTTTTTCCAGATTACCCAAGATCTCCTCCTTAGACCTCTTCTTAGACATCGAAGAATCCAACAAAATAGACTTCCTCTTCATTATCCTAACAAATTCACAAACAAAAAAACAGAAAACATTAAAACATCAGTAACAAAAACAAGCAGAAACGAGAAACACAAAACTGAAAAAAATCAAAACCCTAGAAGTATGTTAAACCCCAAACAATAGAAAACACAAACATCAAGAACAAAAATAAACACCAAAACACATGATTACAGAAGAAGAACAAACAAGAAACAAAAAAAGAAACAAAAAAACAGAGTACAAACATACATGCACAAAACACGAAAAAAACCAAAAATCTTCAAAAAAACAAACAATGTATGCACAATGTCGAACAATCACAAACCACTAACAACATACAAAACACAAAAAATCGAAAAACGAACCGATTACACAAAGAAGAACAAAAAACAAAAACAAAAAAATTACAAAATCAACCGAAAATCTTCAAAAAACATACGCAAAGTCGAGAAGTACCGCGAATATTCAAATATAGAAGTGATATAAACGCAGATCGAAGAACAGAATATTGCAGATCGAAGAAGAGAATGAAGAAAAACCTGCTCCAAAACCACCCCGCGCGAGAGAAGAAGAGAGAAAAAAGTGAAAAAAATTCAAAAAACCCTATTTATATTAACATATCCGGGTCGGGTATGGGCGGGCGGGTCGGGTTGGGGGCACGGATCTAAGATCCGTGCCCCGGGGGTATATAAGTTTTGTTGAATATCAATTATTTATCTATTTCTTTAGGAATTAATTTAATTTAAATTCCTAAATACAAATAGAAAAATGATTTCTAATACAGTATTTACATGTGGCATCATTTGATAGGCTGACAAAATTTGACTATCTACAGTGACATAAAGAACAAGAAGATCTCGAAAATGGATCAAACTGAAAAATGAACCATGGTGTACGGCGTGCTTGAGGGGATCGACTTTCCATGTTTGAAGGCAAGAGTTGATGTTGGCCGATACTTGGCAGGGAATGAAAGTGATTTAGAATACTTTCTTAGTGTGCCCTATAAAGCAAGACTTATTTTGGTAAAGGACATTATGGACCACATGCAGGTGTTCTTCAATTATGAAACTATTCTGGCTCGGGTTGGGTTATCTATCATTATGGACTATACCAAGCATTTTGTGTAAGATAGTGCCGTAGGTTGTAGACCATATGTAAGCTTTTCCTGCGATGTATTTCTTAATATGGTCCTAAATATTATCTCATTATGTATTTCAAATTAGTCATATTATGTTTATAAACTAGTCATGACAGATTATGAGCTGCACTTTTCAAAAAACAACTTAAGTTTTGCTATTAAATGAGAAACAAGGTAATGAAGGAAAACCAAGTAGAACATTAATACACAAGAAAAGTACTAATCACTAAAATTACAAGACAGATTGGAATAATTCCAATCATAATTGAAAATGGTATTTTGCAATATTCTCTAACAATAGACACATAACACTTGAAACAAAATAACATAGACAAACTTTAAAGATCACATCAACCACCTTAGAAAACCACTTCAACCCATCACTTCTTGCCATTGGGGGATGCAGTCCTAGACGATGAAACATATGATGCATCGTAGAGGCTCATGCAAACGTTATCACCGAACATCTTACCTTTTGCCTTGGTACTTTTAGGACGGTTGTTGGAGTTGGACTCAGTTTTTAATGAAGGAGATCGATAGGATCCATTGTCGTCCGAGTCATTCCCACCCATGCCCAAATCTTTCATGAAACTTGAGGACAAGCTACTGGACACATCGCTTGAGATTTCAATCACCTCGTCCAATGGTGTGTAATTTGGCACGGGAGGCGATTTTATGTCATCGTCAATGAGAATGACCTCACGATCTCTTGATGTGCGAACTTCTAACGGAGAACCAAACATAACACATAAGTCGTTCCAATGTGGATCCCCATATGTGGCGTACGCCCATGCAAATGGGTCCGACTACAAAGAAATAAACATTAATAATTGTAGTAACTATAAAGTATGCTATATTGAAAAGAATAAGTTGAGTAATTTAAGTAAGCAACATTTTATGCATACCGCAACAATGTCAGACCACGATTCGTCGGTGTAAGCCATTTCTCCATTTTCCTTTGCCCACGCTATGTCATCACGCATCATGATCTTGGAAAAATTGGCATGTCTTTTTCGCAACAAACACACTTGCTTGACACACTCTATGATCTCGAAATTCTTGTTGAAGAATTTCGAAAGCATTTCTTGAGCGGTTTGAATGGCATGTCGGTTGTTGTCATGGGCATGGAAATGTTCCATTCGAGCTTGGTCGGCGAGCACCTCAACAAATAGGGTGACAACGTTCACATCCCATTCGAGCACGTATATGTAGTCCTCTTGTCTCAAACCCTCGGGATGTTGAACCATTGCACTTTGACCTCTTTATTATGTTGCAACTTCTTGTTTTTTTAGTTTACCTTAAGTTGTTATATGTTGCATGCAAAAGAAGTATTACTACTTATAAACACACTAGGACCATATCAAAATGTGGCATATACACTGCAAGATTTTGTCAGCCATGAATTCATTGAATGGGTTGATTTTTTATACAACTTTGTACTTGTATGTGGAGTCACATTCTGGCCAAGGTAAATATAATTATGTTGACCATAATAGTGTCTACTCTACAATTGCTTTTATCCCATTAGGAAAAAGGGTTTGTGTGCAGTTGAATAATTTCAAAGTTGTCATATGCATGTTTACATATATAGGAGCTTTTAATTCAAGTGAGTGAAAATTCATATATAGGTGACAGACTAGTCTCACATAGGTCTTTGAAATTCAGCACTAAAGAACAACTTCATTCTGCAATATGACTTCCTTGAATTTTGACAATTTATCTTCATTTTTTCACTAAGCCTCGAAATTATGTGTATTAATGCTTTATTAGTTTCATTAAACCTCTAATCTATAATAATTTACTTGTGGTGTAGGTGCACAATGCCGAAGCTGAACCTAAAATTGAAGAAGTTTTTCTTTGAATTCACCCAAGACGAGGTTGCCGAATTGATTTCCCGTTTTGATAGGGTGTGTTTCAGACTAGGTGTCAAAGATAAAGTGAAATTAAGTAATGTATGTGCTAATCTTGCACTGGAAATGCACCGGGCCACTAGGGATGCTCGTTGGAATGAAACCAGCGTGAAACAATTCATTTCAAACAATGCTAGGCTTTTTCGTATCTTCGTGGACTTCATAAACAACACAATTGGTGTCAAATACAACAAAGAGAAAAATCGTGTGGTGGTCTTCCCTGAGTATTGGTACATCAACAAGAAGGTAAACTTTACTATTTGTATGAGTCGTGTCACAAAGAACAAATCATATACTTCGTATCAATATCGTGCTAACAACATTGAATGTTTCACATATACAGGAGGACAAGCACCAGACACTATTTCGAGAGTGTGGGTTTCCCTTTTATGACAAATGGTCAAACATCATTGAGTACCACAAACCCTCACCTGATGTAGTCATGACACCAGTTGAGTCTTCACCTGAAAACCCGATTGTGGTGAAGGACGAACCCTTTGATGCGGATGCCACTAATTTATGGGATGTTCAGTTCCCGAAGGGTCCAAAGTAGTGGACAATTCTTGAATCAAAGCTCACAAAGATGACCTAATTAATCATGAGTGAAGGGAGTGGGGAAGAAAGTTTGTAAACAATGCTCACTAAGCAAACTTAATAACCTATAACTTAGGCCTTTTTGCAAACTCGTGACTAGCCCGTAAAGCCATAATATAAGACAGACTACTCTAACTTAGCACTCGACAACTAGAAGTCTAAATTGCAAGCATTTGTGTTCTTTTTGATGATATAAACTCTTGATGAAACATGAACTTCCATGTATGTATGAACATGCTTGCCAAGTTTATCCAAGTAGGTAATTAAGTAAGCTCATGCACAGATTCATCATGCCATCAAATTTGAATCGGTGAGTTCATGTAGATGGAGGATATGAAAATAACATACTGAGAAATTACATAGTTGAGGAAGTAAATACAATAGTATATTCCATAAAACTTTAGCTACATTTCCCTAAAATGATGTAAGCCAAAATACATACAAGCATCATGTCAATATCATACACCCAAACTATTTACAATAAATTTTCATGTTTTTTAGCTTGTTGTTCAAACATGAATGCATCTCAAAAGATTGTCCAAACACAACCAATGTGTCAAAGTGAACTCCTAACGCATAAATAAGTTGTTCATATTCAATGAATAAGCACTTACAATAACTTGCATTATTATCCATCAAATGCTAATTTCATGTTGTAAACACCCTTTGACGGCCCTTGTAATTCCATGCTTGTGGCAATCATAAACAAAACGATCAAGGTTATGCACAAGAACACTAAAAACTTCATATACCTTTTTAATTTTTGTTCATTCGATTTGCTCGTCGCAAGTTCAATCTTACACCGTGCAATCTTGTCAAGGCACTCGATTGCAACATCTCTAGCACATCCTTCAATTGGCGGCTCCAACCAAACGAACATTCCACAAGCCTCATTCTACGGAACAACAAAACAGATAAGGACTGTCATTGCATCATTCGCACATACTTCAATTAGAAAGACCGAATGGATTCTTTTGCATAATGCATTATGCCAAAAACTACATAATCATACCCCTCGAAAAGGACAAGTCATAAAACATCTCGTAGGATTCTTTTTGGTCCCCGAAGTTTGCATTTGCAACGACACCATATGCCGACAACACATGATCCCGTCAATTGTGTGAGCATTTCTACTCGAATTGCAGTGGAGATCACTATCCAAACTAGAAGACATATTAACATGCTAGGGATTAATATAAATATCGAGTTACAAAACAACCCTCCCAATTAAGAATTATGGAAATTGTTCAACCTCAACATTTCTTCCAAAATTTGAAGTGTTTGAGGTTTGAGGTGATTATAATTGTTCAGCTTATACATACAGTAGCTTATACATACATAGAAACGAAAACACGATGTTGGTAAGACAAGGACTTTTAAGAACAAAAACCCCAAATTCATTTCGAAGCCCTAATCTTTGATTTCTGGGGGATTCAAACTAAAAACATGAACGGATTTTGATGAATAATTCATTCCTATAAGTAGTTGTTTAATTTGGGGATCGGGGTGGAGATCGTAGCCTTCAAACATGGATAAAATGAAAATCGAAAATGAATAGATCAAACCTTGTAACCATGGCAGGAAGAAGTGTGTGTTCTTCAGAAATTTGATGACAATACTCTTCAATTTTATTCTTAATTAAAGCATTTGCATCTGGTTTTGGTTTTCTTCTCCACAATGTAATCGAAGAAGGGGATTTGTGGGTTTAGGGAGGATTTTTCAATTTCTTTTTTCAATTTACTTTATTCCAATAAATGGGGGCACATTTTAGTAAAATCACAAATTATATCCATATTAACCAATATACCAAACAACAAATAAAAAACAAACCAATTTTAACAAACATCAAATCATCCATACCAAACATAAAAAATTTAATCAAACCTACTACAAAACCTACATACCAAACAACAAATTTATAATCATGAACAGTGCAATCCCTCCTTTTTTATCAGTCTTTGTCAATCATGACCCTATTACCGAACGAGCCCTTAGACTATATTTATTCACAACCCACCACAACCCAACCTCTTAATAAAATATTCATTTCTCTCTCATCCACATATACAATCTACAACTCAACCTAATCCCAATTTTTTTTTATATTTATCAACAACCCAACCCAACCCAACCCAACTTTTTAATAAAATATTAATTTTTCTCTCATTTATACATACACTACAATAATTAATATGAAATTATATACTATTTTGAGAATTTTTTAATTATATTAACAAATATAATAATTGTATTTTAATTCCGCAATAATAGTAAGAAAATTTGTTTCGATAATACATGATTAATAATATACTAACACAATATTAAATTAAAATTACATTAATTATATAAAAATTACAATAATGGGAATACGAAAAATGAAAAAAGATGCATGAAATATTAAATTACAAACATAAAAGATACAAATTATATAATCAATTATCATTACCAAAATTTTGTCATATATGCTCAATCAAGTCATGTTTAAGAGCATTATGAACTTCTCTATTACGAAGTTGTGCCCTATTACTCATATAAGTGGACAAGTTTGCAATGCGTTCGCTAGAGTATCGCAAATGTTGATCATCATCTTCTTCATGTACTTCACTTATTTCTTGTCGGTTTATAGGCCTATCTATAATAAATTCGGTGGGATCATAATAGTTTTAATTAGGATTGTTTGAATCCATAATAAGAAAGAGAATATGGAAATAATATGAGAAAATAGTGAACCTCAAAATGTAAAAAATATATGAATTTTGGTTATTTTTAAAAAATAAAATAAAATCAAATAAATTTCATTTATCAAGAATCTAAATTTTATCCATAAAAAATAATTAGAACAAATTAGAGTGTGACAAGTAAAGTAGAAGGTTTATACATGGGTTGGTCATGACCCCATGCATCAACCGGTTGTCCCATTTAATCCAATTCTTTTTTTTTAAATCTAATTTTTATCCTATTAGGACAACCTATGACTTAAGTTGCCAATAAATGTAGTCTTAGAAAAAAATTATTTCTACAACTTTGGGCCGGGCCCGAACTTTTCTGGACCTGTACATTAACATTATAAGTAACTCAAGTCTTTGGGCCTCCGTGACTCTTGTAAGGTGAAGTCCAATAAAATATTAACTGAGTTTTAATATAAAACGTCATTTCTTTTAATTCTCGTGGATAAGCCTGCAAATACACACACACTTCACACACTGCGACAGGTGAAGGTGAAGAAGGTGAAGACGAAGGAGCAGAGATGTTGGCAGCAAACCCTAATTCCAGTTTTAACTCCTTATCGCAGTTCAAAGCTTCAGCTTCTGAGAAACTCAGTACACTATCTGATATTTCACCAATTAATTGTTTTCCTCCTTCAAGAAAATTTCACTTCTCGTCCATTCTATCTCCAAATGCTGTTCCACGGATTCTCAGAACGAGCAAAAGGAGAGGTAGAAGCAGCGGTAGTAGTAGAAACTCGTGTAATAAGTCTGTTATTGGAGCTTGTTTAGGAGCCAAGCCTGAAATTCAAACTGAGGACGCTCCACCGCAGAATTTCGCTCCTCACTCTATTAAAATTCCCGTTGGCGATCGTCATGTGAGTCTTTTAATTCATAGCGTTGGTGTTTTTTTCTCAGAAGTTAGGTTTTGGAAATAACTGATGGTGCAAGGAATGTTGGTGGGGCAAGGCTGAATGCTCGATCTCTAACTACTTCGAATTCTTCTGTGGAAGTTTATTTTATTGTGTTGTGATTGTGGTCATCTGGGATGCTGATTGGTAGCTTTTTGTGTATTGCTGTATGATAGTAAGTTAGGTGGAAGATGAGTAGTTATTGCTGGAGATGTTTATCATGCTTGAAATGGAGGCAATGCATGTCAATTTCGGATAATGAAAGATGAGTAACTATTGCTGGAGATGATTTTCATGTTTGGAAATGGAGGGAATGCATGTTAATGTCGGATAATGAAGTTTAATATCTTCTTTATGGCTTTGAGCGACTGCAAATTGATTGTATATGTTACTCGAATTTGTTGAAAGTGTTGCCAACCGACAACATTGAAATGCCTATAAAAAACCTTGAATTAAAATCAACTTTACTAGTACTTGCTCTGCGAAGTTTCTCTAAACTTTATGAACATACAACAATTAGCGAGTCAGTTACATTGTCTTATACACTAACTGTCTGTTATTATTTTCCTCAGCTTGGCTATTTGTCAGACAGGGTCTTTTCCTTTGTACTTTGGATCCTTCTGTGTTGTATCAACATATCTTCGCCTGAGAATGTGATTTTTCTGAATTTTTGACAGATATTGGTTGAGACAGGTCACATTGGAAGGCAAGCTAGTGGTGCTGTTACTGTTACGGATGGAGAAACTGTAAGTAATTCTGTAATTGGCTTAAAGAGTAATATGTTCAATTTCCATATGACTACATTCTTACTGGTAATTCCTCTGAACAACTGAAATTATAGATGTTTTATCCCCAAAACCACCACTAGCTAACATTCATCCAAGTGCTTCTTTGTTTTGTCAAAATATTGTGAGTAAATTATAATTTTCAATTAAACTGGATATACATGTTTGAATTTTAAATTATATAGTTTGACTTGTCTTTGTAGATCATCTACACAACTGTTTGTTTGGCTGATGTTCCTAGCGAGCCTTCTGATTTTTTTCCTCTTTCTGTACATTATCAAGAGCGATTCTCTGCAGCTGGTCGAACAAGGTATATTTTGAACAGTTAGCAATTCCCCTCCCATCAGCATTTAACTTGATAAGGAAACTTATGTTTCTGTCATTCTAACATCTTCCAGTGGTGGGTTTTTCAAGCGAGAGGGAAAGACAAAGGATCATGAGGTATTCCTGTTGCTGAGTGATGTTGAGGAATTTCTGCTGTAGTAGTGGGGAGAATTTCATTGGCATCTATGTATACCGTTTGTCAATATATATCCCGTGGTTGACCAACTAGTGTGTGAACCATTTCTATTTTCAGGTTCTCATTTGCAGACTAATAGATAGACCAATACGCCCTACTATGCTTAAGGGATTTTATCACGAAACACAGATACTATCTTGGGTATGAGTTTACTTAAATCTTGTGAATGTTGTATAGTTTTCTTGATTATGACCTCCAGGGTTTAATTATTTTCGCTTTCCGCTGTATTTTGTTTCTTGAATTTCTACATAGCTACCTTAGACCAAGTTACTCTATTTAGATTTTAAAGATATAAAAGTAGAGTTTAGAGATATGAAGGATTGAAACTCCTGGTCAAGTGGTTGGTGATTTCATTCTTCAATTACGATCCTCGGATGGAAAATATATAATTTTAAAATGTTGATTGCTGTAGTCAGGCTTGCAGCTTCAATGATTATGTGTATTGGATAAGATGAACTGCACTGTGATGGACTTATAATTACTGAGATCTTGTACTTGTATTGTGTGAGGTGCAAATGTTGACGTGTATGGCTTCAGAGACAATAATTTAATATGTAAATTATCTTCCATCAGCTCTCAGTCAACTTGAATTATGTGATATTTGCCAAAAGTCTGAGTGAAACAAGTCTACTGTGGTACTTTTATTACCTAAATTTAAGCATGAATTACCATTTTTGTCCATCTCAATTGGCTTGTTCCATTCAGGCCAAGTCACCATGAGTATGCAACACTATGTGTATAACTTATGTCTTATAAATTTTCTATCATCTCACGAGGCAGGTCTTGAGTTATGATGGTTTACATCCTCCAGATTCTTTAGCAGTGACAGCAGCTGGAATTGCATTGTAATGTTGACTTCTTTTGTGCTGGTTAAGTATGTAAGTTTAATTGAGGTGTAATTAAGGCACATATATCTTATTGTATATCACCATGTACTGCAGATCTCTTTCAGAAGTACCGAATTCTGGTCCTATTGCTGGCGTTCGAATTGGACTCATTGGTGATAAGTTTGTTGTGAATCCAACTACCAAGGAGATGGAAGATTCTAAACTAGACCTGTTGCTGGCAGGGACTGAGAGTGCCATATTGATGATTGAAGTAAAGCACTAAATTCCTACTAATATTTCTATTTGTTCATTTGTTGCATATATAAATCCCAGTGTGTTTTTGGAACATACGACAGTCATACTGAAGTAATCCTCTTAAAGTCTCTTTTCTCCTGGTCAATTGTATTTCTGGATTTGAGTTCTGGAAATTTTGTTTTCTTTATAATATTGTTTATATTTATTCTATGACAACCAATATATGTGCAATGTGTAGTGCAGTGATATTAAAATCAACTTTTTTTAACTGAACCTGCTTGAGAAACACTCCACAACATTGTATTGGAACTACTAAGGACTGCCACACTCAGGATAGAAAGAGTTTAAGAGAAGCATAAAATTTGGCGTATATTATAAGATGGTCTATGAATCTGTTTATTTCTTTTGAGTTTTGATTGAGAGATGCTTTGCCAACTGAGGTGTAGTAGTATGATAGTATCTTTATCTGTTTTGATGATTGGAGGATTGTTTTCAACATCCAATTTACTTGACTAATTTGCTGACTGGATGATTGTTTTTTTTTTTTTTCCTTCTCTCTCTGAATGGATCATCATAGGGATACTGCGACTTCCTTCCTGAAGAGAAGTTATTGCAAGCTGTAGAAGTTGGGCAGGTGCTTACCTATCTTTCATTTCATATTTTACTACTTTCCTCTAAAGATATTAATTACCTTTTGAGGCTATAAGATGTTGAACAAAATTCTTCAACCTGACCAGAATTAAAAACAATTGTCTTATCATTATAATATCATCTCACTGGGGATCTAAATTTCTAGATCTTGCTAGAGAGTTGTCATGGGCGATGGCTATCGGACATGAGTTAATACAGAATGTGACCAGACACATTAGGGGAGATGAAGAATTTCAAACATGTTTTGCTTCTACTTAAGCAAAAAAATATAAAAAACTTGAAAGTGGTGGGCAACATTCCAAATCATGTGGGAAAGAAAATGTCTTTAGCTCCATATAGGTGTTCTTGGCTAATGATTTATTAAATTCACTGTTACTTTCCCATAAGGATGTTGTTTTAGTAAGGACTTCTTGAAAAATATGATTTGCCATAATGTTTTCACGATAAAGCTGAAATTTCAACCGAAAATTAAAGAGTCCTTACGGGTGATTGTGAGATATATGCTAGTGCCGAGACACTTATCTTTTGCAATTGCAGAATGCTGTGCGCGCTATATGCTTGGAGGTGGAATCTTTAGTGAAGAAGTGTGGAAAACCAAAAATGCTTGATGCGATCAGATTGCCTCCTCCAGAGCTGTATGATCATGTTGAAGTATGTTAATATTCTGTGTGAATGATATGGTGCTGTTATCAATTTTATTTTTTCATTGTTTGTCTGAATGCTTTTCTATGATATCTACTTTCTGTTTTTTTTTAATTGTGTTATTTGTGGAAATAGAAGTATTATGTCATTTTGTGTTCTCAAATATGAGGTGTTTATGCCATAAATCTCTATGTTAGCTGGGAAGTGGATAATAAAAATCAGGACTCTGGATGCAGTGATAATTCAATGTGATCGTTTGAGATATCTTTGTGTGCCAGCATTTTTATCTCGTGTATCTCCTCTCTCAATGGTGATGAGCTTCTGAGACATATCAATACTAAAAAGTAGTTTCAGCTGTGTGCAAAAGTTAGTAATGTTGCTTGTAGATCTTAGATGTTGATATTGTTGCTTAAGTTACTTTATGGTGAAGAATATCATTAGTTCTGTTTAGTGCCTGCTAATTGGAGGTGCTAACAAATTCATAGGTCCACATAGAATATATTTTATCTGATATGTGCTCTTATTGAATCATAGCTGTTAAATTGAAAGTGGTATTGACTTCAAGTACAACTTCAATAGGAAAAAGAGCACTTTGATCACCTTGACCGCTCATTCATGCATATATGTGTTGCCACATTTATGAAGTTCTCTGTAAATGTTATGAATAAGTGAATATAACCCCTTCTATAATTTTCTTCTTTATTGTGACTGGCATTCTCTTAGTTCATGACGGTGATGTTTGATATTATTCAGGAAATTGCAGGTGATGAATTAGTTGAAGCACTACAAATTAAGAACAAAATTCCAAGAAGAAAGGCATTATCATCTTTGGAAGCAAAAGTCTTGAGCATACTTACAGAGGAGGGCTTTGTTAGTAAGAAGGAAACTTCCTTTACGCCTGAAGTTTTACCTGACTTACTTGAGGATGAAGAGGAAGATGAGGAGGTTGTAGTTGATGGTGAAGTTGATGAAGGGGATATTCATATTAAGCCAGTCCTGAAGAAGCCTTCTGCTACGGTAATTTTTTAACGGATCATCATGTATCTTGGTGTGTTCCTTTTTTGGGATGATATGGGCATGCAAGAGGTTTACAACTTGGGCTTTTAGAGAAGTTAGGTGTGCTTTTATAGTACTAGGGTTTATACTTAATACTCTCCAACTTCCACCACCCACCCAACAACTGCTGCTGCCGGAACCCTGCTCCGGTGCCGCCGGACTTAACTTTTAGTAGATGTTTAATTTGTTTATATATTATTTATTTGCTTTTGTATTGAGACTTGAAGTGTGAACTTTAAATTACGTGATTTATATGTATAGTTCTAATTGACCATTGGAACTTTGAATTGGTGCTCAAATTTTATAATTTATGTCTGATAAGAACTTGTTGATTTTATTAGTCTGATTACCATTGAACATTCCAGACATTTTAATGTTATGGATAAATAATTGATTATATGATCTTTCTTATAGTTATTCTCTGAGGTCGATGTGAAGCTAGTTTTCAAAGAAGTTTCATCAAAATTCTTGAGGAGACGTATTGTGGAGGTATATTTCAATAAATTGTCTGAAATTGTAATCCTTGTGCTGTCTCTCTTTGCACTTCATGAGTTCATATTAGGGATTACATATCTTGTTTGACCTTTTAATTGCCAGCCTTTTCATCCTCTTGTTTTTTGGACAACAAAGTCCTTGATCGTTATTAATCAAATCATGAAAGAGGTTTAAATAACTTCAGAACTTTGTATCTTTTAATTTCTCGCTTTTATAAAATTTGCAATTGCTAGCAATTTTACCGACACTTTGCATGATATTTGAGCAATTACAATGCAAGGTTACCTCATGGTCCTCATGGATATCATTTCACCACACAAGGTAAATGTAGTGCTTAAGGTGTTCACATTTTATAGGAGACTTCATGTAGCGACACTTGAGAGTGATGAATACAGATGTGTCTCAGTTGTGAAACATGGTTATCTACTTCCATAAATTTCAGTATCATTCTTGTGAACTTCTTTTTATGCTAATGCTCCATCTTGTAGAATTCAAATGTATGACAATTTTCATTCTTTTGTACAATGGTATATTTCTCTGATAAACTTAAGAGGTACATTAAAGTGATAAAACAACAAGTGTCCCAAGATTAACCTGTTTTATCATAGATGACTTGGATTTGTTTTACGTCAAGGTTTTACCTCCTGTGCATTTCCATTGAAGTCATGATTTATATCCCGGACCTCTCTTACTGAAAATTTCGAAAATAGTTTCATGATGTTGAGACCCAATCTGAGCTTCTGCTCTGTTATCATGCTTGATTTATTAGGGTGGAAAAAGAAGTGATGGCAGAACTCCTGTGGAAATTCGATCAATCAATTCATGCTGTGGATTACTTCCTCGAGCACATGGAAGTGCTGTTTTTACACGTGGGGAAACCCAGGTCTGGTTATTTTGTTTGGCATAGAAACCTAGAGTGAACCATTGCTTATACCATCTCAACATCTGTAATATGACTATTCTGTTTCATTTCTCATTTTCCAGGCATTGGCTGTTGTTACACTTGGTGATAAACAAATGGCACAGAGACTAGACAACCTTGTGGATGAAGATGAGTTCAAGAGATTCTATCTTCAGGTGATATTTCTGAAACACATATTTCTAGTTGAAACTATTATATCAATCTTAATTTAGACGAAATGTTGTTATATGCTCCCAAAATGCTAACAACCTGAAACCACCTAATCTCATCATGCTATCTATCTGAAACATTTTGCCCTCATGCAATCCTACTTCCACAAAAGATATGCCCATCTCACCCATCGAGATATTTATTGGCATTAGCTTGCTGTTGCTGAGTGTTTATTACTCTAATATCCAGGTTTGTACTCCATGGAATTTTGTTAGAGAAGTTAGCACACATAATACTATGCGATAAAGTGGGAAACTGTAGAGCTGGCTAGTTGATTGTCCAACCTTGTTTATGGTGTCAGTCAGTGGGAATGGTTTGAGCAAGGAGAACATGTAATTAATTTTTTGTACAATTATGTCAAAAATTAATTTAGACAGATAATGGTGTTCTCCGCTAAAGGTTCAAAACCATTTAATAATCTACAGCATCTGCATATTTACTTTTTTCTTTTAAAGATATGAATTTTATTACCATAAAAACAAAGATCGACTGATCGAGGGATGAGAGTTCCCTTATACAAGTAGAAAACACCCAGACCCTTTAACAAAACTGCATACAACAGCGAGAACCTTCTAGAACCGCTTACAAAACTAAACCACAATCCCTCAACAAATCAGAAAAACAAAGATCCTTAAAGATGCTATGGCTAGAAGCCCAAGTGCTGACTCTAAGTTTAACCCTGAACCAAATATTTTCTAAAGGTTCATTTGTATCTTCAGAAATTCTCTTATCCCTCTCGAGCCAAACACACCAGCATACTGCTGGCTCAATAGTCTCTCAAAGAAATTTGCCCTTTTTACTAACAACACCCCGGTAAGTATTATGGAACAAATCAGACACCACAGACCATGAGTAAAAGAGCAATGAAAGAACAAATGATTAGCCTCCTCAGCGTGGCATCTACACATTTACTTTTACAGTAAAGTGTACTAGAAACATGTATATTGATTTTAAGAAATGTTATTCGACTGAAACCTGTCATTTTCCTAGATATAAATTCAACTAGTAAAATGCAATAATCTTTGAGTTCACTTACTGCTATAATTTAGTGATGTTCTCTGTTTTGTTGGTTGTTTGTATAGTACACCTTTCCTCCCTCATGCGTTGGAGAAGTTGGCCGTGCAGGAGCACCATCTAGAAGAGAAATTGGCCATGGAATGCTTGCCGAGAGAGCTTTGGAACCAATATTGCCTTCTGAAGAGGACTTCCCTTATACTATACGTGTTGAGAGTACCATCACAGAAAGCAATGGCTCATCAAGGTAAAGCTTTGACCATTTTGTGGTAATAAATTTTTATTTAATCTTAGTACCAAAAAGTTCAGCATTATAGCACTGGAATGGCAGTATGTATGACGGAATAGGTTGGAAGTTAAATTATCATTGTTTTAAGTCCAACCTGAGCATTTTATTTGGTTAAGTTTAATTCATGTGAGAATTTATGCACAGGAGAATCTTTCTCTGATAACTTATCCCCTCAGGCATGATTTTGCCCATCCCCAGGAATGTGGGAATTAATATTATGTTCTTGTCCTAATTATCTCTCATCACCCATCACTGCCATAAGTCATTCCCACCCTCTGCTGTCTTTTCCTTTTGTCAACCCTTGTATTCATTATACACTCTTGCTGCCAACCAATGTGAAGCAACACTTGCTGTTTGGCGCTCTTTCACACCACAACTCGCAATCTGGGTTCATCTCTAAAGCAGCTACCTTCTAATACACCAGACTTCAGACCTCATCATTATCTACCAGTAAATTGCTCTGTGCTCTTAAACCAGAGCAATTAAGTGAAGCACCACTTCTGATCTCCAAACCTGATGGCTATCCACCACTACCCACTATATACCTAGCCACTGCATTCAACACTCAATTTGCAACAGCATCCACATTCCAACTGTTTCTTGAGTCTTGTTACCTCCTAATAGCTCAAACAAATCTACCCAGACCTCCTTTCATCCAACCTGACAATCATTCGCATCTCTAACAAGCACCGCATTAGCTAGCTGCCCACCACACAAACATTTTAATGGCCAATAAGCTTGCACATACAGATTGGACATGGCATCTATGTCTTATATGCTTGCAGCAATTTCAATGAATACAATAGAGGTGGCCTGACTTGTAGTTTGATGATAGAGGATGGAAGTGATAAGTATGTACTACCATATTCTGTAGTTTTTCCTGTAAATTATACTTGCTCTAGTGTGATTTCAAGACGAGGAACTTTGACCAATGTCCAGTTATATATCAAATTCTATTTCCAGCGAAATTTACTCTAGTTGCTAAATGGTAGTTGTAGTTTCCTTTATCTGGGATAAAAAAAGAGTAAAGCATACATTTTGAATGGTATATATATTTTGTTGCTGATCCATTTTAATGATGAACAATACCGTTTATATGAGTTACTTTCTTGTGACAGCATGGCTTCAGTATGTGGGGGTTGCTTGGCATTACAAGATGCTGGTGTTCCACTTAAGTGTTCAATTGCTGGAATAGCGATGGGCTTGGTCTTGGACACCAAGGAGTTAGGAGGAGATGGCACTCCGCTTATCCTCACTGATATAACTGGTGGCGAAGATGCATCAGGAGATATGGATTTTAAGGTCTTGATATATTTTAAGTCAACGGATCAATGTCAATTGTTCTTCCTTCAACTTGAGTTTCTTGGCTAATTACGGATGATATGTTCAACATGTTACTACACATTTCAATTCAAGTTGAAAAGGAATATCCTTGCATTCTTATTCATGAATCAGTTTAAAAAGGTGTACACAATGGTGTTAAATGAGCCATCTTCTTGATGCTGCAGGTTGCTGGAAATGATGATGGTGTAACTGCATTTCAGATGGATATAAAGGTTGTATACCATAATTTTCATATTGATAGTTGCTTCTCGAGTTCCAGTTAATTTTTGTTGTTAGTTTATGATTGAATTTTCATGCTTTATTGATCATTAGTCATTAACAATGTGATGGCAGGTGGGAGGAATTACTTTACCAGTCATGCAGCAAGCTCTCCTACAAGCAAAAGAGGGTCGGAAGAATATTCTTGGTAAATTATGAACCTTTTTTTCAAGTTATAATATTAGAGTTTTGACCTTGATATGCCAGAAAGGTGATGAATAAAAGTAAATTGAATTTTGTTCCAAAAAAAAAGAAAGAAGTAAATTGAATTAATACTGCCTCTCACTTTGAAAACAATGAGATGTAAATGACTGGAATGAACAATGATGCTGTTTCCCTGTCTAATAATTAAAAGCTCATTAGGGGAAAAATGTTTTGCAGGAGACTTGATATATACCAAACCATGTTCTTATTGGCAGTACTTCTTTGTTCACTTCTAGAGAATTTAAATGATTGGCAGTACTTCTTTGTTCACTTCTAGAGAATTTAAATGTTCACTTTTTGAGAGCTAGAATAAGTCAGTGTTTTTAAGTTGCTCAATTGTATATCTTTACACGACCTGTACAGTTATTTGGGTCTAAGAAGATGACATTGAAATTCTGCATGCATGCATTCATTGAGTGACTGAATGGTCCTTAGTTTTTCTACTGTCTCTTGGGAGTGTTCACATCTAAGCTGCTTCAATAATGTAGTAGTAATAGTTAGAATTTGGCATTCTTAAAGCAGATGTCAGAATATGTCAAATGCTGGTTGATATTTACTTTTACATTCATTTTTGAAAGTATGCTTGAACAATCCACTTCATTGGGGGCATCAATATTTTGAATCTTGAAGATTTTCTTTTTATAGGAAACAAAAATTTAACAATAATAAAAGATGGAGTACAAAGGGATGAGAGTTATGGAGAATATCTATCTAAAGTACTAGCTTTAAGTCTCTTAGTCTCGATAAGCATCAGATACGCTTAAACCTCTAAAACATTTATGTCCAACAGTCCACCAAACAACCCTAAACATAAACTTATCCCACATGTCATTTAATGATTCTTTAATATTCTCTAAAACTCTATTATTCCTTTCCAACCAAATAGACCAACGTAATGCTTGGACTATAATACCCCACAAAATCCTAGTTTTTTTTACTAACTAGCTTCCCAAATTCAGCATAAAACATTCTTTGATGAATAGAGGAATAACCCACAATTAATCAGCTCCTGCAATATCTTGTTCCACAATGCATGAGAAAAAAGACAATGCAAGAAAGTGTGATCCAAGCTCTCGGAGTCTCTTTTACAAAACACACACCAATTAGGGGATAGAAAACATGTGGGAAACGTTTGTGAACTGTCATAGGTTAGCACTCTGCCCAAAATCATCAACCATGAAAAAACTGAACCTTTTTAGGCACAGGGTTTCCATACAACTTTGTAAAAAGGAAAGAGAGTGTGAGTATTTCTTGTAAAGGACGAGAAAAAAAAAATCATGCCACATGGTTCTAAGGCCCAAACTCTGGTATCCTCCACATTCCAAGAGAGCCTAACATCAGCCAATAACTCTAAAAGGGAGCACAAATTATCAATTTCATTATCTCTAAGGTTCTGAAAAAAGTGAAAATCCCATGAAATTAAAGATACATCGGACCTGTTATGACTCGAATACAAAAGAAGAAACAAATTTATTGTGAAAGAGCGAAATATGATAAAGAGAAGGAAAGGGATCTCGAAGGGCATGGGTTCCCACCCAAATATCTTAATCTTCCCAAAACCTCACAATGGTTTGATTTTTACCAACGGATCCTGTATATTATCATCAATCAATTAGACATGATAGAATAATTATTGAAAATTATATGTTGCTTTGTAATTAATCATTTCCATTTAGATATCATATAATATGGGCGTGACTGTTTATTAACTTTTCTGATATGGATTTTGTGAAAGTAAAGTAGAATGATGTTACATACTTATGAAGAACCATAAATGCTTCAGCATTTAACCATATATATCACAGCTTGTAATTCTTTCCAACTTTTGAGCCCATTCTTTTTCGTTGCTTTTAGCTGAGATGTCAAAATGCTTGCCGCCTCCTTCGAAGAGACTCTCAATATATGCTCCAATTATTCATGTTATGAAGGTTTGTCTGTTCTAAATGTTCCAATTACTTGATGATATGAAGACTGGTGAATGAGGTTTGCGACAATCACTTTACTGAACAGGTAAAGCCAGATAAAGTTAACCTGATTATAGGTTCGGGTGGGAAAAAAGTGAAAAGTATCATTGAAGAAACAGGGGTCGAATCTATTGACACACAAGATAATGGCATTGTAAGCTGAGAAGTGAAATTTGTGTGTGGTGCTTATATTTAATTTCTCTCTCTTTGATTATGGGGTGTACTGTGGCTACTGCAGGTCAAAATAACTGCTAGAGATTTGGAAAGCTTGGAGAAGTCTAAAGCCATTATCAGAAATCTGACAATGGTTCCATCAGTTGGTGACATTTACAGGTACCCTTTTGACCTTTGTCATATATACATACTAGTATAAGACCCGCGTAATACACGGATTTAAATAGATTGAATGTAATAAATAAAGTAAAAAATAATTTATGTAGAAAAAATAAATTTATAATTTTGTATCCATCTAAGTTAACTGTTAATATGACATATAAATTATAATGTAACTTTAATTAATATATTGATTAACTGTTGAAATAAATATTTCATAATGTGTGTAAATAAATTATATTGTATACATATTAAAAATATTAAATAATTTTAAAATATATTATTTCAAAATTACATATTGCATGTGAAGAAAAAATCTTACATGTATAAAATGATAGATTGTCACATTTGAAAAAATTGTTCATTATGGCACAAATTTTTTTTTTTTTTTTTGTATATAGTTTGTATTGAAAAAATTATCAATAATCTTTTTCGATATTTTAAATTTTTAATTATATATACACATATATATAGATTATATCTAGACGATATGTACATTTATAAGATAATTTATTTAAATAGAAAAAGGAAAAAAAAAACATTTCATGAGAGAAATAATTGTTCGAGTTTTGTAGTAGTGTCATGTAGCACTTTTGGTCCTTTTATGTATAGATGTGTATGAATAACATATTAAAAATATTAAATAATTTTTAAATATATTATTTCAATATTACATATTTCTTGTGAAGAAAAAATCTTACATATATAAAATGATAGATTGTCACATTTGAAAAAATTGGTTCATTATAGCACAAGGTTTTTTTTTTTTTTTAGGTCTTTTTTTTTATAGTTTGTATTGAAAAAATTATCAATAATCTTTTTCGATATTTTAAAGTTATTAATTATATATATATATATTAATCTTTATACAAATAAAAAAGATATCTACATTTATAAGATAATTTATTTAAATAGAAAAAGAAAAAAATATTTAATGTGAGAATTAATTGTTCAAGCTTTGTATGAGTGTTGGCACTTTTGGTCCTTCTTTTATATATATAGATGTGTGTGAATAAATTATATATATTGTCTACATATTAAAAATATTAAATAATATTTAAATATATTATTTCAATATTACATATTTCTAGTGAGGAAAAAATCTTACATGTTCGAAATGATAGATTGTCACATCTGAAAAAATTGATTCATTATAGCACAAGTTTTTTTTTTAATTGGAAAAGGTTTTTTTTTTTTTTTTATAGTTTGTATTGAAAAAATTATCAATAATCTTTTTCGATATTTTAATGTTTTTAATTATATGTATATATATTAATTTTTATATGAATCTAAAAGATGTCTACATTCATAAGATAATTTATTTAAATAGAAAAAGAAAAAAACATTTAATGTGAGAATTAATTGTCCAAGCTTTGTATGAGTGACATGTGACAATTTTGGTCCTTCTTTTATATATAAAAAGATATATATATATATATATATATTGAGAGAGAGAGAGAGAGAGAGTAATGACGAGGAACCACCTTTGGGTTTGTAATAGAGCTAGATCTGCTAATGTGGCAATCCACGCCTTATTTTCCTAGCACAATTCTTTCTTTTGCATAGTTCTTTATTTTATTTCTTTCTTCAGATTCAACCCTTGTTTTCCTATGTAATTCTTTTAATTCTTTCTTTTAATTTTTTTCTGTTCTTACATAATTCTATTTCGTGCTAATCATTATTTTTTATTTTATCTCATTTTAAATATTTTTTTATTCATCTCAATCTATTTCTAATTCTATTTAGTGCTAATCATTATTTATTATTTATCTCATTAATTTTTTTTTTCTTATTCATCTCAACTTCTTTCTTATTCTATCTCCATATGATTTCTTGGAAAGTCATCTTATTCTATCTCCATTTTCTTTATATATATTCTTTTACAAAGTCCATTATATATATAATCTTTTTATTTTTTTTCAACAAAAACTCTTGCGCATCTGGTCTAGGATCTAATACTCTTGTTTTCTTAAGTTGAAATAACAAGTGGATTCAAGTCGATTCGATTGCAATGTGCATCAGTTGCATAGGAGAATGAGCTTTTTTTTCCTTGTTTTTAAAGTTGAAATAATGAGCAGAAGGACCTGACCTTCCATTGCATAATGATGGGTGCTAACTAGAATTGCATAAGAAAAGAAAAGGAAATACACATTTGAAGATTTGGCTTTATAAGGAACCCAACATTCATTATTACTATATATATATATATATATATATATATTATGCATATATAATTGTTTATTTTGTGAGGAACTACTGGTTAGAGTAGCTGCATTAACTGTTATTAGCTGGGCAAAGCTGGCAGTTAAATTCATAAATCTTTTGGCACTTAGAAGCTGATTATTCTTAGATTCCGTGCTTTTGGTTTCAAATCAAGTGAACATTTATGCTTCAAATTCTTGTAATAATATCTACTGTGTTTTCTTGACCAGGAACTGTGAGATCAAATCAATTGCTCCATATGGAGTTTTTGTGGAAATTGCACCTGGCCGAGAGGTAGTTCTGAAAATTCCAAAGCTTGTTTTTGTAGGCATTACCATACTGTGATATTGGCAATGCATGATCATGATGAAGAAAAGGGTATATTTATTCTATGCTTAGGGATTATGCCATATCAGTGAGTTGAGTGCAAGTTGGTTGGCCAACGCAGAAGACGTAAGTTCTGTGCACTTTAGTGCTGTATTAACTTTCAAGACAATTGTGATGTGTTGATGTGTTACATTGCAAAAACACAGGTTGTCAAAGTTGGAGATCGTGTTGATGTCAAGCTCATTGAGGTTTGGATCATCTTATCCCCATCTGTTTGTTGCTAATGCATCTATATTTGTTGCTACTGCACTCTGCGGAGTTTTATCCTGTTATTAATTTCTCGGAGGAGTAGTTATACACATTATGTTCCATTACTATTATCTTGGCACCCTGCAGGTTATCTATTTAATTTATTTTCATGCAATAAATTGAAGTGCTCTACAAATTCCTCTTTTTTTGCAAATTAACTTCAGCTGTTACTAATGGGAATATGCTACAGATCAATGAGAAAGGTCAACTCCGGCTGAGTCGCCGTGCATTACTTCCAGTTACGGAGAGTAACTCAGAGAAGCCGACAAAACAAGAAAGTGAAGATACCCAGAAAGCAAATGAGAAGGTTAAACTGGAAACAATGTTATTTACAACTAAGAATGCTGTTATAGTTGATAATTCATTACTACCTGAGGATAAAAGTGTTGATGTTAAGGTCAAAGTTGATAATCCTGAAGTGGCTGATCCACTTATGCAGGATGAGTTTGCGAAGAGATTCGTAAGGTCAGGAAAGGATGCAACCGAAACTGAGAAAAAAGGACCCAAAAAAAGCAGTAATAAATCTGTCGTCACCGATACTTCCCAAAAGAGTGAAAGTGCAGTTGTAAATGGAGAAGCCAAAGTTGGATAATAAATACACGATGAAAGGAAGACCATGTTATATATGTGATTGATAGATGGAAGTTTTCACTAAGGTATGCCCTATTTAGCAGTTCAATTATGTACTTATTTATATTCAACTGTTATTTTCATTTATATGTTCCCATGTCTTATCATCACACTTTTTAGTAAACCTGAAATCAACTTTAGTTTTCTTTATTGGATCAGAGATGCAACTTAGTTTTATGGGTGGCAACAATGAGGTCTTGATGAGGCAATAATTTGGACTTTGGTAGCCATGTTCATCTTAGAGCTACAAGTTTTGATGCAAAAACTAACATGCCCAGATTCTTTAACAAACAAAATGGAGGGCGCAAAACGTATAATGAATTGGAAGAGATGAGTTTCGAGCAGAAGGATGCCTTTTCTTCTCCAAACCTTTCCATTTGAACCGATTCACTCTTTCCTAGTGTTGACTCCTGGCATGTGTGTTCTCCAGTGGCTTTGTCCAGTTTGTCAGAAATTTATTGTGGGTGAAAAAAGGTTCATTCTTCATCGCACAGAAGCATGGTTCAAATGACATGGTTCATTTTTGTTTACATACACATTTACTGTGTGTAGTTGAATTTGCTTTGCTTGCTAATGCTACATGTACGAGTTCACCAGTGTAGGTAGGAACAGGAATGCATATTGATAAGGTTTTTATTCGAGCCAGTTCTCTTAAAACTCTGAATTTACCTGGGTGCAATTTTGGTCAATCTGCTGTTGATGGATATTGATGTTACTATATAGCAAACACCTCAAGAACAAGTGAATGAAAAACTTAACTTTCTAGAGAAGGAAAAGAGAAAATATTCTTTCTTGATTAAAAATGAAAAAAGTCATCTTACAATACATAATTTCTCCTATTTATACTATTTCTTTATACAAAGGAGGGTATTTCCGTCTTCTCCTCTTTTGACTTCCTTGTTGCTTAAGTCATCCAAAATATTTCTTTTAGGCCAATTCTATACACACCCCATGATTTTCTAAACACACCCCATTTATTTAATGTAAAATGAAAAGAATTACAAAAAGACTTAAATACCCTTATTAATCATTAAAAAGAAAAGAAATTATAAAAACTAATTTTCTAAACACACCCCATCCATTATCTACTAAACACACCCCATTACATAAAAAAACACTCTTCTTCCTCACCATCCCATACACATTCATGCAACTCCATTAACGTACTCAAAGAAATCCTCCAAGAAATTATACACTTGTTAAACTTACAGAAAACGAAGAAGAACTCGTCATTATGGATAATGTAAGTTGTAAGCTTCGTTTCTACCGATTTATTTTGCTCTAAAAGTAGGTAATGGTTCATGAAAATTTTGAAATTCGCGACTTCGCAACGGAAAGAACAGGCTGAAATTTGTATGGCCGCTTCGGCCAGTACTGGTCGAATGAGCTAAGGGGATTTCGGCCAGTACTGGTCGAAGCTTAACCCAACATATCGGCCTGTAGTGGCCGAAGGCTATAAGAAGATTTCGGCCAGAATCAGCCGAAATCTGTATTTTCAGTGTGTTTTAGCCGAATCGATCCAATTTTTGCTTTTCCACCTTCTTACGACGCACATCCTCTCCCATTCAATTGACATATTGAGCAAAGTATACTTATCTTGTTGTTATTTTGCATATGGATAGGAAAACGAATCAAATGGGGCGGAAAGGAGAATTATTAACCAACCTCAAGAATCGAATGATGATCCGATGTATCAATTTATTGATTTCTCGGAGGAGTTCATGACGACTGAAATTTTTGAGAGTCGTGAGGAAATGGTTAGTTGGGCTACTAAGGTTGGAATACGTCTCAAAATGGTTGTCCTTATTAGACGGAGTGACAGTGGCGAAGGTGGCCGGCGAGCTAGAGTGTTTTTGGGATGTGAGCGAGGTGGTAAGTATCGGCCACCAAAGAAGAGAATGGGGTCAAACAAGCAGGACTCCGTTGAGCAGCTGCCGGTATCTTCACGTAACACCGGCACCAAAAAGTGTGACTGCCCTTTCATGCTAAAAGGAGTGCAGCTGAATGAGCTCGGACATTGGAGCTTAGAGGTGTTGTGCGGTTTGCATAATCACCCAATGGGTAGGCATTTGGTCGGACATTCATTTGCAGGTCGACTAACACCTGCTGAGGATCAACTTGTTCGTGACCTTTTACTGAACCGAGCAAAGCCCAAAGATGTTTTGAGCACCTTGAAGCAAACTTTTAAGGAAAATGAGTCTACATTGAAGACACTATATAATGCTCGTCAAAAGCATAAAGTTGTGGAGCATGGAGGACGAACTCAGATGCAGTACTTGTTGGGGAAATTGAAGGAGGAGGGGTACTACCACTTGAATAGGAGATGCGAAGGTACTGATAGGGTCACCGATCTCTTCTACGCTCATCCTACAGCTATAGAGTTGTTGCGTGCATTTCCGAGCGTGCTCTTAATGGATTGTACCTACAAGACTAATAGGTACAAAATGCCCCTCCTAGAGATCGTTGGTGTTACCTCCACAAACATCACGTATTCTGTGGCCTGTGTGTATTTGGAGAAGGAGCGTGAGGAGAACTATCGGTGGGCACTCACTACACTCAAGGGACTAATGATCGATGATGTAGTACCAAAGGTGATAGTAACTGATCGGGAGATTGCCCTCATGAATGCCCTTGCCGTGACTTTCCCCACTTCTACACATTTGCTTTGTAGATGGCACATTAATAAAAATGTCCTGGCCAAATGTCGACCACTCCTTGGTAGGGCCGACAAGTGGGAGTGTTTCATGCACGCATGGAATATTCTGATATCTGCTGAGGATATACCCCGATTCACTGAGCTGCTGAGGAGATTCCACGATGACTATGCAGATGTGCCCCGTGCCGTGGCGTATTGCATGAAGACTTGGATTGAGCCATATAAGGAGAGGTTTGTGCTATGTTGGACAAACAACGTGATGCATTATCAAAATACAACAAGCAACAGGTACGTCATGTGTTATTTAACTCAACTGATTGTTGATATTTTGACCTTACTTAATATCTTGTGTTATGTATTCATAGGGCTGAGAGTGCACATGCAAAACTCAAAAGACAATTGGGCACAAGTCAATCAAACTTTGAGACTTCTTGGGAGAGAATACATAACTTGTTTATCACATCTCACACGCAAATCAAGGCCTCGTTCGAGCAGAGCCTTAATGTGGCGCCACATCGGTATTGCTTACCTATTTTCAAGAACATTCGAGGACTTGTGTCTCATCACGCCCTTGCCTTGATGTTTGAAGAGATGAAAGGGGTTGACAGTTGTGGTGTCGACCCTCTAATGTGTGGTTGTGTGTTGAGGAAGACTTGTGGTTTGCCTTGTGCACATGAGCTTGCGGAGTTGAAACGAGATCACCAAGTCGTCCAACTTGAGATGTGCGACCCTTATTGGACCAAGTTGGATTGTGAGCCATCAAGGACTGAGGAGACTATAGACGAACATGCAACTAATCGTTTTGGTGAAAGTGTTGACAACTTATTGGAGATGTACAAATCAGCCTCCAAAGCAGAAAAATCCTTATTGTTCAACAGACTTCGTGAGATCCACATGCCCACCATGAGCACATTACAAGAGCCAGTCGAGGTCGCTCGTCCCCGTGGTAGGCCGAGCAAATCGAAAAGCAAATCATCCTCCTCGACGAAGCGCAACCCAAGTCTGTTTGAGATAATTCCATCGTGTCATGATAGCAACTCCGTTTCTGAAGAGCAGAATGTCTACTTAGAGGATATGGCCCCGGGAAAACCGAGCTTCACCATGATGAGTTTAAATAGGGTGGGAGAATTCTTTGTACCAAGTCAAGTAGTCGGCCACCATCTGCCAAGGAGGATGTGCGAGGTTGCCCCTGGCCCTTTGATCTAGAACATGGTTGCGCCATTGACGAAAGTAGTTGCCCAACACGTCGTACGTGACCTTGTACTTCTGCCCAGTGTTTCCTCTCCGGACAACACTCGGCACGATGGGCCACTCAGGGATTGTCTGCACATATCCAAACTGACGGAGCACTCTGTCTGGATGATATGGCTCCACACAGTCGAAAGCACGAATACACCCTTGGTAGAAGGCGACGTCGTCACGAGGATATGCCCGCCTACAAGTGGAGTATGGCGTCCAGTTAACCTAGTCGAAAAATGAAATATTAGATGATGAAAATAAACCACAATACCCATAACAGTCACGTAAAAATGAAAAAGTGGAACCTCGTGCATGGACATGTTGTCCAACTGCTCACGTAGGGCAGACACACGATCCATGGTGCCTCCAGAGCGTGATCTTTGGATCCACCTCACAGCAAATGGATCCCCCTCCTCGTATCGGACATTGTGAGTGGGACGTGTGAAGGGAAAGTACTCATAGATCCAGGCCTATATTGTAAATAAAAAGTCACAACTCAAAATCAGCATTTAACAAAGTAGGGCGAGATTGTGCTACAAAAAAAGTGGTATTATATCAAGCAAACAAACCTCCAATAACGTCAGATAACCACAAATCTGACGCACACCACTACGAGATGCGAGGCCGAGCTGCCGATATAGATATGCAAGCGCAGCTGCTCCCCAAGCATACTGGTGAATGCGATCGACCCGCTCCAAGAGGCGTAAAATCTTTGTGTCCACACGAGTGCCACTCTTGTCGGAGAAGATTGTGCATCCAAGCACAAACCACAAGTACGCCCGCACGCCACATTCCCGTATCTCCTCATCATCAGTATAGGCGGCCTGGCTGAATCGTGATCTCAACCACTCAAGTTTTACAGAAGACCCAGCTTGCCCGAAGATGGCCTCCTGTGCCTCAGTGTAGGGGATGCCCAATAACCTAGAGACCATACGGCTTGGTCTCTCAACTGGACCGCGACTTTCCTCGACGGCCACTGTCCTCCCACTGACTGGCAACCCCGTCAAACAAAGAACGTCGTCCAACGTAATCGTCATCTCTCCCCACGGCATGTGAAATGTGTTGGTCTCAGGTTGCCAACGCTCAACAAAAGCACAAATCAAATTTTTGTTTGGAGTTTTATATGAAATGTACCTCAAGTCGGCAATCTTCGTCGACTCAAGCACGCTCATAAACTGAGGAGTGGGCCGTGGGTCGAGGGACCAAGTGGCCATCTTCGCTGTATGACACCAGCATTTAAGGATCGGTCTTTCAATCCCGTCCCAAATCCCGTACGACACATGAGTCTTAAAACTCGGGATGAGACGGGGATCAACTGGACCACCGGGACAAGGCCCGGTCAACATATCATCATCTTCAGCTTCCTGATCGTCTTGTGGCTCTTCACCTTCCACCAGATCGTTTTGCGGGTCAACATCAGGCTGAAATTGAGGCTCAGGTTCAGCCTCAAATTCAGGCTCAGTTCCAGGCTCAAATTGAGGCTCATCGACGTACTCAGAATCACCTCCAACATTCCATTCAAGCGTCGGAACCATAAGCTCGGGAAGGTGAGTGGGCGCCTCCTCCTCCTGAAAAGCTCGACGCCTTCTATTAGAGGCGGTCGGTCTCACTCTCGTATAAGTTTGGTCTGCAATATTCATCATAAGAATAAAAATTAAGAATGTACGAACAGTTGTTGAATATCAAAAAACAGAATTGGACGCCAAGAAGCTTCGACCAGTAGTGGTCGTGCATCTTCAGGCTAATTCGACCATTTCTGGTCGAAGCTATCTCAGGGAATTCGACCAGTTCTGGTCGTTGGTATTGAAAAAGCTTCGACCAATACTGGTCGATTATGCTTAATAGGGTTCGACCAGTTGTGGTCGAATGGCTTCAGAGATTTTCGAAAAACCAGGGTCGAAGCGAGATCGATTTCAAGGTCCATTTTCACGCAATTTTCAACACAAATCAGAATTTTTTGCAATGCTTTTATCCTAATCTATATGCAATTCAACTCATAAACTCATCTACACTTGAAGATAACAAGAACTTAAACTTATAAAACAAAAACTAAGAATCGAAAGAAACTCACGACAATCACCCGGAGCTCTATGTGTCCTATCCATACTTCGATTCAAAGTTGTTCTTCGAAGTTCAACGATGAGAATTGGTTGAAATTTGGTGAATTTCGGCCCTTCTTCTTCGAACTGCAATGGCAACCTCCGATCGAGAGTTTTTGAGAGTTAGAGAGAGAGAGAGAGATGGGTTTGGGTGGGGTGTGTATTTTATTGGGGTGTGTTTAGTATAATATATGTATTTGATATATTTTTTAGTTAAGGGGTAAAATGGTAAAGTAAAGGGGTGTGTTTAGAAATATTTTAAGTTGTGTGTATTTAATTGTGGGTGTGTTTAGTAATTGGGGTGTGTTTAGAAAATCATGGGGTGTGTATAGAATTGGCCTTTCTTTTATCAAAAAACTCCTTTGGCCGCCTCAGGTACACCTTTCCTCTTCTAGACCTTTCCATTTTCTGTTATGCAGGGAGATATTTCTTTTGTCTTCTTTGTCCACGTCAGCAATGCCTTGTTTCATGCTTATCATCCTTGTTATGGACTATAATCCTCTACTCCGAGCGCATGCTACTTCACCTCTGTCGTCCCATGTTTCCTTGCCACCTCTGTCCTACTTCTGCTTTGGAGCTCTACAGTTTTATGATTTTCATTGTGTTTTGAGGGCCTCCTTTGTATTCTTGTCCTACCCACATCAGATATGATTCAAGAATACTAATTATGCATCATTTGAAAGGACCAGATTGAACTTAGATTTCAATCTATTCGTTCTCTTTGTTGTCACATTTAGAAAAGAATTATAAGCAGATTTTGTATGGATGAATTATAAAGCTCATGTAGGACTTCATTACAGGAATAATGAAGATTGAAATTAACGAATCTAAGTGAAATGATTTGTATGTGTTGTTGGATAAATGGAGATATGCAATTAAAATAGCTAGATTGTGAGAATCTACACACACAGACACACACTTAAGATACAAAGTAACACCCAAAATGTGCTCCATGGCATGATACAACACGCCACTCCTAGCACAAATCTTGTGCCTTCCCAACAAACATCTCACCCATTAATCATAATATTATATCATCACGTCATATCTATATACATATAAATTCAACTTTATCAAACTAATGGTAAACAGTTAATAAAATAATCTACAAATTAGATTCTACTAAACACTCCCTTTGCACATGCATGCAACTCACACACCAGGCCCTTTTCCTCTCTCTCTCTCTCTCTCTCTAAAGGTTTGCTAATCTTGCCAACCCTTCACGAGAGTTACGTGCCCCCCTTCATGTTATGCCTGCTACTACTCCTATAAACACATTTCTTAACACCCTTAATTTTCTCAATTTTAACTAAACCATTTAGCTAGCTAGCTATACTAACCACCACCATCACCAATTATCTGCATGGATGTGCCCCAAGGCGATGGCACGTCTGAGACCCGCCGGAGGGGCCCCGGGAAGCGGAGCGCCGCCAGCCACCTCGAGGCGGAGTCCTCCACCGATGGGGCCCCACCGACCAATGCACCATGTGGTGCGTGCAAGTTCTTGAGAAGGAAGTGTATCAGTGGCTGCATATTTGCTCCCCATTTCGGGTCCGACCAGGGCGCCGCCCGGTTCGCGGCGGTTCACAAGGTGTTCGGGGCCAGCAATGTGTCCAAGCTTTTACTGCACATTCCGGCTAACCGCCGCCACGACGCCGTCGTCACCATATCCTATGAGGCTCAGGCGAGGCTCTCCGATCCGGTTTACGGTTGTGTTTCTACTATTATTGCCTTGCAGCAACAGGTATATATTGTTTTTACTAATATTATTCTGCTATTTGATTTTTCATGCATGGTTTTTTTCTTTTTTGTTTAATTGAAGGCTTACTTAAATTTAGTATTGGATTAGATTTCAAGATTCTTGTAAAAATGTTTTAAATGATGATAATTGATATCATAGGACAAGATAATAAAAATCTATCTTTGTATTGCTTAATTACTCCATATGTAGTTCGAAATCATAATCAATTTTTAATCGAAATTTCTATTGTGTCTTCATAAAAAAAAAAAATAAAATATATATATAGAATAATGAGTTTGGATTTGATGAAAAATTAAAACCACGTATGTAGGAAAATTATACATATATATATATATATATATTTGAAAATTGTATACCCATTTAGTTGACAAGAATAATGAAGTTATACTTGAAAGAATTATGATTATTTTTCTTAAATAGAAGAACTACATTAAAGATGAATTTATGACATGACACGTGGATTTTAATTTAGTACAAGAAAAAGACAGCTATAATAGGGGTGACAGGTATTAACTATTAAGCAAACTGTATTTATATTAGATAAAGTGAGAAAGGGAAAAGTCTGTCAAGGAATGTACTTGTAGATCAGGTTTGGGATGGGTTATTTAGTTTACTACTACCACTACATAAACAATAGTTGCAATAACATGTACTTGAAACAAATATTGTATGTAATAATAAATTATTGGTGCATGGAATTCCACATATATATATATAGGTGGCATCACTGCAAGCAGAAGTGTCAATGGTGCAAACACAGCTGATAAATAGCAGAATTGTAATGGCAAATGCACTTGAGACACAACAACAACAACAGATTTGCAGCTATTCCAACACTTCTTCTGCTTCAAACAATCTCATTAGCATGCATAGTTTCACACCAAACTTTGGAGAAGCCAACAGTTTTGAGCCCATCATCCAGGATGATCAAGAAGATCAAGAAACCCATGATCCTGCTGTTGTTTCTTTTCCTCCCCACATTTTTCACTGATTTTTATTTCTTCTATCATCAAATAATTCTACTCTTCCATCTTCTTTTATCTCATATATTTCACCAATCTTTATTTATTTGCCTCCCAATAGTTTGTCTCTATTTTGTTTTTGGGCCCAGTTCCTAATTATCATAAATTAGACTCGTGAATTTTAAATTATGTCATGAGATATATATATTTATTTATCTTAATTATTGAGAGATGCATTGCAACCTAGCTAACTAAATGTTGATAAAATATTGTGTTAGAAATGAGAAATGGTTTTATGATAACATGATAATTTTTCTCCTACAAAATGAAGGCAAAGACGAAACATGCATGAAAATCAAATCAAAGTTAAAAATAAAAGAAAAGGAAATAAATGTATGATGTGCTAATAATATACTTGATAATTTATATTTTAAAATAACAATTGGATCTCATCTTGGTAGCATTGGTCCAAACTATAAATTCAAAATGAAAGTGGGCCCATATAAAATTTGGGTTAAAAAAGGGGTTTATTGCGCCAAACCCCCTCGTGTTTCAAAAAATCAGCATCGGTCCCCCCTGTGTTAGTTGCAACTTAAACACCTGTGATAACAGAAAGTCAACACACCTCCCACAACATTTAACGGGTGTTAACGGCGTGATATTTTCCACCTTCTTGCCCGTTATGTCCCTCATATACCTAGATCGAATATTCTGAATGAATCCATTGCAAAATAGAGAAAGTTTAGGGCTAGAGATAGAGATTCTCATCGTCTCAGACCAAACCTCGCTGTAAATCCAAATCTTTCCTTATTTCCGACTGTTTCTAGTGTCTGTGAGTGGAGTGAGTGAGTGGGGGGTTTTCGGGTTGGGGTGGACCTGTTGAATCTAGTTGACTCTAAAAGGTAGGTTTTCTTTTTTGATTTTCGCTCACGATACAGGGATTTGTGGGTTTGTTTTTTGCGATTGAATGCATGGTCTGTTAATGGGTTAATGTTTAGAGGATATTGTGTAATTTATTTCCGATTTCAAACTAGGCTTAATTTTTCGATTTCTTCTCTTAGTTGTATTTTTTGTTTCTGCTTCGAATTTATGTGAATTTAGTAGATGATATTTGTTTGTTATTTTTATTTTTGGGTTTTCGACTAATTTGTAGGGATTTGGGGTTTCATGAATTAGGGTTCAGGGATTTAGGGATTTAGGGTTTTTTGCTGATTTAGGGTTTTCGAATTTCATGAATTAGGGTTTAGGGAATTAGGGAGTTAGGGGGTTTTTGCTTAATTTAGGGATTTCGAATTTCATGAATTAGGGTTTAGTGAATTAGGGATTTAGGGATTTTGGTTTTTTCTTCTTCTGATTTATAGGGATTTTGAATTTCCAGAATTAGGGTTTAGGGAATTAAGGATTTAGGGATTTTTTTGCTGATTTTTAGTTTATCAATTGGTGCTTATTTGAAAATTCTGAATTTCATGCTTAGGACTTTATATCAATTTCTGTTTTATATCAATTTCATGCTTAGGACTTTATGGTAAATGTATAAACTGTTGAGGAGTTGGTTAATTTTAGGGATTTATGGGTTTTCTAAATATCTGAGCATTTTTAGGGATTTCTAAATTTAAGAACATTTCTGAGCATTTTCAAAATTTCTGATTTTTTTTGTTTGTTAATTCTGATTGTTGAGGAGTTCTGATTACATTTGAATGTTTGTTATTGTATTTTCTAGATTATGGATGATGATGGGGATTATTTTGTAATTGATGCATTGGTGGGGGGTAGTTTTAGGATGTTATCAAAACTAAGGTATGTGGGAGGGTTGAGGGTATACATACCACCTGTGAGTGCATATAGGTTTTTCTTTGACAATCTACTAGAAATTTATAAAAGTGTAATGGGAAGAGTTCAAATGTTGAAGTATATTCCTGTTCACCTGGGGTAGAACTAGATAGGGGGTTGAAGCTGATTAGAGATGACCATAGCCTTATTGAACTGTTCCAGGAGTATAAGGGTTTATCAGTTATCCCATTTTATTTTGAAGATCATCCAGATCCTCTTCTAACTGTAGATTATGATGGTAATGTGTTATCCACCCAAGAGTCAGTCTCATCTATCTGTTTTGGGGAGGAAACTGGTGAGGGTGTGGCTGAGGCTGAGTTGGGAGAGGGTGAGGGTGCGGCTGGTAAAGGTGTGGCTGAGGCTGAGTTGGGAGAGGGTGAGGGTCTGGCTGGTGAGGGTGTGGCTGAGTTGGGAGAGGGTGAGGGTGTGGCTGAGGCTGAGTTGGAAGAGGGTGAGGGTGTGGGGCTGGGTGTGGAAGTTGAAACTGAGGGTGATGGTGTGGAAACTGATGTGGTTGACTCATCTGATGAGTCATACAATGTGGATAGCCAGAGTGATGTATCATCTTCATGCCCCTCTTGGGTCTTAGAGGACTTTGAGGGGCCTGAAGATGATGACATCTTTGAAAGAAGGTCTCCAACACATCCTATGAGTGTGTTTAGGAAATGTAGATAGTTGTTGCGGGAAAAAAAAAAGAGGAAAAGGGTAGAAGACCAAATAGATCAAGAGGGGGCAGATTTGGGTAGGGGGAGGCAGATTGGTATAGTGAGGAAGAGGGGGAAGCTAGTCATCTAGGAGAGGGAGATCAGGAAGAGGGGGAAGCTAGTCATCTAGGAGAGGGAGATCAGGAGTGGGCAGAAGGGGTGGATATGGATCAATTTCAGTTAGCTATTGGGATGAAATTTCAGTCTAGAGATGCCTTTAAAGAGGTGTTGCAGGATTGGGCCATTAGGAAGGGTTATGAATTGAAATACATAAAAAATGAATCAAGAGTAATAATTGCTAGGTGTAAGGACAAATGTGACTGGAGTTTGAGGGCTTCTATATTCCAGGGTACAACAACATTTCAAATTAAAACACTTAAGAGCAAACACACTTGTGCATATAGGGTGCAAAATAATCAAACAGTTTACAAGTACTTGGCTAAGAGAATCCTTGATGCAATCAAAGATAATCTTAATGAGTCATTGCTGACTTTGAAGAATAGGATAAAAAGAGATTGTGGGATGGAGTGTAGTGTGCACAAGGTGTACAGGGCAAAAAAACATGCTTTGAGTCTATTGAGTGTTGATGTGTCAATGCAGTAAAAGAGGTTGTATAATTACTGTGAAACAGTAGTTAAGTATAACCCTGGTAATACCCTTGTGGTTAAGGTTGATAGGAATTTGAGTCCCCCTAAATTCCAAAGGATGTATTGTTGTTTGGCACCAATTAGGGAGGGTTTTCTGAGTGGCTGTAGACCAATCATAGGATTGGATGGGTGCTTTTTGAAGGGGCTGCATGCTGGTTAGCTGTTGTCAGCTGTTGGGAGGGATGAGAATGACAATATGTATCCCTTGGCTGTTGCCTATGTAGAGATATAGAAACAGGACAGTTGGGAGTGGTTTTTGAAGTTGTTGTTGGATGATATTGGCTCTGCAGAGGAGAATGGATGGACTTTTGTTAGTGACAGACAAAAGGGGCTGCTGGAGGCTGTCAATGCATTGGCTCCAAACTCTGAACACAGGTAAGCATGTTTTATGGGTTTCAAAAATGTAATCTGTTTTTTCTCCTTGCCTTTTCTGAAAATTTCCAAATGTAATCTGCTTTTTCTCCTTGCTGTTGTATAGATTCTATTTGAAACATATGTATAACAACTTCAAGTGCAAATTTAGGGGTCTTGAAATCGAAAAGTTGTTCTGGAAAGCTACAAGCTCATATAGTGTTAAGAGTCATAAAAGGGTGATGAGTGAAATTCAGAGGATGAGTGTGAAAAAAGGTGATGAACTTACTGCATATGAGTGGTTAAGTGGGGTAGACTCTAAGCACTGGGCTAGATGCTATTTTTCCTCTCATGTTAAGTGTGATGTGATTGTTAACAACTTGTCTAAGTCCTTCAATAGTTTCATCTTGCCCTCCAGAGATTTGGCTATCATAGATATGTTAGAATGGATTAGGAAGAGGTGCATGACTAGGATACAAGTCAAGAGGGTTGGGATGATGGGGTATGGGGAGTTGATCTGTCCAAACATTATCAAGAAGATTGAAATTCAGAGAAAATTGAGTAGGAATTGTTTTCCTAGTTGGGCAGGGGAGGAAAAGTATGAAGTCATGCATTTTTTAGAAAACCATATAGTGAACTTAAAAGATAGGGACTGCACCTGTGGTTTTTTTCAATTGTGTGGGTACCCTTGTTGTCATGCAATGGCTTGCATAGCCTTCCATTGGCTGAATGTTGAGGAGTATGTGGATACATGTTTCAAAAAGGATGTGTATATGAGGGTGTACAATCATGGTGTCAATCCTGTCACAGGTATGCATGATTTTGAAACATCCACTTTGGGACCAATAACACCTCCAGATGTGAGGGTGAAAAGAGGCAGGCCACAGAAGAAGAGAAGGGTTGATGGGAATGATCAATAGCAAGAAAGAGTGAATGCTAACAGGAAGGGACTTACTCATACATGCTCATTTGCAAGGCTTTGGGCCACAACAAAAGAGGGTGTCCTAACAAACCAAGAGAACAGCCTGCAGAAGGTTCAAGTGCAAGGGGTGAACAGTCTGCACAAGAGGAGGTACCGATGACACTCTTTTCAGATTTTCCCCCTTCTTAGAAATAGATGCATCTAACTTTTAATTCATTTCTGATGACTTATATTCATGTCTTCTATTGAATATGAGCAGACAGATGGACAAGATGTGTTTGATAAAGATTTTGCACAGCTTTTTGGTTAGGCTATCCATGAAGATCAGGTAGTTTACATTACCTTCAAACTGCTTTCTTGTTGTTAATATTTATTCTGTCTAACAACCACCTAATCTTCCTAACAGCCACCTGTGAACCCCACACAACAGCAGTCCACTCAAGCCTCAACAGTTGTAAATCCTACCCAAGCCTCTAATGCACAAGATTAGGTACCAACTAAGAACCCTACACATGCATTGTTCTTACTGTTAATCTTAATATTAACTCAACACATGCATTGGTGCTTACTTGTTTTGACAGGTTCATCAGGTTGGAGCTCCTACAGGAAGCAAAAGAAGCCCAAAAGAAGAACAACAAGGAATTAATGAGAATGGTAGTACGGGGTATATTTTGGATAGTAATTTGGTAGACATTTCTAAACAATATGTGCAGCCTATACTTTGGTTAGCTTTTGGTATATTTTGGTGTTCTGATTTGGGCAGCCTAATATTGTTTTTTTTTTGATGCAATTGGCTGTTTATGGTATATGTTCTGGTTGCCAAAAAACAATATCTTTTTTTATAGATGTTTGGGGGCATATATTTTGGGTACATATGGGCTGAATTGGTGATACAAATTTCTATTTTGTACATGAAGTTTACATTGCCATGTAATGGATGACAATTTCTAGAATCAATTTATTTGCATTTGTCTATTTTGGTTTCATTTTTCTCAATTGTTGTTTCCTTTTCTTAATTTTTTTAAGTTTTAGGCAGATTTGATTCACCACATGCACAATGTATTCATCAAAGTAAAAATGGAGACATCAAAATAAAAATGGAGACAACTTTGCATATTCATATTCGTAGGTGGAAAAATACAGAAAATAGCCACATATTACTACTTGAGAATTACAATGATAAGAAGTATCAACACAATGAAACTGATAAATTTGATAGTTGCTTGGTTTTTGTCGAGCTTTTCAATCTTCATTGACAGATCGTCGCATTTGAAAAGTAATTCTTTAGAACTATTGTTGTTGGGAGAGTCCATTTCTTCGTCCAAATCTGGCATTTGCATTTCACTCGAATAATTCTTCCTTCCAATCAATGTGGGTTCAAGCCAAGCAAAATACCCACATTGAGATGACCGGCACGTGCAAACAATTTACCCATGGTATATTTGGATAGCCCGACCACTTTAATTTCCACATTTTTACGACAATAACACTTCTTAAAACTATATCTTAAATCTAAATGTTTTTCATTTTTAGACATCAATGACCTAAATGTGGAAGACATTTATCCTATACAAAATTACAAATACATTAAAATGCAAATTTACCAAATTAAATATTACTAAAATGTTACTAAAATGAACAATGTAAAATTATTAAAATAAATTAAATAATTTTCTAAAAAATTAAAAAAACGTATTTGGCAGTGGGTAGGAGATTTTTTTCTATTGCAAAAGTGTGGAGAGGGGGATTTGATGTATGTAAATAAATAGAGCATACACATACATATATAATAGAAAAGTAGGGGTAATTCTGTATTTTCACGCCCACATAACGGTAAAAAATTAAGCAACATCGCACTTCAAGACGCGTCGCCCGCACTCCCGTGATGTCTGATGATTTCGAGAGTTTCGCGCAGATTTTTTTAAATCACAGGTGTTTGCTCCGAAATTTCCTAATCACAGGGGGACCGATGCAAATTTAGCATAACATAAGAGAATCCTCAGGAATTTACCCGTTAAAAAAGCTACAAATAAGAATTCTTATGATATATAATGTAAAAGCGCTAATTCATTAAGCACGCTTTCTTGACCTACCATTTCCCGCCATTTCTTATTACCACCCTCAAACTGCTGCGCAGATGCTACTATCTATCTTCCTTCGAATTTTCAGTGTGTGTTAGTGTGTGTAATTCTTGAATAGGAAATCTAGTAATTGACGAGATGTTATGGGTGGACCAGTATCGTCCCAAAACCCTAGACACGGTTCTGATTCACCAAGATATTGCCCAAAATCTCAAGAAACTGGTAATCTTTGCAATCAATCAAAAATTTAACATTCTTTTGTGTTTAATGAAAATAATCCGACATTGTTTTCTTGTCTACTTGTTTTTTGTTTAATTACAGGTGACAGAGCAGGATTGTCCCCACTTGCTGTTCTATGGGCCATCTGGGTCGGGTAAGAAAACCCTAATAATGGCCCTTCTCAGACAAATTTTTGGTGCCGGTGCTGATAAGGTGAAATATAAGTTCCTTACAATTTTTGGCTGTTAATCGTTTTTTTTTTTTTCTCTTTTTTCTTTTTTTGGGGTTGCATTTGGTGATCAGTAAGTGTGAAAACTGCATTTGGATAGTGCAAAGACACAAGTTTTTGTGTGCAATTCTCAAAATTTCTGTCATTCCATCTGCAAAAGCAGAAGTTTTTGTGTGCAATTGTCAGAATTCCAGTCATTTTATCTGCAAAAACAAAAGGGATATCGATTTTTGGGATTTGAATCTGTGCTATTTAATGCCATAAACAATACCAGTATGAAAAAGACTGATGTCCCGTGAAAGTTGCACTTGCGCTTTTTAAAATTTGATTTTCGTTTAAACAGAAATATGAGGCAGCTTTCAGTTTGTGTTGCTTTTCCCTTTCTCTGAATAATCTGACCTTTTATTGCGTAAAGGAAAGATTATACTATGCAAGCACTGTATTGTTCTATTCGAATGAAGGATGCCTTAATTTTACTCTAAATGTTGTTTTGCAGGTGAAAGTGGAAAACAAGAGTTGGAAAGTTGATGTGAGTTTTATTTTTTCTCCTTTTGGCATAATAAATGTGTTCAATAATGCATGTTCTGTTCCTTCCTGCTGAGTCATCGATTGGTTTGGTTTTCCGGACTTTTTTGTTTAAATGAAGAGTGAAATTTGTATTTGCAGGCTGGGACTAGATCGATTGATGTAGAGCTCACAACAATATCAAGCACACACCATGTTGAACTGAACCCCAGTGATGCTGGATTCCAGGACCGTTATGTGGTTCAGGAGATTATCAAGGAAATGGCAAAGAACCGACCAATTGACACCAAGGGGAAGAAAGGTTTCAAAGGTAACTCTGGACTTGTTGCCTGTATAAATAACTCTATTTGAATTTTCTGGTAAATTTTGCAGACTCTTTAATTGCTATTTCTTTTTTGGTATAGATAGCAATTGATTGTTGCAATGATCTGAATGAATGGATTTGATAGAAAACAGATTCAGATCAAGCTTTCCAGTACTTCTTTTCCTTCTTTGTTTTGTTTTTTTCCTGACATATATTTGAGGAACTATTTACAAACTTCAATCATCTGTTATAAGTTCCATGGTTTCTCTATATTAATGACATTGAATGGTGCTTGTCAGTTCTAGTGCTGAATGAGGTTGACAAACTGTCAAGGGAAGCCCAGCACTCTCTTCGGAGAACAATGGAGAAATATAGTTCATCTTGCCGACTAATTCTATGCTGCAACAGCTCCTCCAAGGTTACTGAAGCCATCCGCTCTCGTTGTTTGAATATGCGAATAAATGCACCAACAGAAGGAGAGGTCATTATCTTCTCTTCTTTTTCACTTGCATAGTAAAGAAATTATCACTTGCTTAGTAAAGAAGAGAAACCTTGCTATCCTGCTATATGATGTATGAGGTTGAAACATATATTGTTTAGTAATCATGTAGGATTTTCTCAATTGATTTATGGATTAGTGCTGCTGGGCTGGAGTAGTGATGAGAGTGTATGGAGTTCTGTGTTTTTTGGTTTTTTTTCCTTCCAGTTCTTCTTACCTCATTGGATCACAAATCTATTTTTCTTTGTTGTCATTACATGAGTTTCCTCTACGATCAAGATTCTTTTAATTTGTGCTGTCAAGTATGGTCCTACTGGAATTTTTTGATATTGTTAGAGTAATATTTAATAAGAATTCTTTCACGACAAGCATGTCCTGGAGCATCTCTTATGAACCAATATGTAGCATCTGGCCAGTTTTGTTGTATTTCTATCTCTGTATTTATCCTGAATCCTTTTTGGGATTTTAAGATTGCTATCTAGTATTCTAGTCCTAGCAAATGTAATGACATTTACCAATTCTCTAGTGCATTTGTTAAAGTTATGTTCACTACCTATAATTTAGATTGCTACTGTATACTAAGAAGAACCAGCCATTAATGTAAAATGTTTGATGGAGATGGTTATGTGGCATTGATCCTACTAATGCTTCTAGATTTTTACTGTAAAGGTATTTTGGCATTTGTTGTAAATCTATAATGAGTTTTGCTCAAGTATCAAGTTAAGACAACACAACCTCATCAAATAGTTTTTAGACTCGGGAAGGAGTCAGTTCTCTGGTAGCTTAATCAAATATATCCTTAATTTAGGGGAGACTGTCAATGAAAACACAATTGATATAGAATACACTGTTATATGCTACATATCATATAATTATCACATTTTGTATTTTATGTTAAAATACTCACGATAATTTCCTTAAATGGTCAATGAAAACGTAAGAGCATCTTGTCCTGATTAATGTATATATTATTATATATACTTTGTACACAAATGAGTTATTTGAAAGATGTTTCCAGTGACCAGTCAACATAAAAATGTTACATGTTCTGAGTATGTGTACGTTTTTCTGCCCTCTTTTATCATAAAGTGATCTTGGTGGCACCTGCAGTATGAATTTTCACTAATTCCATCTAGCATGTCGTGATGTAGCTGTGCTTTGCATGTCTTGATTTTTTATTTATTGTTTTAATGTCAGATTGTGAATGTGTTGGAATTTATTGGCAAAAAGGAAGGATTGCAACTTCCACCCGGATTTGCTGATCGAATAGCTCATCAATCTAACAGGAGCCTGAGGAGGGCAATATTGTCTTTTGAAACTTGTCGTGTTCAACAGTTGAGTCCTGTTTACCTGTCCTTCATACCGAACTTTCGATGAACTCCTTGTACCTTTGCACTGATTACGTGCTTTTATATCAGGTACCCTTTTACAGCCAATCAAGGGATACCCCCCATGGATTGGGAGGAATATGTTTCTGAGATAGCGTCAAGCATATTTAAGGAGCAGAGTCCTAAAAGGTTTGACAATAATTACATTTATGGAAGGCATCTTAGGTTCAAAAAATAGACTTAGAAACATTCTTGTTATTTTGGAAACCCTTCTGCAGCTTTTGCTAGACTTTCTGTTCGGATATGTATAAAGTATAGACATCCAAAAAACTCAAGCAGCATAATACCCATGTCTATTCTCTAATCTATAAAGTGCAAGATTTAGTACCAATGGACCATTGCTTTTCGCCTGATAAACTCTTCTCAGAGAAATAAGGGGGAGAAACTTATGATTATTTTTTCTACTTTGAAGCTACACAAAACAGATTATGACTTCGACTCATCTCCTGTTGGTAATTTGCCCTTTAGTTAATATTACCTTTATTACTGTGTAGGTTGTTTGAGGTCCGAGGAAAGCTGTATGAGCTACTCATCAATTGTATTCCTCCAGAAATCATTTTAAAGGTTCATCTTGTGCTTTTCTTACCCCTGTTTCTTCCCCCAAGTTAAAAGAATGTATAAGCAACACTTCTAATGTCGAACTGAAGAAAAACTTATTTTCTTGCAGAGGTTGGTTTATGAACTGCTGAAGAAATTGGATTCTGAGTTAAAGCATGAGGTCTCTCATTGGGCTGCATATTATGTAAGTTTAAGGCAGCACTATGATAATCAATGTATCACATCACAATGGCATTTGAGCAAAATCTAAAGACAGGCTGTACTAATTAATGTGTGTTCATCACTAAGTCCCCTTAGATATGTCTAAAACAGTGAACTCTTTTTACAGGAGCATAGGTTACGTCTTGGACAGAAAGCAATATTTCACCTTGAAGGTATGTTTTCTAAAACAAATTTGTCAACACCATTTTTGTTATCGAAACATCTGCTTATCTCCCTGTGAATTGACTGATAGAATGTGATCATCTTGTTGCTATTTGGTAGCTCGGAAGCTCTTTATCATACAAAATTCCTCTTTTTCATATTTATTTTTGTAGTTTGGTCAGGAAGTTGTATTAACCAACCTTGTGATATCATTTTCACTGTTTCTTGAATCAATATTGCAGCGTTTGTAGCCAAGTTCATGAGCATCTACAAGGGTTTCCTCATCGAGACATTTGGATGAACTTCTTCGAAAAACCAATCAAGAGAGGAGATATTTGGCCTTTCATGTCGAAAATATTAATAGATGAAGGATTTTATTACATTGTTATCTCTGCAGTCTTTCAATTTTCTATGCTTCTTACCTTCATTCCATTAGAGCTATTGATTTCCAGAAATCTTATCTCTCTTCTTATTAATCCATTAACATAGGTCAAATCGAACTCCATTTGAGTATTAAACAAAACTAAAATGTATTAAATCTTATCAGATGATGATGAATGGATTTGTACAATATGCACAATGTGTTAGTATAGCTATATTTTCAACCAAAAATTTCTGGGTATGGAAGCTGATTTGAGCCCTCCATCTTCACCAGCCGATGTTTGAGAAAATCGACTTGCTTTATGAATCTTTCTCGTACGAGCAGGAATCTTCCTTGATATCGCCTTCCATATCATCTGCACTGCATCATTCTCCTTCGATGGATACCTATACTCGAAAAAATGCTCGACTTCTTTAAGCCTTCTCCACATCCTAGTCCACTCCTCTTTGCCAATGCTCCTAATCAAGTTGATGAGGAACTTCTCTTTCAATGCATCTGATGTTTTAACAAATATACAAAACTCAGAATAATCAAGAGTGTCCTCAAATGGAAGCTCAATTTCATCACTGATGATCACAGGGACACAGTGGCTGGCTATGGCGTCGAAGAGACGGTTCGAAGAAGGCGTGTCTCCGGCAATATTCAGGCAGAATTTGGATGAGTACATACCCTGAGTAGCCTTGCTTATTCCATCACCTTTGATACTTCCAAATGAGAAATGTACATCTTTTTCATCCTTTAGCATGTAATATAGTTCTTGCCTAATTACTCCACCCTGTAAAAATGAGATTTAAATTAGCATATTCGAGGATTTGAATCATGTGTTGTGCATAAAACACTACACGGGAAGTGATCACGATTCTGAGTTTAACCGTTGACCTGGTTCTAGTTCCAAACTAGAGTCTGGAACCGTAGAACCATCGGTTCTGGATTCCAACTGCTGATTCTAGAACTAAAACTTGAACCGGAACCAGACTGTGGCCACGTCTACACGACATTAATATTAAAAAACAAGGATGTTAGGAACAAACAAGCTTACATCTTTTCTGTATATAGCTCCCTGAAAGTAGAGCAGGGTTGTACGATAATCAAAACCGGATTGGTCGTGGTTATAACTTGGGATCAAATGCACGTAAGGTGCGATCACGTCTTTGTCAACATTAGCAACAGTTGGAGGATACCTTCCAAAATCTGCAAGAATGAACATGGCTGGCCAAAGCTTTGTTCTTGCATATAAGAGGCTATTGGGATGATGAGCCACGATTATATGATCCTTTCCACCTGATCTCTTCCACTCATCTTGACCTATCAAAAACTCCACCAACTTTTCTTGCAGCATATCGTTGAGGCTTTTCTTCTTCTTTGAGTACCGGTTGTAGCTAATGGAAGCGAAAAACGGGACGAAAACTACATCAGCTTCGATGGAATCACGCACTCTAATGGCCGTCCGGCCACTGAAGTTTTGTGAGTTTAGGATGTCTAAAGTGAGCCAGTACTCCACACTATGTTGTAGATTCAATCCATCTGCGTATTCGGGCACCTCGGCCCGAATGTCGGGCCATACACTCGGCCCCTTACCTCTCCAACCCAAGAGGCTGAAGTGAAACAGAGAGGGCAGATCATACATGAAAACGTTGAGAATTTGGGTGTTGGGATTGCACTTTTTATGAGCTTTTGAGACTCTAAGAAGATTGGAGTTTGGTAATAAAGTCAAATCAAGAGAAGGAACCCCCGAGGTTGATCTTATTACAAGAAACCAAGATAATATCAACAGTGTGGATGTGATCAAGAATAAACAGAAGAGAGATTTGTGAGAGAGGAGCCCAGATTTTGACATTCTACCACCCAAGAAAAAGGAAAATTCCTCCTATCCTATGTTTCTTCAACAAAATTTAATTGATGGAATGTAAAGAAGAAGAAAACAGACTCAAAATCATGCTAGAGGTTGCATTGCATGCATGGGTATTTGCAAGAAAGGCCAGATGAATCTCTTTTGATAGAAAGAGAAGGCGATGAAAGTGAGAGGAATTAGTACCACAATGTTGATTGGAATTCTTTCTTTTCATTTTTCGTTGAATTGATATATTACTCACACCTAGGAAACCTTTTAGTGTGTGTCGTTATGTTAAAGAAAAGATAGATTAAGATTAGTTTAATGATGTTGAATGTCTGGGTTTGTGCAGCGTGAGTGTAGGAGACATCTGAAGAAGCGGGCTCTTCAACTAAACTAATCGTTTTCTGCATATTGCAATTTTTATGTTTTTGGAGCCCCTATTTGCAAATATATTAAATTGGACGGCGAGGCGTTACTAGGGAAGGGTCTTTTGGACCATGTTTTATATGATGCATGTATTACATAAAATAAAATCTCATATTAATTAAGTTGGCATACAATTTTTGGGACTTGGAATTTTGCTGACAAAACAAATACAGTAAACTATTACCTGCTTTAAATTGATTTCTTCCTTTACATGGATTGTTGAAATATTAATTTGCAAGAATCTGCACTTTCTTCACTGGGTAAGAAAAATGTTACAGAAATCTACACCTCGTCACCTGATATTTTCTTGAGATCTGAAACTGCATCATAGTTTGATGCTGTTGTTGGATATTAAATGCAAGCAGTTTTCAACATCGAAACTCCAACTTTTACAGACGAATATTGACAGAATAAGATTAAAAAATAAGAATGGCATTTATAAAACAAAAAGATTTGAATGGTCTTTAAAGACATGTAGGGTTTGGTATGGACTCTATTCTATTCTGTAAATAAAATTGAAAAATCTAATGGTCTTTAAAATTTAAATATCCTAGAAATTTCTGTTCATGTATTAGTAGGCTTTTAGGCATTTTTTCTTTTGAACTGTGTAAATTAATGGATGCAAATTAAATAGTTATTCAGAAGAGCAGCTCTCTCTCTCTCTCTCTCTCTCTCATTGAAAATAAAGACAGTATCTCAGCACTTCAAACTGACAGATTAAACATAAGCCTTTGACATTAGTTTTCAGGTGTATCAATAAGCTCAGGGAAAGCCTTATTTCAAATCCTCAAAGGATAAAGTTCACAATCCTCTGCTTAGCCTTTCATTGAAAAATATGGATAAAAAAGAAATCCTAACAAAACATCGTATAAATCAAAAATAATTCCTCCCAAGAACATTATTAAACGAAGTGTGGACAGAAGCCGGCACCGTAGGCAGGGTTAGAATTGGAATTGCATCTCAGCAGAGTACCCGAGAGCATCAAGATGTGCAGCCATGGCCTTGTTCATTGGAGGCGGACCGCATCTCAATATCTGCATCATCAGAATAACAAAGTTGGTACTTCAAATTAATACAGTACATCCATTTTCAGACCATTTTCATATAGCTAAAATCTGAACCTGAATATCAGAGGCTGGTGCTGGGCAGTGAGCCTGAATCATTTCCTTCGACACAAAACCAACCCCGCCATCCCATACTTCAGGAGGCTATAGAAAATCAAACAAGTAACAAGTTCATCAGTTGAAGGTGTTTTTACACTTCACTTAATGCAACTCAAGTCAATTATACTATCTTCTATTTTTTGAATGGAAAAAGCAGCAAATGCAACAGGTGCTCGTTTCAACTGTAATTACACACAATGTTGCAAATAAGGATAATATAGAGGGTAGATTTAAACTTGCCTGATTAAGTACATAATAAATATGGAAACTTTCGGGGTAGTTTTTGGCAAGACTATCCAATTCATCCTGCAACCAGAAACCAAAAGTCAATCAGGATCGTTAACCACTTAAGTATCATTCAGTATTTCATCCCTTACCACCAAAATTTTATAAGAACCCTGTAATTAAGACTAATGATTCATTTAAAAATCTTTGCCCGTAAAATTGATTTGTATTACAGAATTTCTTAGAGACATTTGTACAACAGAACCAGTTTGATAAATCCCAGCTCAAATGCAACTAAGTTAATTATGAGGCCAAATGAATTTCACCCTAGGATGTGGTAGTTGCCAATTTGTTCACATCCCAATGAAATGAATGCCCAAATATGGTCTGTTTTAAATTACTTCAACTACAATTTTGTATGCAGCAGCATTGAAGTGACAAACTGGAACAGAGGGCACAAGAAGCTACCTTTAGCAGAATGTCTTCATACATAACATTAGCATAGATCAGATGCACCTTTGTTTTGTCACTGGGGTTCTCAAGGATTGCTCTTGCAACCTAATAGGAAGTCAAAAAATAAGCAAGATGCATCAATTACCTTTAATTACTTCGAATGTTTATCAATTTAATTGATCAGTAAACTATCAAGATGACATATATCTTAAGAAAAATAAATGGATGTGGAGGTATTGAATATGAACCTGAAACATTGGTGTAATTCCAGAGCCTCCAGCAATCATTCCAAAAGCTCTGACTTGACCTGGTTGATACTTAAAACGACCCTGATTTAAAGTGCAAATAAGAGGAGGATTCATTATGTATATATGAAATTAATTCCACATAAACACTGATCGCAATTCTACACCTACCACCACCAAAGGATACAATAACCATGCCACCCCAGGTGGAAGCAACTTAGTAAAGGTTACCTTAGTTTCATGATCAAATGATTGACTCATGGCATATAGATATATTGATCAAATTATTTTGTTGGATTAGATCCAATAAGTTTTCTAATTATTTTGTCTTGTTCCAAACGTAAGTAAGGGGAACTGAGGATGTTGACAATGATAAACTTTGAATCCTCTTATTTGCTTGAATAAGTTTTAATAGGGTATAGCGTGTACCTTTGGTCCTTTCACAGCCATATAATCACCTTCACGCATTTCTCTAAAATGATGAGACATTCTTCCTTGTGGATACATCTATCATTTTTGAAATGTAATCGTGCAAAATAAAAGAGTGAATTAGTATTGATTCTATATACCACCATGCACAAATAAAACGATTCCAAAATACACAGAATGCACCTTTATAACTAACTCAAAGTGTCCAACATCAGAATCCAATGTAGTTGGTGTGTATGGTTTAATGACCTCTTCACCTTGACTATCCTTACCCCTGAAACAGTGATGAAAAAATTGAAATAAACTGGTTCATGATCAAGTCTAGTTCCCAATCCAACGATTGGAATGAAAACGATGAGCCAAGTACACCAATTAAAAAGAATATCAGATATTGTGATTATAAGACTGATGAAATTACTTGCAGCTTATGTGTTGGCCTATAGGAAGGCCCAACTTAGAAGTGGGAGTAGGAAGAGCAAATTTGAACTTTGCCACATTATGGCTGATTTGTGTTTTCTTGACAAGCTGGAATTCTCTGAAATTCTGGGGATCCAAGCATACTGCGAATCACCCAAAAATAATGAATTAGGAACATAAAGCATACATATGCAAGAAACTATTTCCTTATCCCCTAATGTACTTCTACATAATTCATTCAATCAAATAAGGCCATGAATATAAGAAATCCCAAATTCATAGATGATATTGTATCTTGGCAATCAGGATACTCATAATACACACAACCCAGAAAAACTGAATATTGAACCTACATTAAGATCTTTCTTAATGATAAAAAAAAAAAAATTTACTTCCTTTAAGCTCTATGTAATTAACAAGACCAAAACCCATTAAATATACACAGCCATATACAGAAATAAATATTAAAACAAGAACCAATTGTAAAATACAATATGTACATATGCAAGAACCCATTTCCCTATCCCATCAAGAACTTACAATTTGTTCCAACAGAATTCAGTCAGAATGGAATAACTTGACTTTGCAAATTTGCAATCGTTCACTCATTGTACACAGAGACCAGGAAAAATAGAATCCCCAACAAATTAAGATCACCCTAATCGATTAAAAAAGAAAAAAAGGACTTCCTTTAGACTCCATGCAAGCAGATAGGAGAAAAGAAAAGGCCCACTAAATATAAACATCCACAGATTGCAATAAACATGAAAACAACATAAATTAGCGTTTATCTTCCAAAGTGTAATAGATCAACAACAATTCATCAAACCTTTGGGCTTCTTGGGGGAAAACAAGAAGTAAGCAGCACCAATAGCAACGAGACCAACAGCAACGCCAACAACCAATCGCCCTTCAGATGTTGCCAGGAAATCCATAGCTCTAATGAACTAAAAAATACCTGAATTTTTCAGACAGCACAAAAAGGGGGGAAATTATTATACAATCAGAAATATCACCACAGAAGAAAATGCCGTGTCCTAAATCGTAATATATATATCAGCAAAATCTTGACAAAAAAAGATGATAATTTATGCCAAGACTTGTTTTTTTTTTTTTTTTTTGCAGGAGGGATAACGTACTTGAGGCCACAAAACAGAATATTGCAACAATTAGTGCAGTAAACGATCAAGAAAGGAATATGAAGAAAACAACTTTAAAAAAAAGAAAAGGGATTAGGGGATGAAAATAGAGTTGAATTGAAGAGATTGTTTAAGAAAATGGCAATAGAAGTAGGTGGGGAAAACGAAGTGGGTGCTGCATAGATTATAGTGTGGAAATAAATCTATGGAAGGGATCTGGATGGGAAATTATCACCTACCTACCCACCCACACTATTTCATTCCACGTGCGCCATGCTTCTATTTCTATTTAGGAAAATTTCATATTTTAGATCGGGTAACCCAAAATTCGACTTAATCAATTTAGTCCTTCAGTTTTATAAAATCGATCAACATTGGTACCTGCCGTTAAAAAAATCGTCCAATTAAACGGAAGTTAACTACCATCAAACGAATTAGAGCGAAAATTAAGTTTCTAACCCTAGTTTCTTCCCCAATTTGTGCGCAGCCTCTCCTCACCTCAAAATCGATCGATTCTGGGGTTGAATCGATCGATTGAACCCTAATTTCCTCAATTCTGATATTCAAGATCCTAAACCTTGTTTGCAATGTCCCAAAATAGCGAGTCTTCCTCAAATTCAAGCTAGAGTTCTTCAAAGAGGCTTCAAACACAGCAGCAATGTAAATGTGGATTTGACTTGCCTTTGAAGACCTCTTGGTCGAAAGATAATCCAGGGAGGAGATATTGGTGTTGCCCAAATTATGGGGTAAGGTTTATTATCATTTTTTTTACTTCGAATTTCCACTGAATTTCTGTTTTTTTTTTTTTGCCAAATTTTTTTGATGTTTTGTATATGGCAATGCAGAAACTAGGGTATTGTGGAGTGTTCAAATGGTTTGATGATGAAATATGTGTTAGGTCCAAAAGCATCATCCCTGGATTGCTAAGAAAATGTGACAGGCTTGAGGAAGAAATCAATGAAGGGAAGATACTGGAAAATAAACTAGTTGCAGAGTTGAGAATGGCTAAGAGCAATGAAAGGACAATGAAGGATGAAATCAGTGCTTTGGAGAAAAAATTAGGGGAAGTGGAGAAAAAGTACAAATTTGCAAAGAAGTTTGTTGTAATTTTAATCATTGTTTTGTTTGTGGTTTATAATATATAGAGGAGTAGGATGAATGGATGTTGGATGTATAGTTGAAGTTTTTGGTTCACAACTTGTATTGACAATGTTATTGCAATGAAGTTTTTTAATGTGTTTGTAATTGAAGTGTTTGCCATCCCTGGATTTAAATTTTTGGTTGACATTATTGAAGTGAATTGCAAGTGTTTGCAAAAATTGTATAGCATGCAAATCTGGAAATCTGCATTTTGCCAAGGTTGCAAATCTACCCTTTTGTTGCAAAATGGAATGTGGTGTCCTGTTTTGGTAGCATTTGTTTGAAAGCTAATATGTTCTGTTTCAAACCAACAATATGATGCATCAAACTAATAATACATAAGCTGCAACAAACCAACAAATGCCCCAATCCAACCAATTGCAACAATTCAATACAAGTAAGTGCAAGGAAAAGGAATTACAAACTCAACAAACTCATATTAATTCCAATAATACATAGTACATTGTGATACATAAACTGTTCATCAAGCAATCCAAAGAGGCTTATTCAAATACATAAACTCCAAATTCAAATAACCAAATACATAAATTGTTCCTCATAATTCATTATCAGATAAGCTAAATTGAAATAATACAAGTACAAAGAGGCTCATTTCTTCCCACTCCCACTTCCACCACCTCCTTTCTTCCCAATTCCACCACCCTTTGAGGATTCTCCCATCTTCCTCTTGTAAGCCCTTTCATTCAAATTGAAGAGTGTGATGTAGTTTACACCTCATTTCACAAGCACTGGACTGCTCATACCAACTAATTGGATAACCTAGTATTGTAGCCAATATATAAGATGACTCATAATCATGATTTTTCTGCAAAAAATGGGCTTAATGAGAAGAAATAACTCAAATTCACATTTTGAGTTCCACCTAGGGTTCCTTGGATGTTTGTTGACATTCTGGCCTTGGACTTCTTTGCTTTTTGGTTAGCAGCCTATAAAATTGCAGGAAACACATTATTATTGTTGTGGAAGGTTGTGAAACACATAATTGCAAGAAACATATAATAGTCTCCTTACAATATTTTGAGGTGTTTTTTCATTTGCAGGGTGGATAGAACTTTAACCTTGTTGAGATGATTGATGCATAGATAATTCATTTTGCAGTGGAACTGAACAGTTTATAGCCTCATCAACCTGCCCTGCTGACACCTCTTGTTGTGTTCTTCTAACCTGTTAAGAATGTAAGAATATCACTATTAATGAAAAACATAAATGTAATAAAGTACAAGATAAGAATTACAGTGTTGCTATTACCCTTAACTTTGGAACTCTTTCAGTGGGTTGGCTAATTCCTTGAGTTTCAGATGCATCAAATGGCTGGGATGAAGTCAATGGCACCTCCTCAGGCTGCTGCAACTCCTCATCTAGTGGAGCACTTTGTTTGCTCTTGCAAGTCCTCTTGTTGTGCCCTTTACCACCACAGATTCTACAAGAAGTTGTCTTTTGGAATCTCTTCAATCTAGTTTGACTGGCATCAAATGTTGGTGGCTCATTTGGATTTTTCCTCCTCACCTTCTTTGGTCTGCCTGGCTTGGACTGAATTTTAGGTGGTAAAGGTGGAGGCAAGTTGTTCTTGGACCAGAATTTAGGACCACAGATCCCCATGATGGGGTTCTCATATGACATCTTGTAAGTCTCTACCTTGTAGTAGTCATGCACATAACTCTCTAGATCCTCATTCTTGCACTATATAGCTGAGATGGCATGTGTGCATGGTATTCCTGTCAAGTCCCATGTTTTGCAGCTACAACATCTTTGAGCCAAATCAACAACATGCTGGTGATGTGGCCCCAAAATTTGATAATGGCAGTCATCAGAATTCATTGGGATGCATTCACCTGCCTTCTTCATGTTTTTCTGTAGAAAAGTTTTGATTCTTGGACAGATGCCCTCACTATCCCATTTTTTGGCCTCATCTCTATTCACCTGCAGCCTTGTCATGAGAATGTTCCTAATAGTTTCGAACATTGTGATCATTGGCTTGTCTCTTGCTGGAAAGGATGAATGAGTTGAAGCTCTCACACATGTTGTTGGTTAGAATGTCACATCTTGGAATTGAGTTGAAATGAGACCTACTCCACTGGCTTGCTGGCTTGGCCACTAGCCAATCATAAGCTCTCTTGTCTAATTTCTTCAACTCCTCCATCCTTTCAACAAACTCCTCCACCCTTGTTGCTCTTGCTGCTGCCCACAGTGCTCTCTTTAATGCCACCCCAAGAAAGCCATCCTTTTTCATGTTGCTGTGCAAATGCTGGACACAGAACATATTGTCTGCATTGGGCACTACCTCCTCAAAGGCTGGAATTAGGCCCTTCTGCTTATCACTCATAAATGTCCATGCATATTGGTTATAAAATTAACCAATATCCCTATCCAACAACTCTAGAAACCAGACCCAAAACTCTCTTGTTTCACTCTCAACAACTTCATATGCTATTCGAAACATGTAATTGTTTGGATCAATCCCCACAACAGTCAAAAGCTGACCCTGCTGGTGCCCTTTTAAGAAACACCCATCCAACCCAATGACCCTCCTACAAGCCTAAAACCCTCTCTTACATGCATCAAAGCATATGTATAATCTGTGGAATTGGAATGTTCCTTAGCTTTCATCCTCTAAGAGTTTCAACACCACAGTGGACCCTCGATTGGACCTAAGTAGCTCATCACAGTAGTCTCTAAGCCTACTGAATTGCTCTTTCAAACTACCCTCCAACATTTCCTTTGCCTTTTTTGAGGCTCTCTATGCTTGTTGCTTGGAAATGTCAACCTTCAATTTAGAGCACACTTCAGTCCTGAACTCATTGGTCCCTAGCTTAGGGTTTTTCTTAAACTTATCCAGAAAATACTTCCCTATCCATGAAGAGGTGAGACTGGGGTTCTTATAGGTCCAAGAATACTTAGTATGCTCTAGGTCTATACACCTTAATCTGCCAAGAGTTGGTGTCTTTGTTCATAGGTGAGGCATAAACATACCAATCACAACCCTCTTTCCTATATTTGACTGCCAACCTCCTATTGTCATTCTTGTCAATAATAAAAGACATCCCCCTCTTAAAACAAAAGGTCTCAACACACTCTTTAACTTCTTTTTTGTTTGAAAAAATGAGACCAACCTTAAGTTCTGGTTTTCTACCCTCAGTAATAGGGTTAAACTTGGCAAATTTGGGCATAACATCCTCATCACTACCCTGAACACTCTCTAGTGAATCACTGCTATTGGCAGCAACCTCAACATCACCCTCAATCATAGCCCTAACCTCAAACTGGTTTTTCATTTTCCTACCACTACCCTCAACACCCTCAAACTCAACATCACTGTCCACATTTTCATCATATAACCTATCATCCTCTTCCATCTCATAATCATTGTCTAACAACACATCTTCATCCTCATCAGATGAATTATCATCATCACTAAACTCATTTTCATTTTTATTTTGATCTTCAAACATAAGTTCATTTAAGAAAGAAAGGTCAATATCCTCATCAATCTCAGTGTCTATAGGATTAGGTTCATCATTTGAGGGTTCTACATGATTAGGTTCATCAGTTGAGGGTGCTACAGGATTAGGTGCATTAGTTGGAGTTGGAGATGAATCTAGGTGTTCTATGTAGAAAATAACCTCCTTATTCCTAGGGATATAATCCAATGTCCTATCACAGCTGCATCACAGGTTAGTCTTCTATTATACTGTATACAAACCCCAACCTGATGCCACCACATAATTTTATCAGGATCATAACCTAATTCAGTGGCAAACTCAATAAATTCAATTAATCATAACTTCTCACCATCTACATTATCAAAATAATCCACAACCCCCCATCATAATACCTATATCTGGTTTCATCATACCACATTCTACCACCATGATGCACTTTTATGGTAAACATAGTAGGCTCATCTGCATATAAGAAATAATTGCACATTTTAGGCATTCTCTGGCCCAGATCCCTAAATCAAATCCCATCTATCTATATCTATACTAAAGGAATAACCCAAAGTGACACATGTCACTCTTTGGTTGATTCCTTTTAAATTACAATTTAAATTATTTAATATTTATAATTTATTATAATGGAACATTAAATGAGATAATAATGATTGAATAATAAAATGCTAATAATTATGATTGATAATAAAATTTTAAATTATGAAATTTTAGATAAACATTTTATTTAAAGTTGATGTTTGCAATTACATTAAATGATAATTAAAAAAATTCAAATAATTAAATTTAAATTACATACTAATTAAATTAAAAATTAATGATAAATAATAAAAATTAAATTTATATATAAATAACAATTTCAAATTTCATAATTAATATAAAAATACCGTGTGATACACTGAATTTACGCTAGTTGCAAGTATAAAAGCAGCCAGCAAAACAACAATAAAAAAAAAAAAAAACTGTCACATTATAGCAACAACAACACAATATTACCATTGAGGCAACAAAACACATAAATTAAGCAAACAATTTGGCCGCATTATGAAAAATGCAGAAAAAATCAACATTATAGCACAACCCATACATTCTTACCAGTTAGGCAGCAAACTCATACATTTTAGCAATCGACTACACTCGCATTTTGCAAAAAATTAGAACTTACCATTATGTGGTGTGTTTTTTAGTCCAGTGGAGCTTCCAGTGATGGTCGATTTCTTGTCGAATTGGCCTAAGGTTAGTAATGATTTGGAGAATCGCAGGAAAAACAGTGATTTGGGGGGAAAAATTAGGGCTGCGCACGAATTGGGGAAGAAATTAGGGTTAGAAACTTAATTTTCGCTCTAATTCATTTGATGGTAGTTAACTTCCGTTTGATTGGACGGTTTTTTAACGGCATGTACCAATTTTGATCGATTTTGTAAAACTGAGGGACTAAATTGATTAAGTCGAATTTGGGGGTACCTGATCTAAAATATACCCTATTTTCGAGTATCAAATGTGAAATTTTCCCTTCTATCTATTTCCTCCTTTTTTATTCCCATCTTTTAAAAAATGTATTCTCTTTGGGTCTGTTTGGTGTGTGTGTTTGGGTTGGGCTAAGTTTATTAGCCAGCCCAAACACATGTTTGGTGCACTAATGAAAAGCCCGGGTTTAGGCTGATAAAAGAGGTTTGGGCCTGAGTATAAACCCACCAATTTTGGTGGGTTTCAACTTGTCCAAACAGTATATTTAAACGAATTTACATTTTTGCCCTTACTGTACCTATCCATATTACTGTCAATTATTATAATTAAGGGGTATTTTGGTCATTTGTGATAATATATTAAACCCAACCTATATATCAAACACAAATTTATAAACAATACACTTTATAAATATTAATACCAAACACATATTACAACTAAACCCATCTAAAAAACCTCAACACCAAACATCCAATTATACTGCATGAATAGTAAAAAGCCCGAAATTATTACAATCAAATCCAAACCCAACCTTCGAACCAAACGGGCCCTTTGGGGTTGAAATCAAACCACCAAGTTACTTAATATTCTTCATCTAAAGTTGATTTAAGAAATTTAGTGAAAATGGATCTTATCTTGCGACTTTGAAGAAGAGGATATTGGATAGGTTTGATTATGCTCTTACATTTAATAAAATTTAAAGTTAATCAAATCAATTAAACTATCTTGTCTATTTAATATTTGTTTGAGGTCGTTGGTAAGAAACGCATTTAAGATTGATTTCATAAAATATTAAACAGTTTGAGCAGCTTTTCACCTTTGACTTATATTTAATTTAGTAAAAAATAATGTTAATCTCGACTTATCATCAAAATTTTCAATAAAATCCTTAGTGTAGCATAAGATTATATGATGTTGTCCAAAAATCTGTTAGTGGTCCTTGGAAACCAACCAAAAAATCAGGCAGAGAAAGAGCCAACCACCAAAAGCATTGGATGACGTCTCAGAATTAGTTGGGTCTCTTTAGCTGCCAAATGCTAACTACTTTTGGTTCCTTTCAATCAGTTTTTTAACACAAACTTTATGTCTGCAATAAAGGGAGTCCGTCTCCTGTTTGATGGCTTGTCCCAAACTCTCACAACAAATTTTCTTGCAATGTTATCCTATGCGTTACAACCGAGAGCTACTTTAAGTGTTCTAAACGTGTCGAGACAGTTGAGAAAGCAGACTCAGGTTCCTCAGATTATAGTTACAAATGCTGCTACCGGGTTACCTGAAAACCATGCTTAAGCTGCAAATCAAAATGATATTGGTTGACTAGAATACTTGCTAAAAAATATATTATTATGTGTGTGTGTGTGTCTTGAGATATAAAATGGGGAGAGAGAGAGAGAGAGAGAGAGAGAGAGAGAGAGCATGTTCCACCTTCATAGGGGAAATATCTGCTCTAGTTGATGATTTCATCCATGAACGCTGTTGAGTGTTAATCTGGCAAACAAATCCTGAGTTGCGCGGATGTTAACAATAGTAAAGGCTCACAGAATGAGTATTAGCATGTATTATATAAAGATAAGAGCCTGTAAAATATAAGTACTGGAAAGCTTGAAGGATATCTTCTCTTCGAACTGGGGGTTGTAGAGCATCAGTAGCTTATTGCTGTTCACAATAGCTAGAGCCAGTATCTCTTTTGCCTCATCATTCTTCTTCCTTAGGACGTTGCAAAGCTGCAAACAGACAGAATGTTGTAAAGGTTAAAAATGTAGCGTCCCATAGGCCACGACTGCTAACTTCTGCAAAACCAGAATGCCAATCATTCTTACATCATCAAGTTCCTTGCTGTAATTATCAGCCAGTTTAATGTTACTATCATTTTGAATTGAGAATGATATCTCCACTCCTATATTCTTCACTTCATGGCAATTGCCAGCTGTACTTTTGATGCAATTGACTTGCATGTCACTATGGCCAGGTACCTATTGGTGGAAGAACCATTCATGGTGAAATGTCATCTGTATGAACCTTATGTTTTATTTTTGGGCAATTCTATACACACCCCATCAAATTCTAAACACACCCCATTTATACACACATTCTTTTTTATTATTATTTTAAGAATGTGTGTATAGATGGGGTGTGTTTAGTATTGATGGGTTGTGTATAGAATTACCCTTTATTTTAATCCTGTCTACTGGATCTGGATTTTGACTGATAAAGCATACTATTTTATTAAATCACCTTTTTGTTAAGAACCCTTTCCGATGTTTCCACAAGATTTCTGCAAATTGCACAGATAATCACGAACAAGGTTAATTTGATATATCACATAAAATGGAACAATATGAACCTGTCTGTAGTTGCTGATTGAGAGAGACGTTTAGATGGATATAAGGGAACAATATTTGCAGCAGCATCCTGTTTAAGAAACAAGGATCATCATCGGAACAATGCTTAATAGTTATCTTTTATGTTTCATTTATAAGTTATCTATCTTTAATGATACTGCATACATGATGCCATAGATTCAATCATGACACTGATTATTATGAAGGTGAAAAAATTACCTCTAACGGTCGCTTCATGGGTAGGGTAGAAGGTGTTTGCTTCTGTGCCCCCAGACAACGTGCAATATCAGATGGTGTTTTTCTTAACAAAACGCTTTTCTGGCTACTGTTTTCGATTGATTTGCCATCTTTCCAGGACTTTGTCGAATCAAGGCTTAAACTGACAGTCCAATATTGGAGAGAGAAATTGATCAATGGATAGAATTCTCCATCTAAATCACATAAGAACTCCCCAAGATTTAAAATGAACTTACCCTTTAAGTTTAAGACCAGGGAGATCAGGGGGCTTCTTACCACCTTCAGTTGAAGAACGCTTGTGTTCTTCTATGGGAGTGTTTTTCACTGTTGGAATAGATGCTAGAGTTGCTGGGTTTTCACTGTTTTTTGCTGCTTTTTTATTCATCTCCATACTAGAACAGTGAATGGCAGCATTAAGATCTCAAGAAAAATGAACAGTATAGTACCTGGGTTGAAGTCCTACAACCTTGATATCATATGAATATGAATATGAGAGCAACAAATTCAGATAGATAGATCATCAGATAAGAAAAAAGAACAAAAGTTCCAGGAATATAGCATCAACACTGTTCCAGTCAAAAGCCTGTATGTAGGTGATTAAGTTGCGATAAAAAGTCTTGTAGACAACTTAAGAATGAGAGGGACCAATTGAATTCAATATATGGGTATCAATATTGACACAGTTCAAACTAGAGAAGAATAATTGGCAAATAATAAGTGGAATGTGAAATGATGAAAACCAAACCTGAGAGTATCTAGCTCTCTCATACTCATTTCTCTCTGCCTAATTGCGGCTTTCATTTTGACCATGTTCTTAATTTGTGTTTCAGAAGACTCATTCAGTTTTTTCGCATTTTGTAGCCCATCAGAACTGCTCATCTCCCTTCAAAATGTTAACCAGAGCATCCTTGTCAGACTACTAAAAGAAAACTTCTACATGTATGAAGCTGCTACATTCCCAGAACAAAAGGATAATCAAATAGGAAAGTTAAATTATCAATTGAGCCGCACCCATTAATATTTACACCATTGCAGTTTTCCTGATACCATATCTGGGGAAGTTCACCCCTCAGTGGTGTTTTAGAATGTTTCATGGGAAGGGAAACTAATTTTTTATCATTTTGAACAGCATTCTTATCCCTGATTAATTCAAGAAAATATTAATCAGAGAGTGAACTTCACAACGTTATTCTGAACTATTGACATAAGCAGACCTTCCTCCTTCAACTAGACTTGGTTGAGCAATGCCTGTCTTCTTGCTACTCAAGGAGGAAAACGTTGCCTGGGTTGACAACTTCAGCAGAGGATGTTCGGGTTTCTCTGGCCTAACCAAAGGTCGTGAGCAGTTAACAGGGGGTTCTCTTTCATTTTCAGTTTGTTTCATTATTAGATCAGCTGGTTGACTGCACTCATTATGACAATCACAGATCAGAACACCATTAGCAAAAGTAAAATAAGGAGTTCAAGATAATGATTGCCAAAATAGTGAAACTCACTATCATAGAACATGGTGTTAGTACACTTCTTTGTTTCAATACATAAACAAAAACAATGCAAGGACATGCATGACCTTACCTGGCTAAGGGCAACTTAGGAATCTTTGAAGCAGGTTCCTGATTTTCAATACCAGACTGTGAATCACAGAGTATCCCTGCTACAGCACTAGTGGTACATGGGCTTTCAACCAGTGAATTAATTTGAGCAGGTTCAGTTTTTCCTCCATTTTCTCTCACATGATGTTCGACCACATCCTGACTCTTTTCATCAGTAACATTTTCCAAGATTGCAACATTCTGTAGATGTTGTGAGTTTTCAAAAAATGTCTGCTTGTAATCACAGGTTGAACCAGCAACTGATATCATGTCAGCATCTTCTTCGCCATTTGATCCAGTCACATTAGTATGCATGGAGTCAGCTTCAGACTGTGCCTCTGATGAATTTGCTCCACTTTGTTTATTGTTAGAGGGATAATCAGATGATAATTCCTGCATGGCATTATATCCAGTACAAGCTTCAAGATGAACTGGTCCAGGGGTAACCAATTCAATAGATTCTCTATGATATGGTAGTTCCCTGGAAACAATCATCGTCTCTGGAAGGCTTTGGTCTTTATCAGATGCAACTTCATCAGTTGCTGCTGAATGTTCTGTAGTAACAGCATCATCCATTGCCTGATTTGAGTGACAAGTTTTCCTCATGGGTATATGATCTGAACTTCCACCATCTAGACAATCCCTTTCAAAATTAATCCGAGTCTCTGGTAGTGCTGGCTCTTGGGGCACATGTTCAGAAGTATTTGTACTGCCACGTACATTCATGTTCATGGAACCTTCCTTATCTTGACTGCCACTTCTATCTGGAGAACTTTGTTGGTTATTTTTACCAATCTGAGCTTTTGAACCCTCTTTTTCTGAGCTTGAATTAAAAGTGAAATTATCCAACCTAGATTTTGGGAAACATAAGTACCCGATTAACATAAAGTTGGAATGATATAGGACTGCCTCAACCCAAGTGAAGCATGCGACATAACAAAAGAACCTAGAAATATTATCAGATTATGAATACTTACTCATCAAAATCAAATGTAAAAGCAAAATGATCTGTTTTTCCTTTATCCTTTCCACTGGATGATTCTTTTCGCTGCACCATGGATTTTCCATCTTTTTTAAGTGGTGAGGAGATATCCAGATATGACATATCCATATTGAAAGATGAGTCCTTTGGCTTGTCTATGGATTTACCATCCTTTTTAAATGGTGAGGAGATATCCAGATCTGACATATCCATTTTGAAAGATGACATCTTCCCAAAATCACCATCCAAATTAAAATCCATATCCCTGTAATTTTGACAGCAATGTGATTAGTCCTAACTATGACATGTGACTTTCTAAGCCACTATGACATCATGTAATACAACTATTGACTAGGATGACTTCTAATAAGAGCATAAAGTTGGCAGATAGTCAGGAACTCTGTAACTTAACAAGATGAAGGAGCAGAAAGATTAATGGGTCATTCAGGAAGTTAGCCCATTACTGACCCATAACTATAATGACATCAAGAATACATGTTATTGAAGTTTTTAGCCTCTTGAATCAATTAGATAATGGAATCGGCTTAAGAAATCATAAAATCTTACACTTTTTCAAAGTCAAATGACTTTTTATTTCCCTTAGAAACTGGGGTAAGGTCAAAATCCAGTTCATCGCCCTTTGTCATTGACACTGATTTCCAAGAAGTAAAGAAATCCTTCTCAATTTCCAGATCTGCATTAGCATAACATACAATGGAAGGAGTTTATATTATGCAGTGAGTAGTACAAGAATTTGAAGCCATAAGGGACTGGTTAGGACCCTGTGCATACTATCCAACTGAACATTCTTATCAAAAACATTTGATGAGGCACCTTGCAATGCATCTTTCTCCTTCATGCTGAGAGAAGAACAATCTCTCTTCTTAGACCCTGCCATCTTAATCCACAGTTAATGCTGTTTTAGTTCTGCAAGCAGTGGGTATTCAGTTCAAAAGTGCATACAAATAAGACATCAAGATATAACTTGAACAAATAATACAAATTTTTCATTATCTAATCCTTCAGGACAAGGTCTTTTGTAGCAAGAGAGTGTGCCTTTTCAGAACTCAACACGCATTATTTTTTTTTTTTTGATGATTTGGCTAGTAGGCATATAACTAGTAACACTAGTGTTGCAAATCATTAGTTTACTTAGGACAGATCTACAGATAAATCATAAAGATGTCACGAATGTTGCTATTTGGAAATAATGCCGCAGATTCTGATATCGAGCAGGTGGTATGTAGATAACCATTTTCTACTTCCTCACGTTTCTCTTCTCCCTCATTTTCCTCATTTCACTTCTTGTCCATCTATTGTTCCTTAACTCTCCTCTTCTTCATCCTCTGGTATTCCAGAAATTGAAATACAATCATCTCTTAATTACGAAGTAAATCAGTAAATTACTGACTTCAATAACGACAGGAACATCAGAACTACTTCATATTAAGAATTTAACCTCTTTGACAAAACAGATCCAGCAATCGATTTCCATAAAATATGAGAGGAGCATTTCAAATCAAACATTTAAACAGAAACAACAATAATGATAAGAAGCACGGCAAATGCAATTAACTGTGTGTGTGTGTTAGAGAGAGAGAGAGAGAGAGAGAGAGAGAGAGAGAGACCTTGTTCGGAGCGATCAGAAATGCGCGCACAGAGAGAAGCTAGGCTAGCACGGAGAGAGAAGGCGCTAACATTTTTTGAAGTTTCCGGTTTATATAGACACGACTTATGGAGCAAGAGGCCGAGAATGAAGTTGGGTTGGCCCAGATTTTAGGATAAGGCCAGGCCCAATAAGCTACCTAACACTGTTCAACTAGATAAAACTTTACTCATACATTTTATTTTAAAAAGTTCCTTCTTTAATGGTCAAGTAATTAATATGATTAAAAAAAAATCATTAATTATTAAGATCTTAAAAATTCACTTTCAACTCTTTTAAATCTTCTTCCCAAATTGAATCCTTCAATTCAAACACAGCTTCGAGAAATCCTCTGATAATTTAAAAAATATGGAGTAAATTATAATTACCCATGTGAACATGCCCATATGAAATTTATTAAACAAAGTGGTATATTTTCATCAATAAAGAAACATGACATCTATGATCAAAAGCTGCACATCGAAACAAGATCAAAATAACTATATAAAACCTTCAATAATTGAACACACTATTTACAAAATGTTTGTACAAGTCCTCCACATAGGGAGATTGAAAATGACGCTAAAAGAAATAAGTGCTATATACAAAACTAAGATGCTTTCATCTGTTTTTTTTTTTTTTTTTTTTTTGGTTTTTTTGCTAGATTGAAATTGGACTAAACAAATAGACAGTTTGGCTGTGTTTCTGAGATCTAAAGCACTCTAAATAATATTAGGCAATCTGAGAGCCCAGATATGCCCTCAAAACAAGAAAAACCTGTAATTTTTCTGCTAAATATAGATAAATCTTCATCTTTGATGGTGGTATAGTGCTATGGAAGAGGGTATCATGGTGGTATAGTGCTATGGAAGAGGGTTGGATACGCTGTTGTATATTTCATCAACATGTGCTGCAGGAACGTAAACCACATTCTGCAACGAGCTGTTTTTGCGACCATAGAAGAGATAAACAAGTGCACCTATTGCCAACCATATTGATACACGGGTCCAAGTAGCAGAACTGCATATTTGGATACATATGGTTAAACATCGTCTTTTTTATGCATCTCTTTCAACAAAAAAAAAAAAAGTGAATATTGACAAGATAAACTGATTAAGGCATTTGAGTAAGTAAAATCAACAACTGTCATGATCAAGTAAATAACAATTGCCTTGATAACTCACCCAAGGTTGATTAATAAATAGACATTGATCAGAATGCAGGCAATGGGTAGTAGTGGAACAAATGGGCAAATGAATCCTGAAAGAGAAGCGAAACTCGTGTGAAGATATTTTATTTCGCCAAAATTGAAAGACAACATTTTACCTTGCAAAAGAAATCATAGCCAGCAAATGAATAAAAGAGTAAGATCTTAGCCAGTGTACCTCCTGTGTGCCCAAATTTGTGTCTAGCATCATCTTGGTCTATCCAGGTGAGCAATACCAGACCAGACAAAAGGAGAAAACCACCGATTCCACAAAGTGTATATCGGAGAGTGCTGAAAACAAATCTTTGATTTAGATTTTGTTTAGGAAAATTATTATTAGAACCTTGAAACATACCTATAGAGGAACAAACTTGAAGCAGCGGAAGTTAGTATAAGCACGCCAATACATGTAAACATGATGGCCCAGCCAGCAATTGTCCGTCGATTGCTTTCATTCGTGAAAACTAATGGGTAGAAGGAAAGAAAAGTCAGAACCTAAATTCATATAAATCTTAATGTTTCAAAGAATAGCATATGACTTCCTTAACAATGATAAAGGTATATTTCCACTCAAAAAGACCATGAAACTTCAGTGGTAATCACCTAAATGGAACAAAAAAAAACAAAAAATTCATTACATATCTTGGGAGCTTTCTTTTCCAATATTTCATGGTCTCTAATCCTTCTCCTATGAGGAGACTACAAGTAAAATTTCTCTGTATATCAATTATATTAAAATAACTGCCAGTAGTAGGGAGTCACATAGTTCCATCGATACTCATCAACAGAATAAACAAAGAATATTCTAGCATCAGATGAACTCACAGTTTAACTGTCCAGCTGCCTTCCCTATAAGAGGATATTCGATACTTGTTTCGTTACTGACTAAAACGGGAACAGGCTTCCCTGGGGTAATAGCATAAACTTTGGGTTCCACAATAACATCTTCAGGACTACTGGAGATACCATACCGCATGGAAACTGAATCTATTGCTCCCTGTAAAGATGATGGGAGTGGAACTTCATCGGGTGGAACGTATCTGAGTATCAGTACAGAAATTGCCACCATGGTAAATGCAAGAAGTGTGCCAACACTAACCTGAAAGTAGAATATAAGCCATCAAGAACAGCGGAAAAAAATTCTAGAGAACAATGAGGCTACTTAACTTATTTTCAGTCAAAAATGTGAATCCCCTCCAAAAAAAGCAAAGATAAATTCATTTATCCTCTTTATATGTAGCATCCCAATGGTATCTTTTTTTTCCGTTAAACTAAAACCTTTATTATGAGAAATTTGACTTCTGAAAACTAAAGGCTCCATATGAGTACGCAACAGAATTTAATTACAGGAATTCAGATAAGAAAGAATAGCATCATACCATTCCAGACAATTGGTCAACATCCATGAAAAAGGACAAGGTTGCTGCGAGTAAACCAGTCACTATTGTGCCTTTCATTGGAACTTGAGTTTTTTTACTAACATCTGAAAAGAATGATGGCAGCAAACCATCTCTAGCCATTGCCATCAGTATTCGTGGCTGAAAGACAAGAAGAAGCAAAAAAAATTCAGATGTTTTCAGTCTTCAAAATTAATCTGAGTATCATTGTAATAAATATCTCAAGTTTGTTTAGACCTATGTCAGATGAGGAATCAAGCATAAATCTCACATAACGTCGAAGGCATAACTCTGAACTTAAACAAGTAAACTAAGAAAAAGACAAAGATAACTCCATTGTTTGTGTGTAACAAAGAAGCTGATGAAGGCTATGCCCTAAAAGAGAACTACTATATAAATGAGAATGGATGATGTACATAATTATTCTGTCCAACAAGAAAAACAAGTACAAGTTTTTAGATGAGGCTGTGGGCCATCGTCTTTGTAGGTAAATGGGTCTGATGCAAAACATTAAGATCAGAGGAACTCTCTGATGGTGATTCAAGTGTGTGATGAAACACATATAAAGATTTTAAGTTACCTGTGGAAGGATTGAACCCATCAATGTCGAACAAAGAGCAGTACAAGCTCCAATAGTTACTATATACCTGCATAAATCCAAATGAGAACATGGTTAGGGAGATCAGAGAAATGCATAAGCTCAGAGAAAACCCAAATGGATAGCCTGGGGACAACTATCTGCTTACGCTGCCCAGTCAATTCCATGACTAGCAAAGGCTGAGGAGATGGGAGTGTCTGGGTCCATTGAATAATAGGGCACTAAACCAACAATGACTGCAGAAACCAACATGTACAAGCTGCAACATATCGACAGTGCAAAACCAATACCCATAGGTAGATCTCGCTGAGGGTTTTTCACCTGCAGATGAAGAAAATTCATACCCAAGTTTCTAAGTCGCCATGTATCAAATCTAACAAAACCAAAAAAGCTCTGTGAGATAATGCCGTGTAGGCACGTACCTCTTCTGCCGTACTAGCAACTGAATCAAACCCTATATATGCAAAGAAAACAGTTGAAGCACCAGCAAGCATCCCATCAGCGCCAAATGGAAGATATCTAAAAGAAAAGGTGTGAAAAGATCCATAATGAACTTCATACTCCAAGAGAAAATCTTATTTCAATAGAAAAGATGCAGAGAAGAAAAAAAGAAACGCAGATTATCATGCAAGATGAAATTAAATACCCTGATGAAAGTTCATAACCAGGCCATCCAGACTTGAAGCCCAAATACCCACCGACTATAATGACAAAAACCATGGCACATATATTTGCCAAAGTCACAATTCCTTGGACGAATGTACTCTGCAGAGATCATATTGTCAGTATACCACAGCTATAAATTTTAGACTAGAAAACCTGGTTTAAACAAAATGAGTATTAGAAAAAGACCTCCTTGATTCCAACACACAGAAGTCCAGTGACCACCAAAACTAAGAGAGCTGCACAAGGGTCGACTACAACTTCAAATCCAGGGATGGTCTGTCGAGCTAGAAACCAAGGGAGGCTACCAGGTCCTCCAAAAAGCAAGGCCTGAGAGGAAGGGGAAAGGAGGAACGAAAGTAAGTCAATCACACCAATTTATCATTTAATGCAAACAAATAGCAACATCTCTTAAGTTGCACAGAAATCCTTTGTAAGATAGATCACATATTTGCCTTTTTTATCTGTTTGCACTCTAGAATCCATAGAAAATTGTGAACTTTTATGAAGCAAAAAAAGTTTGGAACCCTGGGAATTATATCTCCCATGTTAAGTTTTCAAAAGCAGAGCTGGTGATAGTAAAAGTTGAAAATTAGTAGTCCCATAAAGTAATTTGAGCATCCTCAACCTAACCATTTAGATTGCTTGACTACAGGCAAAAGTGCAGAGTAGACGATGTCACCATATGCACTCCATCTCACTACCAGGCACAATTTAAAAGCTCATAAAAACAGCTATAACTATCACACATGAATTTATAGCTAGATTGTAGGGAAGAAGTTTTCCAATAAATTTTCTGTTGGCAGTTGGGTAAAAAGAAAACCTAATATGCAAGGTTCCACCAATCATGATAGATCTCACAAAAGTAAAAGAGAAAGGGAGTTCATTCTATTGAAAATGAAGCAAGAGTGCTAGTCATCTTAACAAATGCGGTTAAGGACTTCCAAGTGAAAGTACTCTGATCCAGGTTAACTTCCAAAAACTCTCTCCACCAGAGAATATGAATGGATAAAAGATTCTGGAATGCACATCATAGTAAAGAATTTGTCTAAGAATTCTTCAGAGGCCAACTAACAGAAAGCTAAAAAGCCATCATATCAGTTAATAAAAATCTCATGTTTACCTGAACTGCAACAGGCCTTCAGTTAGAAGCATGGAAACAAGTAAGTCAGAACAAGAAAGCTTAAGCCTGACCATATGATTATTTAAGGACTTGAAATACAACTTATCAGAAAAGACGTAGCTTGTTGTTTATTTCACATGAAAAGACTCACACTCACAGAACTAATGAAATAGGGAAAAAGTCAGTGAGAACCAAGCATACCAGATTAGGTGATATGCCACGAGCAACTGCTGAACCTCCTATAGTGTATTCCAGTATCAGTGCCCAGCCAATTAACCAAGCGACCCTGCATTGAACAATTAAGTCAGAAGTAATTTTTCATAACCAGGCTGGTGTTCAAACTAGTCTTGCAACCACTAAGGAGTTCAATTTGCAGTACAACCGGTCTAATTAGAGTTAACTACATCTTTGATTTTATCTTATAAAATAGTAATGTATTGAGTTGATTACTATTTAATAAATCCCTAAATACAAGAAAAATGATGAAGGATCAATAAAAAATATATTTAACAAACTTTAAAATATAAATAAGCATATCCTATCTAGTTTAACCAATGACCAAGTTAAACATGCTGATTAAAATTTATAAAGCTTTAAAAAAAAAAAAAAAGAAAGTTGACAGATCAATATTCTGTTTGGTCAGTGAAATGGGCCTGGCCGGTCAAACAGGGAGACTATTCAGACCATTTGACCTCTGTTTCCAGTTCAACGGGTGAACCGGTTCAATCCGATTTTGAAAACATTGGTTAAAACAATTGCCAAATGAATATGTGGCATTAGGAAGAGACGGAGCACAGCTTTGTTGCTGATGAACAAATACACTGGGAAATCCAAAATAAAAGCTAGGTTTGTTTGCAAGGAAGTCAGGCCCTTCAATATGATCGATGAAAAAATAACAGATGTTATATATCCCAGGAAATCCACATATGATCAAGCTGGATGAGATATTATATTGAAGTACGAAATAGAAGGCTTCATCCTCTTTTATCTGTTGTATCTAAACTACATGTGCTTCAGAATCAGAAGTTTCACAATAATAAGGTACTAGGAAAAAGAATTCAAGCAAATCCAACAAATTTGAAGCAAAAAGTACCCTTCTCCAACACAAATGTAAGAATAGTGATAAGCACTTCCAGCAGAAGGGCACCGGCTTGCTAGCTCAGCATAGCAGAAAGCAGAAAGGGCGGCCGCTATCCCGGCTATCAGAAAGGAAAAGGTAAGTGCTGGCCCTGAATGCTCTCTTGCAACAGTACCAACAAGAATGTATACTCCAGCACCAATTGTTGAACCAACCCCTAGAAATTCAAACGAAGTCCATGAGGAACATTGATTCAGGTAATATAGTAAATCACTTCATTCAACTCACATGAAGCTCATAGAACAACACTTATAATTAGCCATTCATTCCATCAGCATCAATAAGTCATGGATTACCCAGATCTTATGAAAAAGAAAAGGAACAATCAAACTCATCAACCAAAATCTCATCAAAGTCTAACACGCTGTCAATCAAACTTAAAACATCACATAGAAACTGGAAAAGGAAACATCAAAATACAAATTGCAAAAATCCAAAACCTACTCTTACCTATGGCTATAAGATGAGGTATAGTTAAAGCCTTGGCTAAATGAGGATGATCACTTCCAGAGGAAGAAGGCGACTTTGAACGAGCAGAATCAACCTGTTTCCTCCTCACCAAAGACCTCAAACCACCACCATTATTCTGCGCCTCAGACAGAAATCCCATCACAACCCCACAAAAAACCTCTCAATTCGGTACCCCAAGTTTCAATCTTTCTCGCCAAACGAACCAGTTCGATATATATGAATACGATTCCTCTAAAATCGATTCAGAATTCCATACAAGCAAGAAGATTCCGAAGAGAGGGTGATGAATGCGCAAAATCCCAAAGGCCGATGAAGATAGAATCTCAACAGATTATGGCCTCTGGGGAAATTGGGCTTTGCTTGTTGCAGCGATTAAATGTGAAGGAATGAGAGATTCTGCGAGAATTTCAGTTGATAACAGCAAATCCTATATACTATCTTTTTTGTATGAAGAAAGATGTTATTGGAATCTTGAGAATATTAATATTAATCAATGGTAGGGTCCACTCTACGTCATTTACTTTTCTTTTTGCCTGCTATTATTTTCTTCCTGAAGAAAACGTTTTTTATTTTTCTTTGACTTCAATTCTAATCATCATTTTTTCATCCAACAATCTTTGTTTCAGATTTACTTTAAATTGAGTATGCTGTGTTTGACTAATATTTTTTTTTTAAATGTTAAAATATTCACCATGGTAAAAACATGAAATGATTTTATTTCATTATTATATAAAACTTGAAATTAATTGATAGATATCTGATACGTTAATGGTGAACAAATATTAAAGTGTCTATAGTGGGTAGGGTAGTAGGACTGTATAGTCTTAATACATTGTTATAAAACCATGTTTCTACCAAATAATGATTATCGTTTTTCAAACATGTAAGTTTTGATCATGTTTATCTAACAATTTCTAAGCGTAATTTTTTTTATTTTCTTATCAACTGAATGAACTATTTACAGAATACTTACATTAGTAATTGCAGACGTAAAATGTACATAAAATTATCTGTTTTTACATTAGAAATTATACATTTCAAATATGAAGTAAAATAAGGACGCAAAAACTCATATGAGACGGTCTCACAGGATAGTTTCCGTGAGACGGATCCTTATTACCCATGAATTGAATCCATATCCACAAACTTTCATATGAATTTCTAAGTGTGGGTTATGGGTTGACCCGTCTCACGAAAAAAGATGAGTGAGACAGTCTCACACAATGACTTACTCAAATAAGGGTGGTTTTGTAGTACATCAGGTGTATTAATATACCAGACTTTTCACTCATTTTTAGCATTATCTCAAATCTAATGACTGAAAATGGTAAAGAGTTTGATGTATTAATATATTTGGGGTAAAGGCCAAGCAAAATATTTGCAAAAGGTGGACTGCTGCATAACTATCTAGGATCATAATCATTTACAATATGGACCACAATTGTTCTCAAGTCATAATCACTACAAAATTGAGCCTTATTAAATTCATGATGGAAAGTAAAATTGAATTAATTTTGTTATGAATTTTCTATTTAATTCACTTCATACTGAACATAGCAAAAAATATACTTTCTTAATAAAATGAACTGGAGATATAGCTAATTCCAAATGATTGGTTTACTTTACTATGTTCTACAACAAAAGTTAATTTTGCTTTCTTACTATTCAAATCCCATTAATCATTAATATAATTGGCAACACTTTGTTTTCAATATAGTTCTTACCAAATACAAATATGTGTTACAAATGTTTAAAATTTTAAACATATCTCTGTTTGGATAAAGTGATTTGAAATCCAAAATTTGAAATGAGTGGATTTCAAATCCTCTCAAGTTGAAGTGGATTTCAAATCCATCAAAATGACTTCAAAATTAGCTCAAAATGAAAACCATGGATTTCAATTCCACATCCATCCAAACACTACCGGTGGATTTGCTACCATGAATTTCAAATCCCTCCTCAAATCCATTCAACCAAATACTAAATTATTTCTCATTAAATTTATTAATGGCATAGCCCTCACGACTCAATATGTGAAGGTCTAATAATTGTCTATCCATCCATTCCAGGCATGCAAGTAGTTTAAGCAATTCGTTTGTGAAAACCACAAACCATCGAAATGCTTTATGATAACAAAGTACAAGCACTAAATTATCAAAATTTCCAAAAAAAAAAAAAAAAGTCCCCAAGAAAAATTATTTATTGCTCAAATATAAAATGAGATTGTGAGGGCTCCATCAAAATCACATAGATTGCAGTATTTTCACATGCCTAGACAGAAAAATGAAAAGAGGACCCCAAACATTTTGTTTTCTACCTAAATAAATTTATTATATTGTTTATTGATTTATTTTTGTTTGTGTTTTCCCTTTTAATTAATTTATAAGTTATGGCCCTTTGAATCATGTTGTGAATCTTGAAATCGCAACTTCTATACTGCAAGTTGATTATCCTCTCATTTGAGACCCATGAACATGGAGGGGTCCATTATGTATTCATTTATTTATAATATTCGAATTTATATTGCTCCAAAAATAATAATCACAATTTTAAACTAGTGGTTTCCTACTTTCCACACATATTTTTACAAAATTTGATAGATCTGTGTATTAATGAGGGACTTTTCTATTCTTGGTAAGATTGTGTGCAGACTGAAAACTGTTTTCTTGTTTTGTTCAATTCCCAATAGGCAATATCTAATGATCACAGTTCTCATTAATTCAACAATATTCACAACCCATACTTTTTTTCTTCTAAGTCTTGCTTGATTCCATAATTAAATATATTTGAATTTGATTTTGGCACGTCAATTTTTAAAAAATATTAACATATGCCGTGATGGATAGATAATCATTTTGAGTCATTCAATTTAATTTATAACTATTTTAAATTAACTATTCAATTATAAAAAATATTATTTATATTTAGTTCATGAATTTTGGTGGATCGTGCGTGTCCAAATGATAATGAAATATCAGTCAAGTGTGTTCTGTATAATATGTTCCAATTTTAAATACAATAAATTATTTTAGACACCGAAATTTTTATGATTCGAATGTTCTGTTTCAAAATATCAACTTTAGGGAAAAAAATCAATTGTGAATTGAGTAAGACTTTCTATTGTGCATATAAATCTAAAAGGCCAATCCATACGAGTTTTTCGTACATTTAGGTCTCAACTAACTAGGTTTCAACTAACTATTTTGAATATTTTATTTTAAATGTATGGATTATTTTAATGTTTGTATCAATGTAATAAACATAATAAGAATTAGTGAAACCCAATGTAAAATTGATATAAACTAATTAGTTGTTGGGTTAGCTGCATGAAATACTCATTTGAAGATAAAAATAATTTATTTTACCCAGTGATATAAAAAAATATCATTTTTTACCCAAATTTATAACTTAATATCACCAAATACCCATTTTGAATAAATTAGACTGCAAAACTTTTGGCATTTAATGCAAGTAATTAAAAAAAAACTGGAATTAAATTTTAAAAAGTAAAAAACGGGATTCTCTTTCTCTTTCACCCTTCTCTTTCACCCCTCTTTCTTCCTCTTCTCTTTTTTTGCAGTAACAAACAAAAAAATTACAGATTTACCAAAACTCTCTCGTCTCTCTCGTCTCTCTCGTGAAAGGAACACTTCATTAGTGAAAGGAAGAGTTGCTTTCGTGAAAGGAATACTTGCTTCTCACCGATTCGTTCAACACTTGCTTCAACAGACTTCCTCTAATGGCCGAACCGGTTAGTATTTCATTTTTTTGAGTTCATGTTTTACTTTTGTTTATGTTTATGTTTATGTTGTAGTTCATGATTTATTTGTATGTTGAAATATATTTTGAATTAGGAATTTAGGTTTCATTTTGTGAATTTAGAAAATTTAGAGAAGCATTTGGGAAACCCTGAAAAATATAGGGCATCACGAAAGGTTTGTGCGTTGCACGAAAGGTTGAAGCTTTCGGGAAGCCCCAAAGATATAGGGTTTCCCGAAAGCTTCAGAAAGGTTTCGGGAAACCCTATTCTTATAGGGTTGCATGAAAGGTTGAAGCTTTCGGGAAGCCCTCAAAATATAGGGTTTCCCGAAAGCTTCAGAAAGGTTTCGAGAAACCCTATTTTTATAGGGTTGCACGAAAGGTTGAAGCTTTCGGGAAGCCCTCAAAATATAGGGTTTCCCAAAAGCTTCAGAAAGGTTTCGGGAAAGCCCTCAAAATATAGAGTTTCCCGAAACCTTGAAGCTTTCGGGAAGCCCTCAAAATATAGGGTTTCCTGAAACCTTCAGAAAGCTATCGGGAAACCCTATAGCTTCAAGGTTTCGGGAAACGCTATACTAATTTATGTAAATTATTTTAAAAATTATGTAAAAAATTTTTAAAATTAGGAATTGATAAATTATTGATTGGTTAATATTTTAGACTTAGTTTTTAAACATTTCTAAATATTAACCAATCAACAATTAACTAACCAATCCCTAATTTTTTTAATTTTTAACCTAATTTTTTAAATTTTTAACCGCAATAATATTAGGGATTCATGAATTAATTAGGGATTGGTTAATATTCAAATTTAGTTTTTAAACTCATTATTTTAATTTGTGTAAATTCTTGATTGGTTTATATTTAGATTTGTATTTATTTATTTAATATTTCGATGTTTTGGTGTTTGTACATGTGTAGTTTGATTGGGAGTGGGTTCGTCCGTCTTTTCAGACGACTATGACGTACATTAATGGATATGTACGTCTGAGCATCCTCGATGATATCAGGACACAATTACGAGGGATAGGCCGGCGGTGCGAGCGTACTTTTTTGGCCAGTTCATTTGGGCATTTTGTTCTTTGGAAGACCACCAAGGAGTTATGCAAGTCGTTTCTACACGTCCTCATGTCTCGTGAGATTAGTAATGAGCAGACCATCCTTAAGGATGAGAGATGGTTTGCTATAGGGCGAGACCGACACATTTGTCGTTTTGGGAAGATGGAGTTTGCCCTTGTCACCTGTCTAAAGTTCGGTGACTCAACTTTCGACCCAACATCAGGGGATCACACGCCAGTAGAGGGGGCGGTGTACTATAGAGTCCACGCTGATTCTGCTCGGGTCACGGTTTCTCAGCTGCTTGATCGATTCAGAAGCGGCGAGTTTAGTGACAGCGCGCAGGACTCTATCAAGATTGCCAAGATCTTGATTTTATATTTGATGTTGCTCGGGTTGGACCCTTTGAAGACTTTCCCTGATTTGTGGGTTTGGGACCTGGTCGAGCATGACGATCTTGGGGAGAGCTTCCCGTGGGGGAAGATGAGTTTTCTCACCCTCCTATACTACATCGATTATGTACCGAAGGAGCTACCAGTTCGAGCATCCGTGCCAAAGATCCACTTCTATGGGTTCTCAACAACCCTGATAGTACGTATTTTCTATTTTGTACGATGAATTATTTGAAAGTCGACTGAATTTCTAACGTAGTTTGCTAACTAAAATATCTATCTATTTGTCTGTTCTAGTTATGGGCATTTGAGGCGATACCCTCGACGTCCAGATACGCCGGTCGCACATTGGACACGACAGTATATATGCCTAGGTGTTTGAAGTGGGGACTGAAGAGGACAGAGGTCGATGTTGCACACATTCTGGACGACGAGGTAGTTTACACAATTATAATGAAATAGATTTTTTATTTTAATTTATTATTACTACTCACTTATGTTTGTGTTTTAAATAATCTCACTAGGGCATCGAGTGTTTTGAGCGGCTGGAGCCCACCCCAGAAGAAAGGGCGCAGAGGTACTGGAGTGACATTGATGACGACATATTTTCGGGAGTCCAGGTCATCCAGCAAAAGAAAGGCCATCGTCCTACACGGGTCGCCCGGTCTACAGCACACACTGATGATGCTGGTCCATCGAGACGATGTGTGGTCTGAAGTGGCCGAGCTTCGACAGCCGGTGTTCGTGCAGGCCGTTCGAGGGTGGGCACCCATGCGCATGTGCAGTATGAGCGACCAATTATGGATGATGAGGACGATGAGGTGCCCATTCCAGCCTCCCCTGTTGCTCAGAGGTGCCCAGATTCAGGATACGAGTCCCAGGGCACAGCCCATGCACAGAGTTCACGGGTGGACGACGATCTGTTCACCCGGTTAACAGGATGGCTGCAGGAGGAAAACGATCGACGCGATCAAGCTCTTCGCGAGTATGTCGCGATGGAGTTCCAGCGTATGCAGACACAAATTCCGGGTATGATCCAGGATTAGCTGACGACGTGGTGGGCGACGATGGGGCATTCGACCGGACACCAGTGGGCGGCACCTGATGCAGCTGCTTACCAGACACCAGTCCACACTGATAGAGTTGTTCCACTTTTGTGGGCTGTCAAGTCACATTCCTCGTCTGGAACATCAATATTACTGTACTGAATGGATGGGGAAATGTATTGAGAACATGTGGTTACGTTATGGCCTGGTTGACCACAACGACTACACAAGGTCGTCCCTTTCCGTCGCAATCCCGATTGTTCACCAGTAGAGGTATTCGCTTGCCTCTAGGTCGACCGGCCTGTTTTGGTTGATCTGGTGCAAGACAAACAAAGTTACGAACCTCATCATCAATAACCCACCATGTCGGGTCGGACACATGCAGAACTTCACCAGCCCACATTCCTCTCAACCAGTGGGTCGTGTAATACGGGGCGACATATGAGGCAACTGACTCCTTGGCAAAACTAAGGAAAAAAATCAAGACAACCAATAATCTGATTTTGTACGCCAAAAATAATCAGGCTTAGTTGTCATTTAGAATTTGTTGAAAAACTGTTTACGAACCTGATGGATGCACATGCATGCGCGCATGGAATTAACTCGGTTTGAAAAAACATACAACTGCACACATTATCACTAAGGCCCACCAAAAATATTTTTCGCCCATCCGTGACCTTGAACTTGCCTCGTCCAACCCTTTGGACCTCCATAGCTCGCCCCTGCCGCATGTGGTCACCTAATCTTTCGTGCATAGACGCTGTGAAAGTGTGTTCCCTCTCTTCAACCCCCTCTCTCCTCTCAGCAAACCATTTCTCAATAACCCTTTGAGCTGCCTCCAAGAAGGAACAAACGGGCAACTTTCTTGCCCACACGAGACGAGCATTCAATGACTCAGCAGCATTGGAGGTCATGAAGTTGAATCTTCGAAAGGGGCATTTAACACGGGACCACCTGATAGGGTTAGCTTTCCTCAAACTTTCAATCGCGCCTTCATTTCCACTATCCTTGATCAAAGTCATGTACCTTTGGATAAATGAACTAATAATCAGACACGTAATATATATATGAGATTTTGTATTCAAAAGAAAGTAATCTGAAATGGAATTTCGACATACCTATCAAATTCAACTTCCTCATAACAGTATACAGCATTGTGGAACAGCCCGACAAAATGTGATCCATACTTGGCTAGATTCTGCTGAAGGTGGAAACAACAAAGACCGTGGGTTGCTTCAGGATAGACATGTCGAATGGCATTACCGATGCTCACATGTTGATCGGAGACAATCACCAGGCCATCTGGGCAACCAAATGCTTTTCAGACTTGAAGCAGAAACCATGTCCAAGATTCATCGTTCTCGACATTCCCTATCCCAATTCTAAGGGGAAAAACCTGATCATTTTCATCTTTTGTTACGGCAACAAATCCGATCCCTTTGTACTGCCCCTTCAAGTGGCAACCATCCACAACTATAACAGGTCTTGAATACTGCTGAAATCCGACAATAGATGCACCCAACGCAAAAAAAAACGTACTTGAATTTCCCATTCTTCTGAGTGTCTAATGCAGTATATGTACCCGGATTACGTTCTTTCAATACCTATAAGTAAGCCGGAAGCATGTTGAATGATGTCTTTGGATCACCGTATGCACTTCTCATTGCATAACGTTTAGCACTCAACGCATGCCTATAACTCAGATTTAATCCATGTCGTGAGTTCATTTCTTGAATAATGTCCCTAGGAGTGAGATCAGACTTATCTTTTCGGAGCCTCTGGACAAAATAATCTCCAATCAAAGAGGCCGGAAGTCTGCGGGGTGCACTAGTGTTCAACTCACGTGAACAAGTATGAGGCAAGAGAACTTTGGAGATTTTCCAAATACCATATTTTTCCGAAGCAGCCAAAACGAAGGGACAGTCTTTTTGAATGCATTTCACGCACCATCGGTGTTTGTCCGAGTGGTCCACATGAAATTCGAGTTGATTCTCCAAATGATAAATCCCAACTGCATTCTTCAATTCAACCTTACTACCAAACGTCGAACCCTTTTGCAGACCCTGTGGAGCTTGCTCAATCTCTAAAGAAGCAGGATGCTCAAATGAAGGTAACTCTGGAATATACCACTCGGCTCTCATTATGTCAGAGCAAAATTGCTCATATACTTCTCGTTGCTCCTCATCCAACCCTGCCTCAACATCTTCATCCAGTACAAAGTCATCTTCTTCATTGTTTGGATCTATCAAAAAAATATATATCTGTCAATTTGTTAATCAAGATACATATATAAATTTTATATATTGTACTCACAAAACATGATTACCTGTTCGATGATCAACGTCTTCTTGTTCTGGTCCATCTTCGTGCGTCGATTCTTCTATTTCATTAGTTGGGTCCAAGTTCAGGTCCACAACATTAACACCTGTGTAGTCAACACGTCCAGATGGGGATGACCAAGGTTCACTCCTATCATTTGAAGACGTTCAACACATGTGTTGTCTAAACCCCATGTTGAAAACAATTCCCGGTCATCGTGTACATTTAACGGAACATTTGATGAATTGAAATTTCCAACGTCCTCACTGTTCACATTAAAAGTTTGACCACCTCGATTATACTCCTCATTTACTGAACTTTGTTGTTCACGATAAGAGAATCCATCTGACACTCCAACGTCCATCCTTTTCAATGACACGAAAACAACTAAAAGTCCATCGTATTCTGCAAAACAGTTTTGCAAATCTAAATCATTCTTGATTTTTTTCCTCTTCAACCTTCCATTCGTTTCCACTAAAGCATGAATCAAATAACCCCAGCAATTCATGTCTGCATATATGACCTGATGAATTGAACTCAATAAATCTTGATATGTAAAACTTTCAAGATGAATGAGTGTTTGACTACCATTTAGATACTGTAAACCTTCCCAATATCCTCCAAACCAGAAAGCCACTGTGAAAGTCATTTTTTCTGCTTCAAAACAATTTAATAATTAAAAAACAAAAAATTTGAATAATTATCACATTAAATAACAAAAAAAGAAAAAAACCAGTCTTTTTCAAAAAATATAGGGTTGCACGAGAGCTTGAAAGCATTCGGGAAACCCTAAAAATATAGGGTTTCATGAAAACTTTCGAGCTTGAAAGCATTCGAGAAACCCTAAAAATATAGGGTTTCATGAAAACTTTAAAGTTTTCGTGGTAAAGTTTTCGTGAAACCTTATATTTTTAGGGTTTCCTGAATGCTTTCAAGCTCTCGTGCAACCCTAAAAATATAGGGTTTCACGAAACCTTTAGAAAGTTTTCGTGAAACCCTATATTTTTAGGGTTTCACGAAACCTTCTGAAGGTTTCGTGAAGCACTATATTTTTGGGTTTCCCGAATGCTGTCAAGCTCTCATGCAACGTACAAACCTTTCGGTAAACCCTATATTTTTTAGGGTTTCACGAAAGCTTATGTGAAATTCTAAATTTCCTAAACCAAAATATATTTCTAACATACAAACAATATATTTCTAACATACAAAAAATATATTTTCTAACATACAATCATGAACATAAACAACAAAAAACATGAACTCAAGGAAATAAAATACTAACTATAACATAAACAAAAGAAAAACATGAACTCAGTAAAATAAAAGATATTTTTAACAATTCAAACCATAAACCCTAAAATATACCATTAATATAAAATTTGGAACTTGTAGACTTACTTGATTATCCTTGAAGATTTCTGAAAAAATTTCTACCGGAAAAGCTATTAAGAAATTGATGTAAATTTTGTGTGAAATGAATGTTGAATGTGAAATGTGAATTTAAAGTAGTAAAAATAGAGTAGGTGGTGAGTGAACATTTATGGAGTTAGATGAGTAGTAGATCAAAATTTAATGAATCTTGTAAAATAAAAACCAAAATAAAATGTGAAATCAAAAGCAAAATATAATGTGAAATAAAATCCACGATGTAAAACAACCAGCAAAATAAAATGTAAAATAAAATTCATATGCTGTAAATAAAACGAAAGAAAAGTAAAAAATAAAAACTTATCAATGATTGATTATAGAAAAGTAAAATAAAAACTTATCAATCATTGATTGTCAGTAAAATTGAAAAGTGGGTATTTGGATACATTTTGTTATATAATTGGGTATATGAAAACAATTTACTATAGAGAGCCCTGCCGAAAGTACACAAATTTTTTTAAGCAATTGACTTTTCTAACAGAGCCCTGCCGAAAGTACACAAATTTTTTTAAGCAATTGACTTTTCTAACATTGGATATAACAAAAGTACTTTTTTACCACAAAATATAAGAAAGTTACCTTTTCTACACTATTTTGACTCGGTCATGGAGAAATCATTAAGTAATGATGGCTTGATGATATATTTAATTTTATTTATACTTATTTAACAATTGTTTTATCCAACAACTCTAATTACAATTTTATTTGCTCTTTTTATTTATACTTATTTAACAATTGTTTTATCCAACAACTCTAATTAGTAATTTATATAATTTATAAATTATGGTTCGATTAATTAGTACGAGAACCACTATAATATGTTAATCGAAGCACAATAATTTATACATAATTTAATAGAATTACTGAATATAATTTAGGTGGTTCGAGTTGTTCGATCACTAGTGTAACAAACCTTTTTTTTCCAAAGTGATCGAACCACTATGTCAAATTCATAATGGTTCGATCACTAGTGTAAAAAACCAATTTTGTCCAAAGTGATCGAACCACTATGTCAAATTCATAGTGGTTCGATCACTAGTGTAAAAAACCATTTTTTTCCAAAGTGATCGAACCACTATGTCAAATTCATAGTGGTTCGATCACTAGTGTAAAAAACCAATTTTTTTCCAAAGTGATCGAACCACTATGTCAAAATCATAGTGGTTCGATCACTAGTGTAAAAAACCAATTTTTTTCCAAAGTGATCGAACCACTATGTCAAAATCATAGTGGTTCGATCACTAGTGTAAAAAACCAATTTTTTTCCAAAGTGATCGAATCACTGTGTCAAATTCATAGTGGTTTGATCACTAGTGTGAAAAACCAATTTTTTCCAAAGTGATCGAACCACTATGTCAAATTCATAATGGTTCGATCACTAGTGAAATAAACCAAAATTTTCCAAAGTGATCGAACCACTATGTCAAATACATAGTGGTTCGATCACTAGTGTAAAAAACCATTTTTTTCGTAAGCATATACAGATTACATATTTACGTATACAACTGTGTTTCAAGGTTGCGCCAAATACGTAGGGCACCTCCTCTTTGTATGTGAATCAGAACCGCACAATGAACATGTCTTTTTTTTCCTCCTTGTAGGTACGTGACCACTAGTGGTAGGATCATCCTCCTCAAGCTCATCTAAAATAGGGTGTGAACTTTCGGGAATGTACTCCGTACAGCTAGCCCTATTGTGACCAGCTCTTCCACATCGTCCGCACGTCCCACTCCTTCGAGGACGTCCAGTAGAATGTTCACCCGTAGAAGGTATACGGGTACTTTTAGGTCGACCGGCCTGTCTTGGATTATCTGGAGCCGTACACAGTTGTAGATGAACGACATCGTGTTGTTTCCAGTGTTGTGGCTCTTGTACAGGCATAACCTCGACGGCCCACATTCCCCTCAACCATCCGGTTGTGTAATAAGGCGACACGTAATTGATCACCGACCGTTTCGTAAAACTGTGAAACCAAACAAAAATCAAAAGCTGGGCGAGAGAATTGTAGTCAAAGGTCAAAAAGTGGACTGACCTGATGGCAGCACATGCGTGTGAGCAAGGAATTAACTCGCTTTGGAACTCCCAACATGTGCACATATGGTGATCCAAGTCCACCACATGAAGTTTACCATTAGAAACAACCTTGAATTTATTTCCCCCAAGTTCAGAGACATCCATTTGTCGACCAAGCCGCTGCCGCTCGATTAACTTGTCGTGAACGTACTTCGTGAGAGGGTGATCCCTTTCGTCTGCCATCTGTCTCCGTTTGACAAACCATTTCTCCATAATCCGTCGAGCAGCTTTTAGGAAGGAACAAACGGGCAACTTTCTTGTCCAAACGAGTCGTGCATTTAAAACCTCCGCGGCATTCGACGTCATGAAACTGTATCGTCGTACTGGACATTTTACGCGTGACCACCTCGTTTCCTAGGCGTTCTGCAATGTATTGATTGCACCCATCAGTAGACTGTCACGTAGGGCTGACATGTACCTGTTAAAAAAAGCAAAGCACACTTTACGTCAATTTGTTATTTTTGAATACGTAGTGCAAATAATTATATGGGGATAAACTTATTTGGATCATAACAGTATGCAACTCTTTGGAACAGATTGACCAAATGCGACCCATGTTTGGCCAAATGTTGCCTAATATGGTAACAACATAGTCCATGCGTGGCCTCAGGGAAGTTCTCATGTATCGCATTACTTATGCTTGCGTGTTGATCAGAAACGATGAGTAGGTCGTTTGGGCATCCGAATGCTTCCCTAACATGTTTCATGAACCAAGACCATGACTCATCATTCTCGATGTTTCCAATTCCAACTGCAAGGGGAAAATTTGGTCGTTCCCATCTTTTGTCACCGCGACAAAACCAATACCTCTGTATGAGCCTTTCAAGTGACAACCGTCAACAACTATAACCGGACGACCGTAATTTCGAAATCCAATGATTGAGGTAGCCAGGGCAAAAAACACGAACTTGAATTTACCGGACGAGTGTGTTTCCAATGCAGTGTAAGTTCCAAGATTGGCATCCACCAACTCGAGCAAATACAATGGGAGCAAGCAAAATGACTGCTTCGGATCGCCATACGCCTTGTACATAGCGTGCCGTTTCGCCTTTCTTACGACTTTCAGGCTGAGGTTCAGACCGTATCATTGACCCATTTCTTGAATCATAGCCCTCGGCATAAGATTGGAATTTTCTTTTCTTGCTTGCTCAACGTAGTATTCACCGATCACCGAGGAAGGGATTCTGCGGGATGCACGGGTGTTTAAGTCATGTTCACAACTGTGCGGCATTACAGCCTTAGAGATTTTCCAGATCCCGTGCTTGGTAGATGAATTAAGTACGAATCGACATCTGTCGTGGTTGCATTTCACATTCCACCTGTGCTTATCCGAATATAGGACCCGATATTCAACCTAATTCTCCAAATGGTACATCCCGACTGCATTTTTTAAATCGTACTTACTGTTATACACCGAGCCTTTTTCAAGTCCATGCGGGACCTGCAAAAGATCCCCGGATTCTGGCTCGTCAAATCCGTCCATATCGGGAACATACCATTCCGGCTGCATTGTGTACTCACAAAATTCCGCAAACGCCTCGCGCTGCTCATCATCCAACGATGCGTCAACATCTTCGTCTAAGGTAAAGCAATCTTCTCTATCTGATGTCAAAATGTCAAAATTAATAAGTTATGATTGGGGAATTCAGATAACTCTGTACTCACATATCGTATATGTAAAAGTAATTACCTGCTTCAGCGTCATCAGTGGAATTTCTGTGTTCTCCATGATCCGGTTCACCTTCGTCGAACCCCGGAGCAGGACTATTCAGGTCGAGAAACTGAAAATTATTGTCTCTCCCCCATGATGATGACCGGGGTGCCCAACGCTCATTCGAAGACGTACCGGCTTCAGTGGTTCGATTCCGATAGGCCAAATCCCATTTCGCGTGGAATTCTTCGTCGTTATGGAGTCCAGTAGGAATAGGTACAGGGCTGAATTCATGTACAGTGTTGACATTATAGGTTGAAGGACTTCCAAAGCTGAACGGAAAAAAAGGTTGAGAACTTTGATTTTCATGCTCATCCACTGAAGCTTGTTGATCCTGATAGGACGATCCCGCGGATACTCCAAGATCAACCCTGGTCAACGAAACAAAAACAACCAAAAGAGAATCATTCGAATAAAAAACCTCTTCTAAATCAGAATCAGTCTTGATTTTTTTTTTTTTCAATCTGCCGTTACAGTCAGTTAGCGCATGAATCACATATCCCCAATAATTTAAGTCGGCAAGCACGATCCCATGAATCGAGGTCAATAAATCCATGTACGTGAGTCTTGGAAGACTGATCAACTCTTAGGAACCATTTATGTACTGAATACCTTCCCGGTCGACGCCCATCATGTACGGCTTCACCCACTCCTCTGGGGTCGCATCTAGGGTCTCGAAGCACTGAATACCCTGTTTTACAAGATCCCAATTTCAGGTTTTATTTGAACAAAGAAGATTAAATAACAAACGAAAGAGTCTAGTATAAGAAAATAAGGGTCATGCAAATACCTGACCGTCCAGTATGGTCGACAGATCAATCTCCGCTACCTTGAGGGACCACTTTAAACATCGAGGCATGGACAGGGGCGTATCCAACCGGCGCCCGGTGAAGGTGGACGTGAATGGGATCGCCTCAAGTGCCCATATCTGTTATTTTTTACAGGACGTAATTTATATGTTATTGAAAAAAACCGGAAAACTTATGTAATGTAGATGAAATGAACATTATCAAATTTACCAGTAGGGCTATCGAGATTCCATAGAAGTGGTACTTCGGTATAGTACGTCCCTGTGGGAGGGTAGTGGGAACCTTGTCAATGTACTTTAAAAGGTTCAGATATGAAAACTTGTCCCATGGGAAATTCTCCCACTCCTCATCATCCTCGACAGACTTTCCCGCATCCACACCCATAAGTATGCACTGCAGTATCAAGATCTTCGCAATCCTGATACTGTCCTGTCGAGAATGTCTCCACTCCCCGTGGGCGAATCTTTCTAGTAACTCGTTGACCTTAACTCTTGACGAATCACTCTGAACTCTGTAATAGAGTGAGTCCTCGTCTGGATGGTAGACTGCCGAAGGATTAAAATCGGAAGTGTCGAAACGCAACCCAGTAACCAGTGCGAACTCCCTCTTCGAGAATCGGCAAAGGCGACGGTCTCGGCCAACATGGAACCATCGCTCATCAGCTAGAACTGCTCCACCATGCACCTGGCGTGTCATAAGGGCATGTAGAAACTGCTTGCTGATCATCCTTTCAGTCTCCCTCCGGTCCTATGCTACGCAATTCTGCCCTGATATCATCAATGATACTCAGACGAACATAGCCGACTACGTAGGCTATAGTACCCTGTAACGCCTCGCGTACCCATACCGGCTCGTACTGTATATTATTAAAATTCAATCAGTATACATTAAAGTAAATTAAAATATATACATTTGCAATTTTCAACATTCAACAACAATTCAACATTTGCAATTTTCAACATTCAACAATTCAAACACAAAAAACTTTTGCAACAATAATCGGCAATTTTCAACAATTCAAACAATAGTGCAAAAAATTGAAAACAATTGAACAATTCAACCCTAAACCCGGATGTATTCAAAAAAGCCAAAGCAATCAACAATAGTGCAAATTGGGAAAATAATTCAAAGCAAAAAAACAATAAAGTCTAATTGCAATCATTAGTCAACAAATTAAACAATTCAAAGCTATAAATCCCCAAGTGGTTCGAACCATACTTCAACAATTCAAACAATAGTGCAAAAAATTTAAAACAATTGAACAATTCGACCCTAAACCCGGATCTATTCAAAAAATTCAAAGCAAAAAAACAATAAAGCCTAATTGCAATTATTAGTCAACAAATTAAACAATTCAAAGCTATAAATCCCCAAGTGGTTCGAACCATACTTCAACAACTCAAACAATAGTGCAAAAAATTTAAAACAATTGAACAATTCGACCCTAAACCCGGATGTATTCAAAAAAGCCAAAGCAATCAACAATAGTGCAAATTGGGAAAATAATTCAAAGCAAAAAAACAATAAAGCCTAATTGCAATCATTAGTCAACAAATTAAACAATTCAAAGCTATAAATCCCCAAGTGTTCGAACCATACTTCAACAATTCAAAGCAAAAAATATATGGATTACATACCTCATCACCCATTGCACAATCCCTTCAAGAAATTCTTCAATCTTCTTGCCAAATTTTCAATCACCAAAATGCACAATTCACCCTAAAGACATGTTCGAATTTTATTAAAACAAAAGACTTCAAAATAATTTCAACATTTAATTGTATTAATCGAAAGACATGTACAAAAAAAAAAAAAACTTACCAATGGACTTCAAGCTTTGAAAGAGAGAAGAAGAAAGAAGATTTTTGAGAAGAAATTTGAGGAAGGAGGCGCAAGAAATGGGTCAAATAGTGTTAGGGTTTACATTTGGTTTGGGGTCAAAATGTAATAAAATTTCTTTTTCATGGGGTCAAACTGAAAATATTCAAAAATCCATTTTTTTCCAAAGTGATCGAACCACTATGAATTTGACATAGTGGTTCGATCACTTTGGAAAAATTTGGTTTTTTACACTGGTGATCTAACCACTATGAATTTGACATAGTGGTTCGATCACTTTGGAAAAAAATTGGTTTTTTACATTCATAGTGGTTCGATCACTTTGGAAAAATTTGGTTTTTTACACTAGTGATCGAACCACTATGAATTTGACATAGTGGTTCGATCACTTTGGAAAAATTTGGTTTTTTTCACTAGTGATCGAACCACTATGAATTTGACATAGTGGTTCGATCACTTTGGAAAATTTGGTTTTTTTCACTAGTGATCGAACCACTATGAATTTGACATAGTGGTTCGATCACTTTGGAAAAATTTGGTTTTTTACACTAGTGATCGAACCACTATGAATTTGACATAGTGGTTCGATCACTTTGCAAAAAAAGGGTTTGTTACACTAGTGATCGAACAACTCGAACCACCTGACATAGTGGTTCGATCACTTTGCAAAAAAAGGGTTTGTTACACTAGTGATCGAACAACTCGAACCACCTAAATTATATTCAGTAATTCTATTAAATTAAGTATAAATTATTGTGCTTCGATTAACATACTATAGTGGTTCTCGTACTAATTAATCGAACCATAATTTATAAATTATATAAATTACTAATTAGAGTTGTTGGATAAAACAATTGTTAAATAAGTATAAATAAAATTGAATATATCATCAAGCCATCATTACTTAATGATTTCTCCATGACCGAGTCAAAATAGTGTAGAAAAGGTAACTTTCTTATATTTTGTGGTAGAAAAGTACATTTTCTTATATCCAATGTTAGAAAAATCAATTCCTTAAAAAAATTTGTGTAATTTGACCCATTTGCTCATTTACTATATTGATGGGTAAAATAATCACATTTTATATGAAAATTGGTATTTGGACTCATTCCCTCTAGTGTTTCCTAACAAAATATATTATTTTATTGATTTGATGTGAAACTAAAACAGGAATCATTTGCATATGATTCATCCCCTCAATCAGTGAAGTCCCAAAAGTCAACCAAAAACTGTTGGAACCTTTTAGTGTACACGTCTCTAATTGGTATTGCCCTTTTGGTTGGTTGCTACACATTGGATAAGACATTTGTAATTTTAATTAATAGAAGTTGTATTTTATCCCTTGAAAATTACACCCATGATTGCAGCAGCAAAAACTACATGCAAAATTTGTCAATTATGCCTCCACAATATAAGCTAAATCCAACATATGTCACTTTCCATATACAGTTATTTTGCTGTAGAATTTACTTACATTATAGAAGAATCGAAATATTAATCAGGTTACAGCAGAACAAAATGCAGTCATATTCACCCCGCGACCCCATCGGATAGTAACTACGATTATGATAAGGGGAACGAGGTCACGAGACCTATACCTAACTCTTCTGCTAGCTCGTCCCACACTGGGAGGAGCGTCATCGCTACGAGGGCCATTGATGTCACGAAAATGGCTTTTCGCCAAGTTCCAATCTCTGTTACATCGTTCAAGCATGGTTTCTCTGGAGACCTCTGCATCGTTTAATGAATCAATAATGGTGGAAATGAGAGTTTCTATGGTCATCATCCAAGAAAAATATTATATAGGCTTTATTAGTATGCTAACGATGTCTGCATACCTGACATATCAGAACATACAAACCCCAAGGAAGAGACAAGGGTCCACCTAGCTGAGAGGATAACTAGATCTTAGTGGTAGAAACTGGTAGATGAGGGTTCTAACAAAATTACCGGCCAAAAAGTAAATGTATCTTCTTCGTTTATATTTGCAAGAATTCAAACACAAAATTAAAATTCAGAGAAAGAACTTGGTTGCATGAGGTAAGAGGAAGCGTACCACTCCTAAACCCAACAGAGCATACGTCACCAAACCAGAAGTCATTAGTGCATCTTTTCCAAAAGCCCCCTGATGAAAACATCAAAATTCAGTGAAGGCCATAATGGTTCAACTTTACATACTTGATCCTCCTATAGACATATAAACGTGTGTATACTGCCCCGCGCTTATAGATAGTGGATTCAAAAATTAAGATTAATGTTCAGAAAACTGTCTGATCAACTAGTTTCAGTGTTTTTTCTTGGCACCTTATTCTAGATTCAGCCGCTTTGCGAAACAAAACAATAAATTCATTTAATAGGGAGATCAGCATATTCATACCGAAAGTAATCATATTAAATCATACATGGTAAATTCAAGTGGGCAGAGTAGCATATGACATCAACAGCTATCATGTCAGTATGACAGTTGACCCCAGAAATAATTGCTTTATCACCAATAGAACTACTTTAAGTTAGATACTAAGGTGTCCTAAGGAAAAAATAATAGTGAACAAAGAAAGCTAATACCTGCATGGCTCTTCCACCATCGAGACATCCAACAGGTAGCATATTAAAAGCTGATGTTGTCAACCCACACCTAAGAACAGAGAGCTCATCATTGAGCATGGTCATTACAAAATAATAGATTTAGAACTCCATGAAGATACATTACCAGCCAGCGATCACCAGAGGATGAATTGAAACTGTTGATGCATGCATAGTCCTGTAGATATGATAAGATGGCACAATCTTAACTTTGGGTCTGAAATTATGAAATGAATGAATTGAATAATCCAACAGATGTAGAAAACAAGACATGGTGCACCTCTATTTAGAAATTGGAAGCAACACTCACCCACACACCAAAATAAATAAAATAAAATAAAGATTGAATATCTCGTATTATCTTGAAGGAGAGTTGGCCCTCTAATAAATCTACTGCATCACATCATTCAGGGTTACTAATCCCACAGCAGAGAAACTTGCAAATCTAAAATGGAACTTACGCATAACCTAGGAAAGCTCTGCTGATAAGACCAAGGAGCAAAGAACCTTGAAAAAGCATGCTTGGGACTTGAACTAAATCTGCTGCAGATGGGTCTGATGAAAGCAGCAGCCCAACAGTGAACATGGAGAACGACAAGGCAGCTCCTGAAATAGGTCCGGCCAAGGATATATCGACTTTTGCTTTCCGATCAGGAAGAATAGACTTAAACTGCAGATTCAAGCAACAAATGAGCTCTAATGCCACACATATTACAGGTTAAAAGGAAAGGAATATGATTAGACTGCTGGAAAGCTTTATGACATCTTTATTTACTTGAAAAAAAAAAGATTTTTTTGATTTCATATCAAGTGTATCACGAGATCTAATTCATAGCTTCATCTTTATGGAAGATTTCAGAAGAAATAACAGAAAATGGTAGTGAAGTGAAACTGTTCGGATAGAGTTTTGACATGTTTCATGGAGCTTGAATTTGGAATGTTATGATAATAGAAGTTTATGTCTTTCCATATCAAGTCAATTAAGAGCTCTAACCTCAAAGATCCATCTTCATATCAATTTTAACATCCTGTGGGCACATAATTTATAATTATGTCATAGCATCCTTCACAGTGAAAGTAATAACAGTATGTTTCACTAGAGAAATGGACTAAGTCTGATACCAGGCGCAAATGTGGATATAATAGCATAGAAGATATTTCCATTCACGTTATAAAATATGAAAAGACTTCTGATTGCAAGAGGTGATATTTCAACCAGGAACATAGAAATCTGTAAAAAATAAGTTGAACCAATCACAGATGAATGACACTGTAGCATCCCTAGATCCATGTATTATGCACTTAAGAACAAATCAGGTGTCTGAAGAACAGTGCTGTAGCAGTATGCTTTTGCATACCTGAGTGATTGCTCCAAAACTACCAAGGGTAACATTAGGAATAAAATAAGGAATACCCAGTTTCACTTTCCGTGGAAATGCAGCAACATAATGTCCAACTTCCTGCAGGAAATGAACTCCATCCACAAATTAAAAAAGAAAACAAGCAATGACACATCAGAATGATCCTACTGAAACTATTTTAGTCTAATATATATATATATATATATATATATATATAAGCATCACCGAAGCTTCAAGCTTTACATTATCCTTGCAAATTCTTAAATACAAACTATATGCTAGGAAAGGTAACTGCACATCCTAATATAGTGGGTATTAAAACATAATAGCAAATATTTATCTAAACATCCCAAATGTGATATTAACCTTAAGAGTGAAGGACTGAGGAAAAATATCCTAGGCTACCCAAAAAAATTTAAAATTTGTGATATTGAAATACACAATAAATGGAATACAAGAAATAAATTGCTGACTTCACACCATCATTTTTCATTGCCTTGCAAGCTTATGTGAGAGGCAATCACAATATTATTAGTTAAGATTATCTTATCTCTTGTACGTATGTTGAGGCATCAATTCTGTGGAAAATAAAACTTCATCATTCTAAAACAAAGAAAATTTTGGGAAGGTTGATAGTGAATTGCTTCTCCTAGTTGGTTTGCTGATGAAGGACATTCAGTTAGTTGGGGAGGAAAAAAGTGATACTTACATGAAATAGCTGAACTCCCAATCCACAGTAAGCCAGAGGCAAGGCAGAGTCCACATATGGAATCAGGAGTTCTACATCCGGCGGTTCAACATGCATCGGGATCTGTGAAGTATTTCACTACCTCTGGAGGAAGTTTACTTACCTGGATTGAGAAAACCACAAGTGATATAGGAGATTTGATGTTAATTTAATTATGATCTTAATCTTTGAATATGCCATCAACCAGCAAAAATTCCCATGCAGATTAAGATACCTGAGATGCTATTCCTAGCTCCACCAAGGAACCAGCTGTAAGAAGGAACAATATAAAAGCAATCACATATTGCCAAAGAGTTGTTTGAGCTGGCTCAGAAGCCTCTTTGCGCAGCACACCAAAACTGACGCGAGGCCCACCACGAGGGTCTTCTCCTTCAGAATCAGGCTCCTCTACCATGAATAGGTTGTATTTACCTCCCGCTATTTCTTTTAGCTGAGTCTGAAGTTTTGAAAATACATCTTCCCTATTTCCCCGTAGATTGCCAAGAAAAAGAACACCTTCTTCTCGATCACCAAAAGGTTCTTCTCTAGTTACCCAGAAGGTTGAGTAGCCAAAAAGTTTGTCCTTGATAACTTTTACATCAGCAGGATCAACTTTTTCTGGACCCAGAAATTCCATCATTTTAAAAGAGTCAGCCTGGAAATTACTGTAAGGAGGTCCAACGGATGAAATTTTTGGCGGCTGAGGAAGTCATGAAATACAGTTACTAAAGACATCACTTATCCTCAAATTGTTGGCGATGTCAGCTAAAAGTTCTTGTCCAGGAATTATACATTATTCAACCTTTAACTCCTTATAACTATGCATTACCTACAGCTTGCTAGGCTGCCTGTTAATATTGTATCACTAACAAAAGAGATATATGTGTGTCCCATGACAACCACGTAATATATAATCATTTAGTACTGTAATTTTCTCTTCTATCAAGTCAACTATCATCAGTTCATTGAATGTTTTGTGCAAAACTTAAAGTATGAAGCTTCAGTTGTTTTCTGTGCATAGTGTATAAGTCACTGTAATCCCCATATGTGCTAAATTGAAAGAGATTCAAGTTCAACTAAAGCTCGTGCGTGATAGGTGAGCCTAGTTGCATGCTTTTCTTTATAAATTATATAATCTTGAACTATATAGCAATTTCAGCAAGAACAAGCAGTAATGATGATGGTTATATAGTCTTATTGATAGCACAAATGATGAAACTGATCATATTAGTATTACGATAATGACGATAATCAATAATTAATTGCTATATCTAAAAGAAGTTAAAACACAATTCACATTGGTTACATTCATACATATGTTGCTTATCAATAAGATCGATCAATTCCCTACTTGCATGAACATCTTTATGACTTTACTCCACACGTTTATATTCACATCCTCGAAAACTGAATTTATTCCTAACCAATTCTTCTATCTCAATTCACATTCTTTGCTATTAAACTTAACACGCACAGCTTACACTGCCAAAGTAAAATCCCAAATCCCACTATTCACAGCACATGTTCCACCATACAAATTTGAAGAAATGCGTTTTGCTTAGCAGCAAATCACCGGATTTAAGGCATAAGCTGCTATTGAATTTACTCACCGGGGAAGATGTAGAATCCGGAGGATCATCGCCATTGTCGTCGGATTCCTTCTCAACCGGTGTCATCGTAGCCAAATTCAAATTCGCTTTACTTTCGGCATTACCACTACTACTATCATCATCACTCTGATTGTTTTCACCATTATAACATGACCTAATAACAGAATTCAACCTCCTGAAATCCCCTCTCGAAACCAATCGCCGTCGCCTCTTCGACAAAATTTCTTTGCACAAAAAGCATTTGCTACTTTTATTCAGAAAATTATCCCTGAAATTATACACATTTGGAGGGATTGAACTGAAACTGTAGCTGGATAACGCTCCCATTCAATGCGATCAACTTCAGCTTCAACTTCAACGCAGAGTGTGTGTGTGTATGCTTTGATTTATTTTCAGATAAATTTTGACAAAATTTAGATATTTAGATGAGGTTTCTGTAAGCATATGGCGAAGCATATCTCGTTTACCATTTAAGAATATCTCTCAAAATTTAAAATTTTCCCTTATTTCTTTATTAATTTCTTCGGATATTGTTAATTGAATCTTTGAGTGTTACTCACCAATTAGGGTAATTCTATACACACCCCATCAAATACTAAACACACCCCATCTATACACACATTCTTTTTTTTTATTATTTTAAGAATGTGTGTATGGATAGGGTGTGTTTAGTATTGATGGGGTGTGTATAGAATTACCCCACCAATTATGATACATGACAAATGTCAATACATAACTCAAATTTCATAACTTATAAATAAGTTGAGGAAAATAAAAAAATTGTCACGCCACAATTTTTTAAAGTAAACAATAACACAATTTTTGTCCTTGAAATAGGAACGCGAGCTCATAAAACATAAATACCCATTTTCTTAAAATAAAATTATACAGATTATTTTCAAAATCATTTAGAAAAACGTTTAATCCCAAATTTAATAAAACATTTAGCGGGAGCAACTCAAATGAATAATTTTCTTATTAAAATAAAGTTACCATAAAAAAATGAAGTAAACATGCCTCAAAAATCTAACTACAAAATTTAAATACCAAAACGAAAAGGTTAGTGATTCAAAAGTATTTACAAAGAATTCAATAAACTATTTATTAACAATCACCATAATTTATATTTCACTTGTCATTAATTATTAAATCAATTTCCGCGTCCGACTTCTCATCTGTAAAAGAATGTAATAATTCGGGATGGGCTACACTAGCTCAGTGGGGTTACTGTTTGTCAAGGTTAAAAACAAGCATATGCAACACAGAATAACAACACCGTATCCATGCTATCAGCCACTTAACGACTGATTAATTCATAACCATGCTATTGGCCCCTTAACGACCAATTAAAATTTTCATGCTATCAACCACTTAACGATTGATTAAATCATATATGTTGTCCATCCATATCACACATACATGCATTTAATAAAGACAAACAAGGAAAGAAAACCCCACCTCAACATGTAGTGAAAAACTTGAATGCGATGTAGTGAAAAATTGAATGCTTGAGTGAAAAATTGAATGCTTGATGCAAATGAATGCAATTCACGTCCTCGTTATCTTCGTTTCCTATAAATAAAATATTTCATGACTTAGTATATACTTAATTGATATTTTTAATAATTATTAATTGAAAATTTAAAAGGAAATTGAAAGATGTGGAATGTGGAATGTAGTAATAGGACTTGGAAATTGAGATCAAAAGTTAAGTGAAACTTGGAATGGAGTGAAGTTAAATCGGAATTTCAGAAATTGATAATAAAGATTACTAACTATTGAAACGGAAAGAGACTATGAGAATCGTAATGACGATGTGGAAAGAATGGTAATTACAAAAGGGAAAGAATGGTAATTACAAAAAGTAGGACTGCATTAATTTCCAGATCGAAAAATGATTCATATTAAAAGTCGTTTTGACAATAGGAAATCAACGATGGAATTCAAGACTCAAAAAGAAGAATCGAGATGGACAAACAAACGTAAATTTCTAAAACTCATTTTGAAACTGAGATGGAAAAGAGACGTACATTTTCTAGAATTTAATTTGACAAAAGAGAATGGAGAAGAAATGGAGTTTAATGACAGAAAGAGAATAGAGAAGATGAAAATTTCTGGAAAAATTACCTTACGATAGTTTTCTTGAAGGCTTAGGGTTCTCTAATGATATTATTTTAAATATATATAGATGAGGTAAAGGAATTTCTTAATCCATTTAAATTTGTAGTTTTGATATGACATATTTTTTTTTATTAGGATTTTGTTGATTGGATTGGAATGTTACGTATAATTTGTTATGAGATAAATTATATTAATTAATTAAATCATAAACTTATTTAATTATGACACTCTGACACCATATAAAGATTATGATGATATTTCCTCAAGACAATTATTGAGGATAATAGAACATATATAATTTTCATAGGATATTTCCTCAAGACAATCATTGAGGATAATAGAACGTATATAATTTTCACCAATGTACAACAAGAAAACAGATTTACACGGAAGATAGAATCTCAACAATCTAAAGATATTTACGTCAATTCAAATTAATTTGTTTTGATATGATAGATCTTTATGGAGATTTTGTTGAGATTTAGATCTTTTATATATTTTCTTTGTTTTATTGTTGGATTATGAATTTTATGTATCAACTTATTGGGAACATAAATCATAGATAAATTCTAAGCATTAATTAAATCATAAATGAATTCTATTAACTAATTAAGATCATAAAGTTGTCATGAAGATTAATTAATGTAAATAAATTCCATTACCTAATTAGAATTATAAACTTGTTGGGGATAGAACTTAAACAATCTTATTATTTAATTAAAATCACATGAGTGAGATTTTGGGCGTTATTAAGATTCAAAATAAGTTATTAGTATAATACATACAATTAATTGGTAAAGTCATAAGATTATGAAAGTTATTAGATTCTAAGATTAAGAGTATTATGGGTTTAAATAAAACTTATAATATGAAATAATTAAATCAATAAGTCTTGGATAATTCAAATGACTCATGAAATTATTAAATTATGAAGATCAAATTATCTTAATATTAAATTATGAAACTTTTGGGTTATTACATCAATATATATACATGTTTATTTGCTTACATGCCTTTAATTATTTAATAAATAAAATGAAAGAGATATTGAGTTTGAGATCGAACATGAGAGAAATAATTTTGACGAGAGAGTAAACAATTTTGATTTGATTGAAATTTAAAGAGTTTCTTCTAGAGAATTCACTGAAAAAGATAAGATCGTATTGGACTTTGGAGAAAATCAAAAGATCAAGTTTAAAAGACAAACTTTTAGAAAAACCTCACATGTTAGTTCACTAGCAATATTTGTTTCTCAAGGAATATAAGATCAAACGATCTTTAATTTTAAATGTACTTCATAAGTAGTAAAATAATTAGTAAGACATAATTAATTTCATAAGATCCCAAGTAATATAAATATAGGTTTTTACTTTTGAAATTTAAATCGCATAAATGATGAATTCTGCATAGTTGTAGAAGAAATTTAATATCTTAAGAATTATAAATATTTGTAGTTAGAAAAACTTTCTCGAGAGATGAAGAACTTGTAAAAGTATGACAGTTTAGAAAAAGTCATTTAAAAACCATCAACTAAGTATTAAATTCTTAAATCAGTAGTATCGTAAGTTTGTCAATCTTTCAAAGATGACTAGAAAATTTTAAATGAAATACACGTCCGACTGAACTGAAATTTATACTGTAGATGAAAATAAATATTTTACACAATCGGATAAAATTTAATAAACTTTGGAGATCTATAAATATCATTTTAAAATTTCTAAATCAGAAACGTTAAAGATGTTACTCTTGAGTTGAAGTGATATAAACATCGTATTACATAATTTATAAATCCGGTTAACATGAAAATTTAACAGAATCTTAAAAACACATAAAGGGACAACATACTAAAATCTTATTAAATTCGGAGATGTGTAATCACGAATTGAATTTTTGAATTGAAAGAACATGAGTATTTATATGTTTTTTTTAAATGGACTTTAACAGTTTAATAAACTTATATCTACATTTGAAATATATGTCATCATAAGATTCAATTTAATATATAAGCTCTTTTTTTATAATATTATTTAATTATCTTTCAGATTTCATATCTCAAATTTTGAGATATTACAAAGATATAAAATTTAATAAAGAAAATGGATTTAATTTATGAGTAAAAGGGATCTATTTTTCACATAAATTATCTATAAAACCATTTATAAGACTACCCACACTCATAACATCTCTCAATCCAACCTAAAATAAAAGACAAAAACTTATATACCTTTGGGGCATATAGGGGCACAGATCTAGGTGTTATATATGTACTCTTCAGGTGTTATATATATACTCAATATGTGTTATGTTTTTTGGTGTTATACATATACTCTACAAGTATCATATTTATATAAGAGTATACATGTGATACCTGAAAAATATACACATGATACATATAGAGTATGTATTTCACATCAATATGATGATTAATTTGGGGGCACAGGGCACACAAGTGTCACTCAAAATAAAATATTAATTTCTCTCTCATCCACATATTCAACCTAACTTTAATTTGGCAAAAACTTATATACCTTTGGTGCACATAAAGACATATATTTAAGTGTTATATAAATGTTCTTCAGGTGTTATATATATACTTTATACGTGTTATATTTTTTGGTGTTATAAATATACCCTATAGGTATCATATGTATATAAGAGTATACATGTGATACCTGAAGAATATATATATGATACCTGTAGAGTATATATTTAACACCATATGATAATTAATTTGGAGGCACCATGCCCCTGGGGGCACACAAGTGTCACTCCTTTAATTTTTACATTCATATCCACAACCCAACTCAACCCAACCGAACCTAAAATAATAATTATTATTTTATTTTTTATTAATTACGTACTTTTTTTAATCAATATTTATTATATTTAAAATGTACAAAAAATACATTAAATAATTTAATATTCTAAATCTATAAATATACTAAGGAAAATGATTTAAAACACATTTAGAATAAGATACAATAACGAAATTACAATTACAAGAGTTGAAATACGAAATTGCAAAGAAATAAATCAAAATACAAGTAGATGCATGAAATAAAAAAAATTCAAATACAGAACATGCAAATTACATATTAATTCCTAGCTAGTTCCAAATTTTTGTCATATATGCCCAATCAAGTCGTTTCTTAGAGCGTTGTAAGCTTCTCTGTTGCGAAGTTTTTGCCTATTAATCATATAAGTGGACAAGTTCGCAATGCGTTCAGTTGAGTATTGAAAATGTTATCATCATTTGTAGGATCATCCACTAAAAATTCAATAGGATCAAAATAATTTTGGTAAGTGTCTCGTTTATCCTCTACTATCATATTGTGCATGATGATACACGCCATCATAATTTTTCTCATCAACAGTTTATCCTAAACAAAACATGGACATCGAATAAATGTGAAACGAGCTTGTAAAACCCCAAATGCTCGTTCAACATCTTTTCGTATAGCCTCTTGGTGTTAAGAGAATAACTTGTGCTTTTGGAGTTGTGGAGAAGTAATTGATTTGACAAATGCAACCCATGAAGGATATATGTCATCAGTGAGATAATATGCTATATCATTTTCCCAACCATTCACAATGTATCTAACCTTTGGTGCTCGACCTTCCAAAATATCACTAAAAACTGGAGATCGATGGAGTACATTAATATCATTGCACGAACCTGGTATTCCAAAGAAAGCATGTCATATCCATAAGTCATAAGATGTAACAACTTTCAAAATGATTGTTGGTTTTCCACTTCTCCCTGTATATTGTCCAGCCTATGCAGTAGGACAATTTTTCTATTCCCAATGCATGCAGTCAATATTGTCTATCATGTCTGGGAATCCACTGTTGTTCCCCAACATAGAGCTATCTTGTCAACTCATGTTCATTGGATCTTTTGAGATACTCGTTACCGAAGCAGGATATGACCCCTTCTACAAATTTTATGAGAGCTTGTCTTGTCACAATTGCACTCATTCGTAAATATTCATCAACGACATCGGCAGATGTCCCATACGCCAACTCCCTCATAGCTCCAGTGCATTTCTGAATCGGTGAAAGACCTTGTCTAATAGTTGCATTAGGCCTTTGTTGAAAATATACATCATTGGCAATTACAGCTTCCACTATACGAAGGAATATTGATTTTTGCATGCGAAATCTTCATCGAAAGACCTCAGGAGTATACGTTGGTCTGTCAACAAAATAGTCACTCATCAAACGCTTCTCACCAATCTCCCGTCCTCTTTCACAATACCTTTTTCTAGCTCTAGGAGTGTGATCTCCTATGACCAGATTTATGATCATATCATTTATGATACGATCAATGGACGATTTTGCTGAGCAACTCGTTCCTCCCATTCATCAATTTCCTTCCATTTATTGTCAGAACTAGAGCTTGAGTCTGAATATGCGGATGAATTTTCATCGAGAGACATTTGTAAAGTGGATTGTGAAGGTGAGTAAGATATAAGGATTTTAGTGTGCTAGTCTGATATATATGCAATTTGCATATATAGACAAGTGTTAAGACATATGCATGTGATGCAAGACAATAAGTGTTCTAATAGACACATGTGATTAAAGTTAAAAATTGACAAGACAAATGCATGTGATTAAAGTTGAAAATTCGTATATATGGACAAGTGCTAAGACATATGCATGTGATGCATGCCAATAAGTGATGTGATGGATGCATGTGATTAAAGCTGAAAATTGTGATGAAATTGACAAGACAAATGCATGTGGTAAATGACATAAATTAAAATGACATAAATAAAAATTGCATAAATGATACAAATTAAAATTGTTTAGATTTAAATGACACAAATTAAAATGACATAAAAAATTGCATTAATTAAAATTACATAAACTTCAATTACATAAATTTAAATTACATAAATTAAATGACATAAATTAAAATAACAAGAAAACAAACTACATTGACTTTTTAGACACAACTTCTATTAGATGACGTTTCATCTCTTCCTCTTCTGGGGATAAGTTATTTTTAGTCAACAGTGTCCTCAAAATACTAGAATTTATCTTCATAATCTCCTTTGCTCCTTTCTTTTCTCAAATTCGAGTCTCTCTTTTCCCAGTTAGTTTATCTTTTCAGCTCCACTTTCTCTAGTGAGCCTCATTGCTCGAATTTCAGCAGCAATTTCAGCAGAACCTGTATATTCTAAGTTCTTACATTTTCCCTTTCTTTTCGCCATATCTCAACCTATGGGACGGGGATTAATTGAGCATCCACTTTCTGGAGTTTTTGGATTGGATGAGGTGGAATAATCCCCACTTTCACTGGTTTTTGCTCTCTTTGAGCTGCCACCACTTTCTTCATTACCCTCTATATTTTCTTCATGTGAACCATGATTTAGTTTTAAAGCCCATTTTTCATTTTTACTCATAACCTCATTGAATACAAACAAGTCCTGAAACTTGTTATCCTCCCCTGGTTCTTTTTAGAAAATTGCATGAGCTTCTCCCTCAATATCCATCTGGTTCATTTCACTTCTTTTACGAGAATATTCTTCAGTATAAGCAGCAATCCATTTATTTGCAGTCTTATTAAGTCGTTTCCAACAACCTTTTAGAGAGTCCACATTTCTTTCGTCAATCTCCTTCGAATTTTCATCTCGATGATTTGTGTACATTTTATGTACTCGTGCCCACATAGAGACGGACTTTTGATTTTTGTCACGTTTGCTATCTTCACTAACAAAACATCAAGAAGACATTAAAACTACATCTTTTTTCACCATCCAGCCTACACTTTTTACCCCCTTTTGGTTTGTGTTTCGTTGTTGAACATTTTGGAACAAATTTCAGAAGGTATTTTGTGGTGGTCGGACATGCTCAGAGGTAGAATCTTGATTTAGATTGGGAGAAAATTGAGAGTTTTGATAATAGTTTGGATAATCTTCTGAGAGATAAAAAGATTGAGAGTTAAGAATTGATTGAAAGCTTGGATAATTTTGAGAATTTGGATAATCTTGGGAATTTGGAACATAATTTGGATGGTTTGGATCCATGATAGAAATTGAAAGATGAATGATAAAAAAAATAGAAGATAAAATAGAGAATTTAAGATGAGTTTCAAAATATGTCAATATTAGTGTCTATTTATAGAGAATAAAAAAATACAAGTATTGATATATATATATCTATATATATATATATAGATATCTATATTTTAAATACATATTATCCACAATATTTACAATATACATTTTATCCATATAGAATCTAGTTAAACTAATAAAAAAAAAGATATATGTCACCTTTTGATTGGCCAACCCAAGTTGATGGTTGGTTGGATTGAGTCTTCAAATACGTTGGGTTGCAACTTGTATTTTTGTTTTCCTTGTTTTTTTTTTTTTATCTTTTTCTTCCTAGTGGGTTGACGACCCTTACTGATGCGGATAGTCTAAGGCTATGTTTATTGGTGACCCTTGGTTGGGTCACCCACTAAAAGACAAGAAAAAAAAAAAACTTAATGAAATGACAAGAAAAAAAAAAAAAAGCTTAATGAAATAAAGCCAACCAACCTTGGATTGGTCAAGAATTGTCATGCTTTATTTTCTCACTCTTCATCACAATCTTATTGGTAGAAATAGAATTTTTGTGGATATAATTTAGATTATTGATATTGAAAATAATATGTATCAAAAAAAATATAAAAAAGTTATCAAAATTCATGAATTTTTTCTCTCTATAAATAGAGTTCAATAGTGATATATTTTAAAACACAATTTGAAGATCTCGGTTTCCTCATAATTTAAAATTTTCTCATTTCTCATCGAATTTTTATCATTTCCTGTCATGGATCTAAATAATCCAAATTATTTTTACCTCCCAAATTATCTAAACTTGATAAAACATTGATTATATATAATATTTCTTACATTTTTAAAATAAAAAATTGATTATATATAATATTTAATAATAAATAATGAGAAAAAAAATTATTTTAAAGGTTGGGTTGGTGTCACTATTAAATGCTTGAATAATTGAACGTTAGGTTGAGTTGTAAGTTGTGTATGTGGATGAGAGAGAAATGATTTTTTTATTAGAAGGTTGGGTTGAGTTGAGTTGTGAATAAATATAGTCTAAATAGTCAACCCTTTTAATTTTACTCCGTGAAAATGGAAAATAACCTTGGATAATATTTTTTTTAATTCATATATGGGTGGGTGGTCTCAAAATATATATTAAATAAAGGTAAAACATATTGTACTTATGAAAATTATATTTTCTGCAAATCAAATTAATCCTTTTACATTAATAGGTTGGTAGAGTAAACTTATTTAGGGTTTTATGAATACTTGTATTGATAAGAGGATTTTAGAGACTATAAGACGTTATAAAAGATTTGGAAAAAAAAGTTGTTATATAATTCAAATAAAATAAGAGGATTGAGTTTTAAAGATGGGTCCCCCAACTCAATAAATATACCATAAAATATAACTTATTCACACTAAATAATCAAACATATAACTTATGAGGAAATGTACCAAAATGCCATATTTTATATAACAAAAGAAAATTTTAACATTTACTATAACTTATTGTATAAAAATGCCATGTAATATAATTTAATATACCAAAATACCACATTTTTTGATTGAATCAAACTTTTCAATGATTGACAATGATTGAAAGTTTTGGCAATGATTGACAATGATTGGATGTATATATTAGTAGTATAATTTTCGAATAAGCCTAAAAATATAGGATTATTCGAAAATTACTCTTATTGTTCGAATAACCTTATTTTTTAGGGTTATTCGATAATATCATAATATTTTCGAATAACCCTTAAAAATAAGGTTATTCGAACAATACTCTTATTTGTTCGAATAAGCCTATTTTCAGGGTTATTCAATTTATTATATATAATTTAAATTTTTCATTTATTTTTGTTAATTTATTTATTTTAGATTTATATTTTTCTTTTTTTCCCATTTTTTATTTTTGTCCTATTATTGGTACAATTTTATTCAAACTTATTATTTATTTCTTTGCATGCATGTGGCTTTAATTTTACTTTTGACAGAGTGAAATGATATTACAATACTGTTTATTTGACTATTAAATATCGTTTATTTACTTTTTAGAATGAAATAGTGTTTATTTTAATGTTACGTTTATTTTACTTTTCAGAATGAAATAGTGTTTATTTTAACGTTTATTTTACTTTTTAGAATGAAATAATGTTTATTTTACTTTTCAGAATTAAATGAAATTACATTCAGATTTAGACTACGAATGCTAGAGTGAAATATTACTCACGGGCCTTACAGTAAATTTGCATCTATTTAGAGATGTGAATTTTATAAGAGAATTCATTCAACAAACTTTACTCTAAGCTTACAATTGAATTCGTCGAAGTAGTTTGACACATTCTCTAGTAAGTAACAATATACTCTTAAATTTCAATCTTAATATTTCATAAATTAGTAATTTACATTTAATTATATATTAAATAGGATTGTTAACATATTTTCGACCTGTTAAAAAATTTAATTTAATATTTTTGAATAACTTAACATATATATTATTCGATATAAATTTTCGAATAACTTAGAAGAAGTTAATATTGTTTAAGTTAGATATATTGTTTAAGTTCAAATAAGATAGAAGAAATTAATAAATATTGTTTAAGTTAGAAGAAAAATATTTAACTTAGAAGAACTTAGAATAACTTCGATATAAATTTTCGAATAACCAAAAGTTTAATTTAATATTGTTCGAATAACTTAGAAAAAATAGGGAATAAATTATTGGTTATTCTAAAATATCAAATAATTTTCGAATAGCCCTATTTTTTAGGGTTATTCGAATATTATTTGATATTTTCGAATTACCCTAAAAAGTATGGTTATTCGAACAATATGGTTATTCGAACAATATGATATTGTTCGAATAACCCTTTTTTTTAGGGATATTCGAATATTAGAAATAATTTTCGAATAATGAGTAATTAACAAGTAATTTTCTAACAAGTAATTTTCGAATAATGAGTAATTAACAAGTAATTATTCGAATAACAAGTAATATTAGAAATAATTTTCGAACATTCGAATAACCCTATTTTTTTAGGGTTATTCAAAAATTACAAATAATTTTTGGAAAACCCTAAATAGGTATTGTTCGAATACGTATTTTTTAGGGTTATTCGAAAATTATTTGTAATTTTCGAATAACCTTAAAAAAATAGGGTTATTCGAATAACCATATATTTTTGGGTTTTTGGAAAATTATTTGTAAATGTTTAGGATTATTCGAACAATACCATTATTTATTTATATTTTCAATTTGTTTTTTCATTTTAAGTTATTTATTTATATTTTCATCATTTATTTATATTTTTTTGGATGAATTTTTCATTTATATTTTTTTATCAGGATGACTTTATCAGTAGCGGTATGGTTCGGTGGTTATTGGGAAGGTTTACAGTATGTAGACGGTACACAATCGGTAATTAATCTTGAAAGATTTACTTATCAAAATTTATTGAGCTCAATACATGAGATCATGCTTGCCGACATGAATATTTGGATGTATTTGATCCATTCTCTAGTGGAAATGAACAGAAGATTGCAGAGGAAAAAAATTAAAAATGATTTCGATCTGCAATACTATTTATCAGAGTATCATGGACTTTTGGTTGTTTTCGTTTCTTTGAAAATGATGAATGTTGGAATATCAAGTGGAACCTCTTATCATATAGAACAGAGTCCAGTAGATGAGAGGTATAATCCAGGTGGTCAAAGTTTGAATTTGGAGGACGTGGGAAATTTGAATTGGTCATCTCTTCCGTTGGGACTACAGAATGATGAAGATTTTAATTCAAGATGGGGCGTAGACGATAGTATAGAAGGAGCATCTTCAAATCAACCCTGGCCGTCCCAATCTAAACATGTTGAATACAGAGATTTGAACTATTTTGACCTAAATGTTGCCCCAACTGATGAAATTGAAGAACCGGTACACGAAGATAGGTGGGAACAAAAAAACTATGATGATCCAATGGGTATTATTTATATTATTGGACTTATCAAAGCAATTGTGTATATGTATCTTGATTATCAAAAGTTGACGCTATCCTTTTTTTTTCTAGATCCGAGTAATTTTGAAGATGACTTTGTACTAGAGGAAGATGTTGATGCAATGTTGGACGAGGATCAACGAGAGGCATATGAGAAATTATGCTTCGACATAATGAGAGCTGAGTGTTTTATTCCTGATGTACCTTCATTCGAGCACCCTGCTTCTTCAGAGATTGAGCCGGCTCCAGAGGGTCTGTGTAAAGGATCGACGTTTGGCAATACGGCCGACCTAAAATTATGAATTCTATTATAATTTAATTATGATTATGAATTATAAATTATTTTAATTTAATTATTTTAATTCGGGTCCCCTGAAACCCGCTCGGGTCGTGTGCAACAACGTATACGGCGAACGATCGACTCGGGTCGAGTGCCATGCAACCTGTCGGGGTCATGTGCAGCAGCGTACACACCGAACGTTCAACCCGGGTCGGGTGCCCTGTAACCCGCCCGGGTCGTATGCCAGCACCCTCTCAATAAGTTATTCGAAAATATCATAAATATCATAATTTATGATATTTTCGAATAACCCTAAAAAAATAGGGTTATTCGAACAATACCCTTATTTTCGCATAAACTATTTTTTTAGGGATTATTAGAAAATTATGATATTTTCGAATAACCCTAAAATTTTTTGGAATAACCCTAAAAAATAGGGGTATTCGAAAATAAGGGTGATAATTTTCGAATAACTCTATTTTTTTAGGGTTATTCGAAAATTATCATAATTTGATAATTTTCGAATATCCCTAAAAAAGTAGTGTTATTCGAACAATACCCTTATTTTCGAATAACTCTATTATTCGAACAATACCTTTATTTTCGAATGATTTTTTTTTTTTGGAAAAATGTTGAAAATTATGATATTTTTCGAATAAGCCCTAAAAAATAGGGTTATCGAAAATAAGGTTATTGTTCGAATAACCCTATTTTTTAGGGTTATTCGAAAAATATCATAATTTTTGAAAAAGCCTTAAAAAATAGGGTTATTCAAACAATACCCTTATTTTAGAATAACCCTATTATTCGAACAATACCCTTATTTTCGATAACCCTATTATTTAGGGATTATATTTTCGAATAAGCCCTAAAAAATAGGGTTATTCGAAAATAAGGGCCGGTATTGTTCGAATAACCCTATTTTTTTAGGGTTATCACTCATATTTTCGAATAGCCCCATTTTTTAGAGTTATTCGAAAATTTCAAAATTTTCGAATATCCCTAAAAAATAGGGTTATTCGAACAATACCCTTATTTTCGAATAACCCTATTTTTTAGGGTTATTCGAAAATATCATAATTTTTGAATATCTCTAAAAAAGAGGGTTATTCAAACAACACCCTAATTTTCGAATAACCCTATTATTTAGGGTTATTCGAAAATATTTCCCCGAATTTTAATGTCTCCAAACTCAACACATATCATTTTAACTACATTTCAACTAAAACATGCTTAAATCAAAAATAAACCACCAAAAGTGAAAACACTAATACATGCTTAATCTAAAAAAAAAACAAAAACACTAGTACATGCTTCAATCTAAAAAAATAAAAACACAAATACATGCTTAAAACAAAAACACTAATACATGCTTAATCTTAAAAAAACAAAAACATTAATACATACTTGAATCTAAAAAAAAAAGTAGAAATTAACTAACTTGATCAGCCATTGGTTTAAAATTTGATTCTCGATTTAAACTCTTTTTCTTCCTACGAACAATTTTTCCCGAACAATCTTCCCTGAACAAATCTTCCAAAAGCACTGTAATTTGTAAAAAATTGGCAATGAAGTATACCTCTAAATTTTTTGATTTATGGCTATGGAGGTAAAAAAAAATTTGGAAAATATGGATGAAATGGGTGAAGTGGTTTGGATGAGGGGTTGAAGTGGGGTGAAGCAGGGGTGAAATTAATGGGGTGGGTGGGGTGGTTTGTCCTGCAATTATTACGATAATAATTGCAGTCAAACTGACATGTCATAGATGTCATAAATTGTGCTATTTTTGGATATTAAGTTATAAGTTATGATATTATAGGATATTATGTTATATTGTGTGTTAAAATTTACTTTTATTATAATGAATGTAGTATTTTAGGCCGTGCTCTCTTATGATTTATTATCACTAAATACTCAATATTTACACATGTGAGAAAAAATTCCCATTGCAGACAATTGGCAGATTTGACAGGGAATATTTGACCAAAATAATGGGGAACTTATGGCCCACCCATGTCTCTCACCAACCAATCAAAACAATTTAATACACATACACACTATATGTTAAAAAAAAATTCACACTTTTCGTGAAACCCTCTCCTCTTCACTCTCTTCCTCGCTACATATTCTCTTGCTCACTATCTTTCTCTTCTCTTTCTCACTATCTTTGGTGGAATTCCGTGGAATTGATACGTGAAACCTTTTCGTGGAAGAACTTTTCGTGAAATGGCTGGACATGTTAGTAATTCGTAAAACCTATTTTAGAGTTTGATGTTGTAATTTTAGAGTTAATGTTCCTGAATTGTTTTTATTCTTAAATTGTTGTTTATGTGTTTGAATTGTTGTTTGTGTGTATGTTGAGGTAGTAATTTAGGGTTATTTTGTGAATTTAGTTGAACTTAGGTTAGACTTTAAACACATTTTAGTAATTTTAGAGATTTTAGAGTTAAGATGTGAAATTGGATTTCGAAAATTGTAATGCCCCGTTTCTTTAAAGAGTAAAATCTTGCTTTGACGTTACGTACGTTAGAATTTGATCATCATTTTTTTCTGAAACAATAAAGAACATTAAATTTAGAAGTAACTATGAAATACCATTTTAATAAAACGTTGTTAGGAAAAATAAATTTAAACAATGCAGCGGAAACGATTACATTGAAAAGGTCGATAGGAATAAATATTTAAATAGATACACATTTTCTAAAATTGATTAATGAGAAACCCTTTAAATAAAATCTTATCTTCTACGACCTTGATAATATCGGCTACCAGCATGCCACATTCGCGTACCCTGTCCTAAAACATTTAAACATATAGGGGTGAGTGTTTGCAAGACACTCAGTGGAGGTGAGCGCACATACACATAATCATGATCAAGCATTCAATTCTTCAATGCACATAACTTAAGAGATTTATTCAATCCCCTCGGGTCTTTAAGCCCGGCGTAAAAGGACCATATTTGACACCCATCGGGTATTTAACCCGCCGTAATTTTGGAGTCTTTAAGTCCAGCGTAAATGGGGCCATATTTGAAACCCCTCGAGTAGCTAACCCGTCATGATATCTGGAGCTTTTAATTATGAACGTGAAAGGGCCATATTTGAAACCCTTCGGGATTCTGGAGTCTATAAGTCCAGCGTAAATGAGGCCATATTTGAAACCCCTCGATTAGCTAACCCACCATGAAATCTGGAGTCTTTAATTATGAACGTGAAATAGCCATATTTGAAACCCTTCGGGCATTTAACCCACCGTAAATTGGGATCCCACCATAAACATTCATCACTCATCAATCATCACTTAACGTTGGAAATGAACACTGAATGTCAACGTCCAAATCCCACATAACATTTACAGTCACTTTGATAACACATAACAAGATGCACATAAACATAACATTAAATCAACATGTATGAACAAAACATAATAAGAAATTACCCCCACCTTCAGAAGTTACGCTTGTAAAGCCCTTCGTCCTATTTTTCCTAGTCGTGTCTCTTATTCATATTTTCTTGATCACCGAGGCCGGCAATTATTATCTCTACGGTCATCTACCCAAGCTTCTCGTTCATATACTTCGAAATTGAAACACTCATCTTAAAATCTATTCCATATTATTATAATAGAATTAATTACTGTATTAAACTTTTGAGAAGGTTTAATGATCCACATTTCTAGATTTGTGATTTAAATTATCACATCTTATATACTTTGGATTTATACATATCATTTGGTTATAATTTGGGACTAAACCAGTATTTTCATGAGATTATAGGACATGAAATACAATAAATCAATGTCTCTGGGTCATAGTGTAAGATTAGCAACTTCAAAGGGTGAAACTACAGTCTCAAATAAGTTCATGAACTGAAATTAAAGTCTTATAAACTCAAAGGGTTAAACTGTAACTTGCAAGAAGTTCAGGGGTATTAACATAATTTCAACATTTCATAGGATTAAATTATAATTATAATAAGATATGGCAATTGCAAATTAACCCCTCAAATTATTCAAATTTACCAAATGAGGCCCAGCTCTATACCCTGCACCCGTCGCCCCCTGTTCCACCACCATCTCGCCACCACGGCCGGAGATAGACGCGTCACCGGTGACATCCAACAACACTCTCGTAACTTGCACACACCATCCAACACAGAACACACTTATACACACACTCCCACATTCTCACGCACGCCCGACCCGGTGTTGCCATTCTCGGCAGTGCCAACACCACCGAACCCACCCACACGGCCGACAGAAACCACAACACAAACCCAGCACGGTCTATACACACCATGATGCTAACACATATACACACCACAAAATTAACCACTGCGAGAGAGACGGAGAGAGACAGAGAGAAAGAAGACAGAGACGAGAGGGAGCGAAGAGACAGAGACATGAGGAAGAGAAAATAGGGGTGAGGGGAGAGGAAAACAGAGGCGGCGGTGACGCTGCCTCTGCCGCACGCCGTCAGCCGTGGCCTCAAGAAAGAAAAGGGAGAGAAGAGAAGAGGGAAAAATGGTAATCTGGGAGAAAGAACCCGCCGTTCTCCGGCGGTGGCCGAGCCGGCGCATGGCCGCGTGCGAGAGAGAAATCGAGGAAGGGAGGAGTGCCCCTTTCTCACGATTCCAAAATTGAGAGAGATGAGATGAAGAGAGAGAATTGAAGGGGTGTCCCCTTTTCTTTCCATCTAGTACGAGAGAAAGAGATATGTGAGGGATGGAGAGAGGTGAGAGAGAGATAAGAGAGGAGAGTGAGGTGTCACCCTTAGGATGAATGATGTGTCAATGGGTGGTGACTCACCCTTTCTCCATACTAAGAAACAAATCGGATTTTTGGACTATTGAATCGGAAATTGTATTCTCTTGATCTAGATTTAATAGATATTGAATTAAATTATTTAGGATATTTATTATTTGGGTCGAAATTTTATTTTATGTAGGTTTACGGACAATTAAATTTTCGTATAAAAATTATCTATAGAGTCCAACATCATTAACTAAAATTGGATTAAACCATTTAACACCATATATAATTTTAGTTGTGACAAAAATTAATTGATATATATATATATATATATATATTGGTTTACTATTAACGATCTACTTTATCTGTTTTGCCAATTTAAGATATTCATAATTAATAATTAATTTTAGGTATCATAATATTGTATTGTAATATTTTACACGTAACCCTATTGTCAATTTCATTTTTACGACTTAAATCTAAATTAGGAAAAGACGAATCTAAATTCAATTTCATGAATTAACTTATTACAATTATCATGACTTTTAATTAAAGTTTATTTTTATTTTTGGGTGTTACAAAAATGATACTGCAGAATAGAGGTTGAGTTTTCGTGAAACCCTAAAAAATAGGGTTTCACGAAAAGAATGGGTGTATTTCGTGAAACCCTACAAAATAGGATTTCACGAAAAAAATATGTGTATTTCGTCAAAACCCTATTTTTTAGGATTTTCACGAATTGAGTTGAATTGGTGGTATGTTTTCGTGAAACCCCAAAAAATAGGGTTTCACAAAATACACTTTTTTGGGGTTCAAGAATTGAGTTGAATCGTGAAACCTTATTTAGGTAACCCCGTACGGTCAACCGTATCCTGGGACACGGCCATGCGCGAATGCACAAATCAGGGTAGGCAGCAGCGCAGGATACAGTCGACCGTGAGCGGTTGTCTACTCCTTTTGGGCACTGACACACGACTGTGCTCCCAGGCACGGTCAACCGTGCGCCAATGCTCGAATAGTTAAACATGTATCAATGCTCCGATAGTTAATTTTAATCTACCAATGCTCCTATAGTTAATTTTAATCATGTAGCAATATTCATTTATTTAATATTTAGATGTTTTGGTGTTTGTAGTTCGATTTGCATTGGGTTCGTGAGCCTTTTCAAGGTCGTATCGCCTATATTAATGAATATGTTTGTTTAGGTATCCTAGATGATATCAAGGCACAATGCGAGTGATAGGCTGGCGGTGCGAGCAGAAGTTCTGGAAGTGTTCGTTTGGACATTTTTTGATATGGAAGACCGAGAGGGAGTCCTGCAAGGTATTTCTGCACGTCCTCATGTCATGTGAGGTGTGTGGGCAGGCCATCCCTACAGATGAGAGATGGTTTGCAATAAGATAAGACCGACATATTTATCGGTTTGGGAAGATGGAGTTTGTCCTTATCACTGGTTTGAAGTTCGGCGACTCTGCTTTCAACCCGGTAGGGGATCACGCGCCACCACAAGGAGTTGTGTACTATAGAGTCCATACAGATTCTGCTCGGGTCACGGTTGCTGATCCACAAAAGGTTCAGAAGCGGCGAGTTCAGTGACAGTTTGCAGGATTCTATCAGGATTGCAATCTTGATAGAATCCTGCAAACTGTGGGTATTTTACAATAATTGCAATCTTGATAGAATCTTGCAGTAATTATTTGCAAAAAAATTGGTATTTTACACCTCGTGCTACTAAGGGTGGACGGCGGGAAGTCTTTTATCGAACTGTGGGTTTAGGACCTGGTCGAGCAGGACGATCTTTGGGAGAGCTTTCCATGGGGGAAGATGAACTTTCTCACCCTAATGCGTACATGGATAAGCTGCCGACTACTGTGTCGGATCGTGCCTCTGTCTTACAGTACCACTTCTATGGGTTGTCAATAGCCCTGCTGGTATGTATCTTTAATTTCATATGAGATATTACTTTAAAGTTAGTAGATTTTTTAATTAACCTTGTTTGCTAAAAAATTAACTATCTATATGTCCTCATTGGACCTGCAGTACGACAGAGAGAGCCATCTACCGTTGTACGCAATCCGTTTTTGATGCAAAAGCCAACTAGAAGAACGGGGCTTAAATGGACGGACTTAAAGTCATACTGCAAGGGTGACGACGATGTGGAATTTAAATTGATTTTTTTGATTTTAAGTGGACTAAAATCATACTCTAATTGGACACTTTCACACTTAGCGGGTCTTAAATTGATTTTTGGATTTAAGGTGGACTAAAATCGGACAGTGGCTTTTTAACAAGACTAAAATTGAGTTTTTCCCTTTTCTTTTACATTCATTTTGGATAAAATTAATTGTGTAGTGTTTAATTATTATTTAAATGATTTTTTGGATCTTGGAAGACGCAATGTAGGTGTTGGAGAACCAGTCGGGCCATCTTTCTTCCTGAACTTTATTGATCCAACGATGGATCTTGATTGACAAGTAATACTTAGTCTTTAATATTCAATCCGACCAAATGTATTTACAAGATTTGTACTTTAATCATCATTGATGTCCAATATAGTCCATTGATGTGTATCTGGGCATACTTCAAAGCTGCCCAAAAGTAGCCCAAGTTTGTCCCAGATTCTGGACAGCGGGGCGTGTTCAGATGGTGGATATCCATTTTTTCGTAAGTTCCAAACCCAAGAAATTTCTTGAATATCTCATTTTTAGTATTATTGCATCTAATTAAACTTGATTCGTACAACGTAGAAAACATATGAAACAATCTGGAGAGAAAAGCATGATGGCGAGGACGACGACATAAAATTTATGGGGCCCATGCGGAAGAGTTTTACAGATGTGGAGATTGAGCGCACTGCGGCCTACATGCGAGGTGAGAGACCAAAGTGGAACTTTCTGAAGCCATGGTGGGATGACGTACAATGTGTAATTATTTAATATTAACGGTTTAAAATCTTTATTTTTTTAGCAAAATCATGTATTATTTTTAATATTCGACATTTCAGGTCTGGGCGGTACTGAATCTCGATGGCCATTGCGTTACATGTGAGATAAGATCTGGAGCAGCCGCAGATAGTTATGGTTGACAGTTGAAGGCATCGGTACACCTCAGAGCTTCTAGAGCACAGATACAAGCGGACTTTGCCACTTCGTCGTATTCTACCCCGATTAATGGAGTATTGTGGCTATTATGAGAAGTCATGGGCACAGGGGCGCAAGATTCCACAGGGTACGAACGAGTACCAATTGTCCTTTTTACAATAGGGCCTCCATTACAAGAAAGATGACAGTCATTCTTATGGGCCGTGGGTGCTACTGGCTGTTGAAAGTGGGATATTGTGAGAGTGGTCAAGGAAGACCCTTGAGAAGCATAAGGGTATCGAAGACCCTTTGGACCTCCATTGTTCGCCCCTGCCACATGTGGTCGGATAATTTGTGTTGGTCCCAAGTGGCAGTAGGCTTACAAGGGGGGTTGAATAAGCCTACTCATATTTCAAACTTTTCTTCTTTCCAGGAGGTTTTGGTAGGGAGTCAGTAACCTTTTGGGAGGTTACTGATCAGAGTTATGTTGCGGAAGCTTCCTCTCCTGTGAAGACCAAATATGCAAGACATGCATCTAGTATAGGATATGCATATAGGACAGTAAGCATATAGGAACACATAGATATACAGAGGTTCGAAGGTGGATTAATCCTTCTGCATCCTCTCTGCCTCTTCTCAAGAGGGAACATTTGTTAAGCTAGTTGATTTACATAGCCCTATCTATTACAACCCTCACTTAACAAGTAAGTAGCAAGCTTACACATAGCTGTTCACAGCTGCTTGCCTACTTTCCTAACTGACCTACACTGGATCCTACCCAACCCACCCAGGGTCCTCACTTTCTTATTCAGAAAGTGGACAACTCAGCAGGACTTTATGCCTCGCACTGAGCACTCCTAGACAGTCCTTAAAAAAGGGTTTTTTCTTCTTCTTCTTCTTCTTCTTCTTCTTCTTCAACTGAGTGCAGAAAGCTTAGGCTTCTGTTGCAGGTTGAACTGTTGTAGCTTGCTGCCTGGACTGTGTGACTGAGTATGCGTTTCTGGGGTGTGCGGTGTTTGAACTTCTCTTTTTTCTCTTGTTCTTTTCTCCCACTTTTGCTCTCTTTTTCTTCTATGTGGTCTTCCCCCTCTTTTCTGAGCTCTCTTCTTGCGCTCTCTTCTGTTTGCGCGCTCTCTCTTGTTCGTCTCTCTTTCTCAGTCTTCAGTCTTTTTCTATTTATAGATTAGGAAATCTGCCCATTGAAGGTAGGTAGATTTCCATCATTGAATGCGTCGTACTTCTTCTGTTACACGCCAGTTTTTCACTTTCCACGTGTCTTCTTCTGATTGGCTCCTCTTCTCTTCTCTCTACCGGTAACTTTTGACTTCTTCTCATGCTTGCTTTGTAGCTTCCTCCTCACGCTCACTCTGGTGCTTCCTTCTCTGGCTTGCTTTGTAGCTTCCTCCTCGTGCTCACTCTGGTGCTTCCTTCTCTGGCTTGCTCCGTCAGGTGGCTTGAGGCTTCTGTAGCATGCTGCTCTGCAGTATGCTTCGGCATGGTCTCTCAGGTAGCTTCCTGTCTGGTAGCTTGCTGCTTTGCAATCTGCTTCGGCGAGGTCTCTTCCAATAGCTTCCTACAGTCATCAGTATCCTTTTAGTTAACCCAATTCCTTTCACCATTCTCTTCAGTATCCTTAATTTGACACTTTCTCTGATCTATCTTTCTTCTGTAGTAACCTCGTTGCAGTAACCTTTCGAGCTAGGTTATGCGTATAGAGTTAGGGTTACTTTCTTTAAGGTTTTGTCTCATCAAAACATACTTAACTGTTTCCAACAATTTCCCCCTTTTTGATGATGACAACCTTTGCAGAAGATCAAAAGATCATAATCTCTCAAGCATAGAAAATAGATATATAAGTTAAAGAAAACTTTTAAACAGGCTGCTTTCAATAAATCACTTATGAGTCAGAAAGAAAGGTTGTGAGTTTTAGAAAACATAAGACATTTTATATAGATAAAACATTTACAGTACAACGCTGTATGCTAAGTACAATGTAGACATTCTGTCTAAACTCATTCTTCTTTCTCTTGCTCTTTCATTTCTTTCTTTTCCCCGTTTGCTTGCTGCTGGCTTCTTTCTTTTTCCATTTTTTCCCTCTTTTTGGTGCCTTACTCCCAATTGGTTTTCCTCTTAGATTGCAGAGATGAGCAGAAAAAGGTGAAGAGGCTTGAAGAGAGAGAAGTGCTTTTACACTCATGGGGAAGTGAAGTAGCAGAGAAGTTTAGGCGCAATAGCTTGCTGCAGCCTTTCATCCTTCTCATAACCTCACTATCTCCTATGAATGTCCTCTTCTTCTCATTCTCTTCTATGCAGAGTTCATGCAACACCTGGAAGGGCTGAAATCTTCTCTTCTTCACCTTTGGAAGACTTTTGATCTTCCAAGATCCTTCGCAATTTCTTCCCCCTTTTTGACATCATCATTGAGCTGAAGCTCTGGGGTTACTGGAGAGGGATCCTTCCACTTTGTCTCCGGTCTCTAAGAGGAGAACCTCGGTGCAAGGCCTTTGGAATCGAGGTGAGGGCAGTATGCTAGATGATCGAGTCTTCTGAGAAAGACTTCCTTAGCAAGTGTCAAGCGTGAGAGGTGACTTTTCATGATTTTGGAGGTGCTTGGTTGAATATTTGCAGAGAATGTGCTTCTAAGAAAGGATGAAGAGAATGGTTTCCAACGATCGGGTGCCATGATGCTTTAATGATAAGAGAGAGAGAGAGAGAGAGAGAGAGAGAGAGGGAGAGGATATATGAATGGATATGAAGAATAAGAAGCGCATGTATTTATAGAGTTTGAGATACTCCCTGTTTTGAGTGTTCTATGAGATCCTACGGTTATGTTTATCTTCTTAAAGATCTCATTGACTGCTCCGCCGGTTTCTGATAAAGTTGTTGGCAGTTTCCACAGCTTTATTTCTTTTCTCCTCTGCATGAGGTGATTGCTTGAGTGTTTGGTCAACACTTGATTCTCAGCCCTTAAATTTTCTTGATCGTACGGCTGATATCCAAGGGTTCTGAAAAAGGTGGTCCACTTTTCATGCGCACACGTTACCGATTGCTTTTAGGTAACCACTTGTATTTTGGTGAGATGTAACCCACCAGTGACCTCCTTTCCAGTGACTTGTAGACAAGTACTCCGATGTCCAGTAACCTAGTATCCAGTTACTAGGTGTCTAGCGTCCTGGTTTACAACGACCTGATGTTTAGCGACCTAATATCCATCCATCTGGTATCTAGCGTCCTGATTTTCAGCGTCCTCTTATCCAGCGACCTAGTATCCAGCAACCTGGTGTCTAGCGTCCTGTAGTCAGAGCTTTGTCATCTTGTCAAAGGTTCCCCCTTAATTCAGTAGCCTATTATCTGAGGGCGAGTTGACCTTTTTCTTGAGTTTTCAGATTCCTGTGGCAATCACATCTTGCTTTGGTTGTATGGGTTGCTTCTTGGCGTTTTACTTCATGTTGAAGGTATCTGCAGAAAAAATATTTTTTTCTAGGTACTCATACAAGTGTGAGTCCTTTTGGGTTAAGTTTTTTTCAGGAACTTAGACTTTCCTTACAGCCCATGGTTGATGTAGAGATAGTTTGATTCCTGTAAGACTTTTGTTAGTAAGCAAAAGAAGGTGTGTGCAGGTGTTTACTTACTGTATCTCTTTAGAGTATGAACTCTTTTAGGTGTAGAAAAGACAAACCATGATACTAGTAAGGTAGACAGTTTACTTTCCATTCGGAGTTGTTGTTCGGCTTGATTTCCTCAGGGAATGTCAGGTTGTTGCAGACTTTTTACACCATACCCATATCTTTTGGGTTTCTCTAAGGACTTTAACTCCTTTGCCTGCTGAGTTACCTTAATTTGTACTAGAAGTTCCCCCTTACCTTATGGTTCTCTTTTAAGAAGTAGGGTCACTTTCAGTACTATTTTAGGTAACCTTGAGGTTTGCATGAGTAGGTGAAACATCTTCTTTGTGAATGTTAACGTACATGCTTCCCTTCTCATTCTTAAGTCAAGTGACCAGTGTCTTTTAAGCCTGTTATCTTCAGTCCTCTGAAGATTCTTTCATTTGGCTTTCTTGATCGTTGGTTCTCATGTGATCACTTGAGTTTCTTAACAGGATAAAAATAAGCGAAACCGAAATCATAAAAGTAAATTAGAACGAGGTACCTGGTCATCGTTATTCCTTTCTTGAGAGTTGGTTTAAAGAGTAGATCCTTTTTCATTCCTTGCTTCCTTTACGGAGGATAGTCTGGTTGATGGAGTGAGCTTCTCTTTTTACTCCTTTGCTTGACTTCCTCAGCACTTTCCTCCAAGGTTACTCCTTATAGTTGTTTATTGAAGTCTCCGGTATGAGCCATACTTTCAGCTTGGCGTTGTAGCAGCTTCCTCTTTTTGTTCAGCAACATGCACCTTTCTTGTTGATCTGCTCCGTATCGGTCTTCTTCGTGATAAGTAGAAGCTTGCTTCTCATGCACAGCTTCCTTCTTTTAACAAAGTGGCAGTAGGTTTAGAGGGGGGATGAATAAGCCTACTCATATTTCAAACTTTTCTTCTTTCCAAGAGGCTTTGGTCGAGAGTCAGTAACCTTTCGGGAGATTACTGATCAGAGTTATGTTGCGGAAGCTTCCTCTCCTGTGAAGACCAAATATGCAAGACATGCATCTAGTATAGGATATGCATATAGGACAGTAAGCATATAGGAAGTAGAGTTTCTCCAAGGACTTTAACTCCATTGCCTGCTGAGTTAACTTGATTTGTACTAGAAGTTCCCCATTACCTTATGGTTCTCTTTTAAGAAGTAAGATCACTTTCAGTACTATTTTAGGTAACCTTGAGGTTTGCATGAGTAGGTGAAACATCTTCTTTGTGAATGTTAACGTACATGCTTCCCTTCTCATTCTTAAGTCAAGTGACCAGTGTCTTTTAAGCCTGTTATCTTCAATCCTCTGAAGATTCTTTCATTTGGCTTTCTTGATCGTTGGTTGTCATTTGATCACTTGAGTTTCTTAACAGGATAAAAATAAGCGAGACCGAAATCATAAAAGTAAATTAGAACGAGGTACTTGGTCATCGTTATTCCTTTCTTGAGAGTTGGTTTAAAGAGTAGATCTTTTTTCATTCCTTGCTTCCTTTACGGATGATGGTCTGTTTGATGGAGTGAGCTTCTCTTCTTACTCCTTTGCTTGACTTCCTCAGCACTTTCCTCCAAGGTTACTCCTTATAGTTATTAATTGGAGTCTACGGTATGATCCACACTTTCAGCTTGGCGTTGCAGCAGCTTCCTCTTTTTGTTCAACAACATGCACCTTTCATGTTGATCTGCTCCGTATCGGTCTTCTTCGTGATAAGTAGAAGCTTGCTTCTCATGCACAATTTCCTTCTTTAACAAAGTGGCAGTAGGCTTAGAGGGGGGTGGGGTGAATAAGCCTACTCATAATTCAAACTTTTCTTCTTTCCAGGAGGCTTTGGTCAGGAGTCAGTAAACTTTCGGGAGATTACTGATCAGAGTTACGTTGCGGAAGCTTCCTCTCTTGTGAAAACCAAATATGCAAGACATGCATCTAGTATAGGATATACATATAGGACAGTAAGCATATAGGAAGTAGGGTTTCTCCAAGGACTTTAACTCTATTGTCTGCGGAGTTACCTTGATTTGTACTAGAAGTTCCTTTCAGTACTATTTTAGGTAACCTTGAGGTTTGTATGAGTAGGTGAAACATCTTCTTTGTGAATGTTAACATACATGCTTCCCTTCTCATTCTTCAGTCAAGTGACCAGTGTCTTTTAAGCCTGTTATCTTCAGTCGTCTGAAGATTCGTTCATTTGACTTTCTTGATCGTTGGTTCTCATGTGATCACTTGAGTTTCTTAACAGGATAAAAATAAGCGAGACCGAAATCATAAGAGTAAATTAGAACGAGGTACCTGGTCATCGTTATTCCTTTCTTGAGAGTTGGTTTAAAGAGTAGATCCTTTTTCATTCCTTGCTTCCTTTACTGAGGATGGTCAGGTTGATGGAGTGAGATTCTCTTCTTATTCCTTTGCGTGACTTCCGCAACACTTTCCTCCAAAGTTACTCCTTATAGTTGTTGATTGGAGTCTCCGGTATGAGCCATACTTTCAGCTTGGCGTTGCAGCAACTTCCTCTTTTTGTTCAGCAACATGCACCTTTCTTGTTGATCTGCTCCGTATCGGTCTTCTTCGTGATAAGTAGAAGTTTGCTTTTCATGCACAGCTTCCTTCTTTTAACAAAGTGGTAGTAGGTTTAGAGGGGGGGGGGTGAATAAGCCTACTCATATTTCAAACTTTTCTTATTTCCAGGAGGCTTTGGTCAAGAGTCAGTAACCTTTCGGGAGGTTACTGATCAGAGTTATGTTGCGGAAGCTTCCTCTCCTGTGAAGACCAAATATGCAAGACATGCATATAATATAGGATATGCATATAGGACACTATGCTATATTGGAATGCATAGATATACAGAGGTTCGAAGGCGGAGTAATCCTTCTACATCCTCTCTGCCTCTTCTCAAGAGGGAACATTTGTTATGCAAGTTAATTTACATAGCCCTATCTTTACAACCCTCACTTAACAAGTAATTAGCAAGCTTACACATAGCTGCTCACAGCTGCTTGCCTACTACCCTAACTGACCCACACAGGATCCTACCCAACCCACCCAGGGTCCTCATTTTCTTATTCAGAAAGTGGACACTCAGCAGGACTTTATTCCTCGCACTGAGCACTCCTAGACAGTCCTTAAAAAATGGTCTGTCTTCTTCTTCTTCTTCAACTGGGTGCAGCAAGCTTTGGCTTCTTTTGCAGGTTGAACTGCTGTAGCTTGTTGCCTGGACTGTGTGACTGAGTATGCGTTTCTGGGGTGTGGGGTGTTTGAGCTTCTCTTTTCTCTCTTCTTCTTTTCTCCCACTTTTTCTCTCCTTTTCTTCTATGTAGCATTCCCCCTCTTTTCTGAGCTCTCTTCTTGCGCTCTCTTCTGTTTGCGTGCTCTCTCTTGCTCCCCTCTCTTTCTTAGTCTTCAGTCTTCTTCTATTTATAGATTAGGAAATCTGCCCGTTGAAGGTAGGTAGATTTCCATCATTGAATGCACCGCACTTCTTCTGTTATAACCCAACTTTTCACTTTCCACGTGTCTTCTTCTGATTGGCTCCCCTTCTCTTCTCTCTACCGGTATCTTTTGACTTCTTCCCATGCTTGCTTTATAGCTTCCTCCTCGCGCTCACTCTGGTGCTTCCTTATCTGGCTTGCTCCGTCAGATGGCTTAAAGCTTCTGTAGCATGCTGCTCTGCAGTATGCTTTAGCATGGTCTCTCAGGTAGCTTCCTGTCTGGTAGCTTGCTGCTTTGCAATCTGCTTCGGCAAGGTCTCTTCCAGTAGCTTCCTGCAGTCATCAGTATCCTTTTAGTTAACCCGATTCCTTTCAACATTCTCTTCAGTGTCCTTCATTTGACACTTTCTCTGATCTAGCTTTCTTCTGCAGTAACCTCGTTGCAGTAACCTTTCGAGCTAGGTTATGCGTATAGAGTTAGGGTTACTTTCTTTAAGGTTTTATGTTTCCAACAATTTGTCATGTGCAGACTTCATGAAAGATTGTTCTCTTTTATCTGCCCCCAACCTCCTCCCAACAAACCATTTTTCAATAACTCTTCGAGCAACCTCCAAGAAGGAACAATCATATAACTTTCTTGCGCAGATGAGACGAGCATTCCACACCTCAGCAGCATTGGAGGTCATGAAGTTGAATCTTCGAACGAGGTATTTCACACTGGATCACCTGATAGGCTTAGCTTTTTTCAAGCAGTTAATCGCGCTTTAGATTTCACTGGAGTTGATTAAAGACATGTACCTTTACAAAAATCAACTTTTAGTCAAACATTTAAAATATATATGAATATATTGAAAATAAAGTAATCTTATGGAGCTTCGACATACCTATCAAATTCACCTTTCTCGTAACAGTATGCAGCCTTATGGAACAGTCCGACCAAATATGATCCATACTTGGCTAGATTTTGCTGAAGATGGAAACAACAAAAATCATGGGTTGCTTCAGGATATGCATTCTTTATGGCATTACCGATGCTAACATGTTGATTAGACACAATAACCAAGCCGTCTGAGCAACCAAACGCTTCTCGGATTTTAAGCAAAAATCATGTCCAAGATTCATCGTTCTCGACACTACCTATCCCAATTCCAAGGGGAAAATTTGATCGTTTCCATCTTTCATCACAGCAACGAATCAAATCCCTTTGTACTGCCCCTTCAAGTGACAACCATCCACAACTATAACAAGTTTTGAATATGACTGAAATCCGGAAATGGATGCACCCAACGTAAAAAACACATACTTGAATTTCTCATTCTTCTGAGTGTCTAATGCAGTATATGTATCCGGATTACATTCCTTCAACACTTGTAAGTAAGCTGAAAGCATATTGAATGACGTCTTTGGATCACTGTATGCACTTCTTATTGCATGACGGTTTACATTCAATGCATGCATGTAACTCAAATTCAGTCCATGTCGTTCGTTTAATTCTCGAATGATGTCCCTAGGAGTGAGATCAGACTTATCTTTTCGGAGCCTCTGGATGAAATAATCTTCAATAAAGTGGATGGAAGTCTACAGGGAGCACTAGCATTCAGCTCATATGAACAAGTATGAGATAAGACAACTTTGACGATTTTCCAAATACCATACTTTTCTGATGCCGACAGTACGAACGAATGATTGCATTTCACGCACCATCGGTGTTTGTCTGAGTGGTCCACACGGAATTTGACTTAGTTTTCAAATGATAATACGCGATTGCATTCTTGAGTTCAACCTTACTACCAAACGTCGATCCTTTTTGCAGACCCTGTGGAGCTTGCTCAATCTCTGAAGAAGCAGAGTGCTCAAATGAAGGTATGTCTGGAATAAACCACTCGGCTCTCATTATATCAGAGCAAAATTACTCATATGTCTTTCGTTGCTCCTTATCCAACACTGTCTGAACATCTTCGTCAAGTACAAAGTCATCTTCTTCATTGTTTGGACCTACAAAAAACAATATATATCCGCATTTTGTTAATCAAGGTACGTATACATAAATTTACATATGATGAGACGAGTAATACATAATTACCTGTTTGATGATCATGTTCTTCTTGTTCCGGTCTATCTTCATGTGTCGGTTCTTCAATTTCATCAGTTGGGGTAAAATTCAGGTCAAAATGCTTAAATTACTGTAATCAACACGTGCAGATGGTGTCGACCACAGTTCATTTGAAGATATTCCAACAAAAGTGTCGTCTAAGCCCCATCTTGAATAAAATTCTTGATCAACGTGTAGCCCTAACGGAACACCTGACCAATTCGAATTTCCCACGTCCTCAGTGAATGGATTAAAACTTTCACCACCTCGATTATACTCCTCATGATACTGAACTTTGTTCTTGTTCATGATAAGATGATCCACCTGACACTCCGATGTCCATCCTTTTCAACAAAACGAAGACAACCAAAAGTCCATCATACTCAGAAAACAATGTTGCATATCCAAATCATTCTAGATTTTTTTCCTCATCAATATTCCATTCGTTTCCACTAGAGAATGAATCAAATACCCCCAATAATTCATGTCCACAAGCACGACCTCATGAATTGAGCTCAATAAATCTTCATATCTTCTAAATCTTTGGAGATTAATCACTGTCTGAGTACCATTTAGATACTGTAAACCTTCCCAATGTCCTTCATACCATACTGCTATTGAGAAACCCATCAAGCTAAACAATAAAAGAATTGAATAATTAGCACAAATTAAAGGAAAAAAGTAAACAAAAAAATAGGGTTTCCTGAAGAAAACAGTGTGTTTAGGGCACTGTCTGAGTACCATTTAGATACTGTAAACCTTCCCAATAATCTCCATACCATACTACTATTGAGAAACCCATCAAGCTAAACAATAAAAGAATTGAATAATTAGCACAAATTAAAAGAAAAAATTAACAAAAAATAGGGTTTCTTGGAGAAAACAGTGTGTTTAGGGTTTTACAAATTCAGGGTTTCACGAATTCAGGTTGTTGACCGTGCCTGGGAGCACGACCGTGCGTCAGTGCCCAGCCAAAAGTAGACATTTGCACATGATCGACCGTGTGCGACTGCCTACTACTAGGGTTTCACGAAAACATACACACAATTCAACTCAATTTGTGAAGCCCTAAAAAATAGGATTTCACGAAATACACACATTCTTTTCGTGAAACCCTATTTTTTGGGGTTTCACGAAAACATACCACCAATTAAACTCTATTCGTGAAACCCTAAAAAATAGCGTTTCACGAAATACACACATTTTTTTTGTGAAACCCTATTTTTTTTAGAGTTTCACGAAATACAAAGTCCTTTTGTTTCGTGAAACCCTATTTTTTAGAGTGTCACAAAAACTCAATCTATCATTTTCAAAATCAAATTTCACATCTTAACTCTAAAATCGTTAAAATCTGTTTAAATTCTAACCTAAATTCAACTAAATCCACAAAATAACCCTAAATTCAAAAATAGTAAAACCTAATATCAAATTACCACCGCAACAATAGGGTTTGTAATCTTACTTCATTGTTGTGATTCATGTGATTCTTGAGAGAGATAGGTGCTTCTTGAGGGAATGAATTGAATGAATACTTACAAAATATTACAGTAAATTTTGTGGAATGAATTGAATGAATTTCAAATGGTAAATGTTAAAATGCAAACTATCCAAACTCGTGAATGTATTGTCAAATCTCATGAAAAGAAAGTAAAAAAAAATCACACACATGACACAAGTACACTGTGTATAAGGCAATCATAGTGTACTCATGGTGTACTCATTTTCAGACAAAAGTGAAAGGGACGAGGTTACCTTAAAGAAAGTAACTCTAACTCTATACGCATAACCTAACTCGAAAGGTTACTGCAATGAGGTTACTACAGAAGAAAGATAGATCAGAGAAAGTGTCAAATGAAGGATACTTAAGAGAATGGTGAAAGGAATCGGGTTAACTAAAAGGATACTGATGACTGCAGGAAGCTACTGGAAGAGACCTTGCCGAAGCAGATTGCAAAACAGCAAGCTACCAGTACAGGAAGCTACCTGAGAGACCATGTTGAAGCATATTGCAGAGCAGCATGCTACAGAAGCCTCAAGCCACCTGACGGAGCAAGCCAGATAAGGAAGCACCAGAGTGAGCGCGAGGAGGAAGCTACAAAGCAGGCATGGGAAGAAGTCAAAAGTTACCGGTAGAGAGAAGAGAAGGGTAGTCAATCAGAAGAAGACACTGTGGAAAGCGAAAAGCTGGCGTGCAACAGAAGAAGTGTGGCGCATTCAATGATGGAAATCTACCTACCTTCAACGGACAAATTTTCTAATCTATAAATAGAAGAAGACTGAAGACTGAGAAAGAGAGACGAGCAAAAGAGAGCGTGCAAACAGAAGAGAGCGCAAGAAGAGAGCTCAGAAAAGAGGGGGAATGCCACATAGAAGAAAAAGAGAGCAAAAGTAGGAGAAAAGAAGAAGAGAGAAAAGAGAAGCTCAAACACCCCACACCCCAGAAACGCATACTCAGTCACACAGTCCAGGCAGCAAGCTACAGCAGTTCAACCTGCAAAAGAAGCCTAAGCTTGCTGCACCCAGTTGAAGAAGAATAAAACAAACCCTTTTTTAAGGACTGTCTAGGAGTACTCAGTGTGAGGAATAAAGTCCTGCTGAGTTGTCCACTTTCTGAATAAGAAAGTGAGGACCCTGAGTGGGTTGGGTAGAATCCTGTGTGGGTCAGTTAGGAAAGTAGGCAAGCAACTGTGAGCAGCTATGTGTAAGCTTGCTACTTACTTGTTAAGTGAGGGTTGCAATAGATAGGACTATGTAAATCAACTAGCTTAACAAATGTTCCCTCTTGAGAAAAGGCAGAGAGGATGTAGAAGGATTACTCCACCTTCGAACCTCTGTATATCCATGTGTTCCTATATGCTTACTGTCCTATATACATATCATATACTAGATGCATGTCTTGCATATTTGGTCTTCACAGGAGAGGAAGCTTCCGCAACATAACTCTGATCAGTAACCTCTCGAAAAGTTACTGACTCCTAACCAAAGCCTCCTGGAAAGAAGAAAAGTTTAAAATATGAGTAGACTTATTCACCCCCCTCTAAGCCTACTGCCACTTGGGACCAACATGAGTATTTGGTGATAATAAGTTATATAATAGGGTATTTGGATACAATATTTTATACACAAAAACTCATGTGAGACGGTCTCACGAATAGTTTTTGTGAGACGGATCCTTATTACCCATGAATTGAACCCATATCCACAAATTTTCATATGAATTGCTAAGTGTGGGTTATGAGTTGATCCGTCTCATGAAAAAAGATCCGTGAGACGGTCTCACACCAGACCTACTCTATTTTATATTCAATAGTATGATAAATATTCCTTATATTTTTTTGGTTATTTATTACCATTTTCTATTTAAAGATGTTGTATGACAATAAAATTTTGTAGTTATAACAAATCATGTATAGTGTCAATCCCTACAATATATTTAAATGTATTACATTATATGTATTTTCTTTTAACAAATGATTAATGATATTGAATTTGAGAATAAAAAAATTATTGGATTTGAAGTAAGTTTAATTAAGCTCTAGATTGAATAATTGGTATTTGGATCACAAGACTCAGTTGTTGTTCAATTAAGAATTCGATCGCTTCACTTTATAAAAAATTTATTTATATGTCATCATATAAAATGGACAGGATATATGTGTTATAAGGCAAAAACTTAGATATCCGGTAAATATTTTAGATCAGTGTCCACAGTGCTTGGTGTTAGATATATTTCCTTCAGGTATCCCGTATATATTTTTAAAATATTATTTTTTCATGTTAAAACATGATATTAGATATATTGTTCAAGTATCACGTGAATATTCTTAAGGTATTACTTTCTATTCAGTCATAGGTATTGGATATATACTCTTCAGGTATCATGTGTATTTACTTGCTTATTCACTAAAGATATTGATTTTTTGTTCTGTATGTAAGTAATACCTTAAGGCCTTGTTTGGTTTGAGGGACGGGTTTGTTAGTATTGTTAAGCATGTATGATGATACCAAAAGGTGATTTGATGTTATTTGTGTGTTTGGTTAAGATGTTTGATGTTAGGTTTAATATAAATTGTATGTTTGGTTTAAATGATAATTAATTTTTGAAATACGTTTATTTTACTAACTTTTGTTTGGTTGTGTTTATAAAATATTTAAATAAACTGACTATTTACCATTATGCATCTAAAATTATATAACAAATAGTTCATTTGACTATTTATTTAACTTTTATTTATTGTTATTTCCGACTTATGATTTTCTTATAAAGCTATCAATTACTATTTTTCAATGTCAAACTCAACAACAATATCGTGTTATAAATTAATGTATTAAAGTGGACATTACACCTACAACCTTTCATATGTATGACCTTTGGAGTTCAATCAATTGTATATATAATGTACTCAAACATTGTATGGAAAGAGGTTGATGAATAACATTTTTCTACAATATTGTACTCTTTCTCTATTTCTTTGTATATGTTGATCACGTACTGAAGTTGGTGGTTTGGACAACACGATTTACAACACGTTATCAGCACGATCATCTACCGAATCTGAATTGTGCCTTAGGAAAGAATCGTGCCTTTCCTGCAAGGTTTTTTTTTTTTTGAATCAATCCCAATATCCAATTTATTGTCATGGTTCAATCTAATGAAATAGTTTAATATCTCCATAATTCTTTTTGTGGATTTTAATTCTGTGATCTAAGTATCAGGATTATATGATTCTATATATGTGAATTTTATATGAATTTGTTATATTATCCTATGTCCTTTGGACACGCCTTGAAAAGAACAGCAAGTTGCTTATGCATATACTGATTTTGGACTCCTTTGTTTAAGCATAACCTAAAGTCATTTACTTCTTTACTTGAAATATATCAGCATGCTTCTTCAGATTTGCATTAACTTTTTATTTCTATTCTATGCCAATTATGATTGTTCTTTTCATGAGCTGTTTTTTTTACATGTCATCATACTCAAAGTCGTTCATTTCCTGCACTTTACGTGTTGAAACATGGTGTATAGATATGGTGAGTACTATAACACAAATATTGATATATAGATATGGTGAGTGCTATAACACAAATATTGATATATTTAAATATTGACAACAACTAATATATATTTATTTTGATATTGATAAGTTATATGTTGATATATAGATAGATATTATAAGTAATATAACACAAATATTGATATAAAATTGATTGAGGTAAGAAATATGAAATGAAATCAAAATGTATTAAATACTTATTTAAATAAGATTAAATCATATATTAATTTTTCTAAGTTATAAAATTATAAAAAAAATTGATTTATTAATACAGTATATGAATATTAGTACATATATATTAAATAAAAAATCAAAATAAATAATAATAATAAGAATATATTATGTTTGGTACAAATAAATGTTGGAGATGAGTAATTGTTATTATCATATGATAGTGCAAAAGTTGCACTAATTTTTAATGTAGTGCTTGGAAATCTTTATATATATAAAAACACAATGGTTTCTAAAAAAAAGTAATAGCAAGATTTTCCCGCCAAAACTACATTGTCAAATCAGGAAATGTTTTTTTATTTTATTTAATAAATTTAATAAATATAAGTCATATTTAATATATTTATATATAAGGAAATTATATGTAGTAGTTAATTATATTACATGATCTAATTACCTTTAAGTTTGTTTAATATTTCCATGTCTAGATCTCAATAATTATAATTATTATGTTATATAAATTCTATGTGATAAATTTATATCCTGCATTTAAAGTTTGCTAAAATATTATATACATAAGGTGAAATATATGCTAATTATACATATCATATAGAAAAAAATTAAATGATTTCATTGGATTAGATAACTCATATGCAATTAATTAATTAAATACGGTTAATTGATTGGCTTACACATGCTATACGGTTAATTGATTACTAATTAGCAAATTGATTACTAAATTGGTGTATCAATATATTCCATTATGCTTACTAAATTACTTAATAGTAATTACGTAATTATATATTGTATGCTTAAATAAAACACTAATTCTATGGAGATAATTACCATATATAGATAAGGTCAACAATTCTATGTGATACATTTCTATGTGGTACAATTATCATTAGATATTATTTATGAAATAATAATCAATATAAATCTTTTCATTTATATTTTTATTGATTTCTATTATACATTCTCTACATACAATTAGATATTTCTAAATATGAAAATTGAAATATATGGTAATTATACATATCATATATGGTAATTACGTAATTATATATTGTACGTTTAAATAAAACACTAATTCTATCGAGATAATTACCATATATAGATAAGGTCAACAATTCTATGTGATACATTTTAATGTGATACAATTATCATTAGATATTATTTATTAAAAAAAGAATCAATATAAATCTTTTGGATGTGAAGTTTATTAGTAATTAATGATAATATATATATGAGTGAGTCTTGGGTAGATCCGTGCCCTCAACCCACTCCAGTAGCCTGACCTGACCTGCTTGTCATTAACATATAATTTTTTTTTAACCTAAGCTAAGAGACAAGCTGAGAAACTGAGAGAAAGACGCGAAACTCTAAGGCACAGCGAGAGAAAGATGGCGGAGAAGGAAAAACTGAGGCACGACGAGAGAAAGACGGCGACAGAGGGACGGCGAGAGAGATAAGCTAAGAGACGGACGACGAGAGAGATAACCTGAGAGCCGGTGAGATAGATAAGAACCCAAAACATAGATGAGATACCAGGAGGAGAAATCAAACGATTTCCGATGAACTGAGGTGGCGAGAAGAACGAAATCAGAATAGTTTTTAGAGAAGAGTCTAGGGCATACCTTCTTCAAGCTTTCAACAATTTCAAACGAAAATCAGATGAAAATCAAGAGAATTTCTTCAAACAATTTCAGATGGCAACAATACCTAATCAACAGATGGATGATGATATGAATGAGAAAGAGGACCAAGAATCAAATATGGTTTTGATATTGTCAAGTGAAGAAGATAATGATAATGCTGCAATATCAACTTTTCTTGATCAAATCCTTGAAATGATAAATGAAGGTATAATCTTATTTTTCTTCACTTATGGTCTTCTGCTACATATATAAAAATTTCTTATTTTTAGAATAAGGTATTACAAATGTTATCTACTGGTAGTTGAATAATAAATCTCTCTGTATTCAAAAAAAATATATTCTAAGGTATAACTATTGTGTTGTGATTGTGGGTGTTGTAAGTTCCCTCTATAGGTATTGCATATTAGTTCTATTGGTATTGTAAAAGAATCACTCTATATTCAAAAAAAGATTTTAATGTATAACTATTGTGTTGTGATTGTGGGTGTGTAAGTTCTCTCTATAGGTATTACATATTTGTTTTAATGGTATTGCATTTAATATATTGCAGATACTGACTATAGTACTTCTCTCATTGGATTGACAAGAAACACACTTGATGATATGTACAAATTGTACAGCAAACATGCCCAACAAATGAGATACCTAAAGAGATAGCAAAACTCTTTGTATGCTCTTATGTTGGATTGAAGAGGCAAACAACATCAACAAAGAACACCAAAAAAAGGCCAACTACAAGAACAAACAGCAATGCTTTAATACGAGTAAAAATGAACGATGCAGGTTTGTTCGAAGTCGTAAAGCATGAAATATCACACAATCATCCATTGACCAGATCAGAATTGAATCACCTTCATCCTTCAGAAAGACAAATTGATGAAGAAAAGGGCAAGACAATCGAGCACATGGTGACATCTGGTTTGTCAACATCAAATTCTTATAAGTATATGGTACAAGATGCTGGTTCTGAGGAAAGTCTTGGACACACAAAGAAAGATCACATGAATTTTGTGAATCGGTTGAAAATGAAGGCAATCGAAGGTGGAGATGCACAAACCGTCATTGATATGATACAAGAGCAACAAATAAGTGAAGAAGACTTCTTCTATAGAGTTCAACTGGATGATGAAGGTAGACTAAGCAACATCTTTTGGAGGGATTCAATGATGAAAGAGGACTATCAAATATTTGGGGATGTAATGGTTTTCGATACAACATACAGAACAAACAAATACAATCTCATATGCGCACCTTTTGTTGGGATTAATAATTATCGAAGAAATGTGATGTTCGGTTGTGCTTTCTTGACCAATGAGAAAACAGAGACATTTGAGTGGCTTTTTGAGGTATTCAAGAAGTCGATGTTATGGAAATGTCCTATAACTCTGTTTACAGATCAAGATCTAGCTATTTCAAATGCAATAGAAAAGGTATTAATTTCTTTATCAGGCTTAACACCTTATATTATACAGTGTAACACCTTATATTATACAGTATAATACCTTATATTATATAGTGTAATACCTTGTCTTAATTAGTATAATACCTTGTCTTAATTAGTGCAATACCTTATATTATATAGTGTAATACCTTATATTATATAGTGTAATACCTTATATTATACAGTGTAATATCTTCTTATACAATATAAAACATTATATTATACAGTATAATACCTTATATTATATGGTGTAGTACCTTGTCTTATATAGTGTAATACTTTGTCTTATGCATGTTTTCCCTGAAACAAGGCATAAGCTTTGCCTATGGCATCTCCAACAAAATGCAATAAGTAGATTTGCTGAGCTGAAATCAGATAATTCATTCAAAGCAACATTCAACAAATGTTTATTAGATTGTGTTGATGAGAACGAGTTTGAAAATTGTTGGCAATCAATGATATCACAGTATGGTTTAGAGAGTCATACTTGGTTCACAAGATTGTACACCTTGAAAAAAAAATGGTGTACGGCGTTAAACAAGGATTTCTTCTCAATTGGAATGTTGTCATCACAAAGAAGTGAGAGCACTAACCATTCTATTGGGTTCCATGTAAAAAAACAACAAGTTTGACAGGTTTTTTCAAAATATTTAAGGAGACAATTCAAACATGGAGACTCAAGGAACGAAATGATGAATTCCAGTCCACAACAACAAATCCAGAATCTGCCCTATCGATGACTGGTGTGTTAAAGCATTCTTCAAATGTCTACACACGCCCTATTTTCAAAGATTTTGAAGGTGAGTTTGTGAAATGCATTTCCAGTTCTTCAACACTTTTGATGTTCGAAAGCAACACAATGGTTTATAATGTTTCATCTCATGATGATACTGGTCATCTGCATCAAGTAATAATTGACTCTGAGATGAAGCTCATAACATGCACTTGCAAGAAATTTGAGGTGTATGGTATCTTATGTTACCATTGTTTGAGGGTACTACATATCAACTCGGTGCAAAGTATACCAGATACTTATGTACTAAAGAGATGGACAAAGTTTGCAAAATCAGAAGTTTGGGACAAATTTAAAACTTTGACCACCACAACTGATATGCTGCCCGATAGTATTCCTTGGAGACATGATATGGCACGAAAATACTACAATCTTGTGTTGAAATGCCAAGAAAATGAGCAAGCAAGAAGAATTGTTGAAGAAAGTTATGAAAGGGACATTCTAGCTATTAATGATTCAATATCTGAAACAGTCTCTGCACAACAATCTGAGAATCAATTCAATCCAATGTTGTTCTTGATCCAGTACGCTCTGTTACTAAAGGACGAAGACAAAGGATAAAAGGTCATTTTGACAAAAACAAGAAGACCAAAGCTGCTACTTCAAACTCAACATCAAAGGAGTTCGGTTCCAAAACACCATCTGCTAGATTATTTTAGTTTCATTTCTGAAATTGTAATTCTATAATATTATATGGTTCAAACTGATATTGAATGGTATTATAAGTTTGGACAATCTTATGTTTTACAATTTACATTTTTATGTGTAATACCTTTAAGTTATTGATGTAATACCTTAAAGATATTCATGTAATACCTGAGAGGTATATTTATAATACCTTACATATAGCTATATTTTGTTTATTTATCTGAACTATCTGATAAGAAATTATCAGATTATATTGATGTTGAAAGGTATTGTTAGATTATATTTTGTGTAATACCTTTAAGTTATTGGTGTAATACCTTAAAGGTATTGGTGTAATACCTGAAATGTATATTTATCATACCTGTTATAGATATATTTTGTTTACTTCTCTAAATTATATGATAAGAAATTATCATATTATATTTATATTGAATGGTATTGTCAGATTATATTTTGTGTAATACCTTTAAGTTATTGATGTAATACCTTAAAGGTAATGGTGTAATACCTGAAATGAATATTTATAAGAAATTATCAGATTATATTGATGTTGAATGGTATTGTTAGTTTATATTTTGTGTAATACCTTTAAGTTATTGGTGTAATACCTTAAAGGTATTGGTGTAATACCTAAAATGTATATTTATAATACTTGTTATAGATATATTTTGTTTACTTATCTAAATTATCTGATAAGAAATTATCATATTATATTTATATTGAATGGTATTGTCAGATTATATTTTGTGTAATACCTTTAAGTTATTGACGTAACACCTTTAAGATATTGGTGTAATACCTGAGAGGTACAAATAACTATATTTTTTTCACTGAAATTCAATATTTTATAAACTTTCAAACATAAATAGTTTAAAGATAAGTATATGATATCTTATATTAACTTGTCAAACATTCACCTTCTCTCATTTTATTATATGTAATACTGTATTCATATCTGTGCAATACCTGAAACATAAAACTGTAATACCTTAAACATAGATAGTTAGGATAGATTGATTTTGATTACAAAAACATAATTAATACCCACATAAACATAAACCACACTACATCATCATCTTCCAAGGGGCCATCCATGGTCGCAAATGTGAATGTGTCACTACCACCTCAACATCCAAATGATCATCGGGCTCCAAGTTGCGGTTTGGTGGATTGGCTAGCGACCACCCACTAGGGTTCAAGTCCACTACTGCTGCCTCAAAAGCTTCAAAAAGTGTCCACCATTTTTCCCAAAGCGGAAATCCTTGCTCTCGAAATAGTTGTTGGAGACGTGTTTCCTACTCATAAATGTAATAAACAAATAGTCACAAATGCAGTATAAATGTAACATTACAAGCAACATAAAGACTTGATTAAATATCATTTGCAGTAACGAGTTCAAGTTTTATTTGACTCTACCTTTTTAACAAAGTGCCAATAGTACGTTTCGCACTCAACTTTGTTTCGGTTCACAAAATACTTGACCCCAACACCACTTTCAAGTACGTCCAAAATTCTTTGAAGAGCATGTGCTTGGACGCAATATGATGTTTAATCTACATTTCAGAAAACACTCATCACTTGTGCTCCTTTGCAGATCCAGTGCCACTTCTACAAGAATGCGATTCCATGTCCTCTTGGCTGAAACATTTATCCACCTACTCTTGCTGATTATTCAATCGAGAATGTCCGAGCTCTCATCATGAGTGTACGGACCACAGAACAAAGCTTGTGGATGATCCTTCATTGTCCTCCAAAAACCTGCATATCACAACATTAAACACATATGCATAAAACTATGAAAACCAGTAATGCTTGGAGTGAGCAAATTTAAAGAAATTATGCACAACTTAATTTAATGTGCAGAGATGGGGTAGTTGCTATTTGACCTCTTCCACATTTATGAGTCCATACAACTTTATCTCATCTCTTGGATTACCAATGAATTGTCATTTATTAATGCTCCCAGCCCTTGCAGACATAATATTATTCTATAGCTAAAAAACAGATTTGGATATCATAAAAAAATGATAAAACTTTAATTGAGGTGTAACCTCCACATTGTAGTGGAGTTAAGTCTCCCATTAATTACTTTTTCGATTCTGTTGCAGTACAGAGATGGGGTAGTTGCACCCCTGCCTTCTTTCAGGGGAAACTTGCATAAGACAATGTAGTACATTGTATAATATAAAGGGTATTACACTATATAACTTACGGTATTACGCAATTATTTTCAATTTATTAAGACAGTAGATACCAAAAATATTAACCAAGAACCATCAAAACATTGTATCCAACAAAATCTTACAAAATAACCTGAAAATATAGAAACATAAATCCAACATGGCAAAAACACATTGTTTCCCAGACACATTCTAAAAACAAATTAAAGCATTAAAATAATTGTTTTCAAATCCATCACTTCCCAACTCTTTTTGTACGCAATTTATATGTCGTCAACTTTTTCTTTTTCACCTCAGCCCTTTCCATTGCTTCCCTTTTCTTCGCTTCTGCAATCGTTACTTTCAACTCAAGTTTTCTTTTGTAAAAATCATATACTTTTTGGAGAACAACATTCCTCAATTCATTCTTCTTGGACAACACAATCGTTGCATAAATTTCAGCTCTGAGGACTCGTCTTACAGCAGCCTGAAAAAGAAAAAAATATTATAAATTACAAAAATGATAAGAAGGTTAATCATAATACAAAAAACATATAAAATTACCTTAGTCATATCTGGAGAAGAATATGGAACCCCATCAAAGTGTTTAACGTGATGCATCATATATACACCACAATCCAAATCCGCTTTTGTTGTTTGCCATTTAAATTCTACGTTCTCAAACTCATATTCTGCCATCTCAGCTGTTTTTCCATGATTCTGATCAGCTAGATATTTCAACATTTCACCTCTCTGCACACCATCACAAAACATTAAAATTCAACCTCATCACATAAATAAATTTTTAAAATGAAATTTCTTTCAAAAAAATCTTACCAAAATCTCAGCAGCTTTAAAGAATTCATTCTCATCCTTATATTTTCTGTTGTTCAAGTACTGGAACTTCTTATCAATCATATTAAATACGACAACAACATAGTGACCATTAAGACAAAATGGGATAAAGATCTACAATTTTATAAACAAGCAAAAAAAGAAGAAGTTATAATTAACTACCACTTAAAAAAACATATGAAGTATTATAAAAAAGGTATACCATATCAACAGATTTGAGAGTGTTCTTATTAGCAGCCATCCATGAGTTCCAGCAACCTTTCACGCATTCTAAATTTTCTTCAACATTATTCTCCTTGTTTATCATCTTTTCCAAATGACCCTTAAATAACATAAAACATATTAAATAAATCACAACTCACGAAAAAATAATTAGCAAATACAATTTATTATATAACTTACACTGTGTTCCAAATTAAACACGAAACGACTTCTTTTTTCTTCAACTTCTTCATCATCATTCACAACAAGACACCAAGCAGTAATAACAGATTGATAGATTTCACATTTTGGAAATAAGGAAATCATATATTCCTTTGGCACGAAAGTGAAATAGCCGTTTTGAAAAAATATTTCCCTGCAAAAAATGAAGAACAAAAACATTTATATATTATTAATAAACTAAAGCAAAATAAGTAATGAAAAAAAAAAAACTATGTAATACCTAATACCTTAAAGGCATAAATGTAATACCTAAAAGGCATACATGTAATACCTTAACACATAGATGTGATACCTTAAAGGAATTATTGATACCCAGTAATACCTTAAAGGCATAGATGTAATACCTTAAATGCATGCATGTAATACCTTAAAAGTACTACTGATCCTGTAATACCTTAAAGGAATTACTGATACCCTGTAATACCTTAAAGGCATAGATGTAATACCTTAAAGGCATGCGTGTAATACCTTAAATGCATGCATGTAATACCTTAAAAGTATTACTGATATCCTGTAATACCTTAAAGCCATATATGTAACACCATAAAGACATAGATGTCATACCTTAAATATAATTCATACCATAAATATATAAAATATATCGTACATAAGAAAATAAATTTAGATAGATTAAACTTACTCATTGCAGTCAACAGATACATCTTCATAGAAGCAGTAGTCCACAATTTCTTTATGCTTCTGATCCATTGATTGCAAAAACTGCTTCGAATACACCAAAAACTCAGAAAAATATCCAATATCCTCTTCAATACTCCAGAAACTTCCACTGTCCTCTTTATTTCTTCTCTTTGAACCAACAGAATCCATAGCATCACTCAACTCCTTCTCCGTAGGAACATCCTTATCAGATAAATCTTCTTCTATAAGCTCATCAACTGTATCTATGTATACTGGAGATTTTGGTGTCAAAAGCTCAAAAGAAGGCATTTCAGATGCTAATTTCTTCATCATCAAAAAGTTCTCTACAACATCATCGATATACTTATGAAACTTCTCATCCGAAAAGAACTTCTGGGATGAATCAGACATTTCTGGTGTGGAGCTACTTCCTTGTTTATTTTCCATTATCTTCTTCATACTCAACAGCTTTGACATATGATGGTTGGATACAACGGAAATATCTCTCTTGTAGCACAGAAAGGCCTCATGTATTTCCTGAAAAAAAAAAAAGACTTTAAGACATAATAACAATATACTGAAATTATTCATAACTATTATATAAAATACATACATCTTTGCAATCCTTTTGATTTCTTCATCATCTGGCTCTCCTTCTAGCAAATCAAAACTTATTACTTTCTGATCTCCTGTAGATTTATTGGCTTTAAATGGAATTCCCTCATTCACTTCATTTTTCTCATGAACCCCTGCCTCAACATTAACTCCAACCTCAACATTAATCCCAGCAACATTACCCATTGAAGAAATAGGGTAACCCTTCAGAATAAGTTCACCTTCACCGTATTCCCCAGCACTAGCCTCTTGACGACATCTTTTTGAAATATTCTCATCAGACCAATGCTGAGTGAGAGGCAATGTCCTAAGCTCTGCAATCCCTTGCCATTTCATCCTCTGAAAATATAAAATTTGAAGCAATACCACACAACCACTAACATTTCTCACTTGATCTTTATCCTTACATGCACCAACAGATTCACACAGCTTCTCCAAAACATAACTACACCAATCATACCTCTTAATCATACTAACATCAATCACAGCTTTTATGACACTCAAACTTAAAAGGCGATTTGATAAAGGTGTCAAAAAAGAAGACATCGCATATAACACAAACATCCTCTTGAAATCATCTCCCTCATCAACTAACTGTGTTTTCATAACATCAGCAAGGGCACATAAAGGTGATCTTGGCACAATACCATACATATCACCTAACCTATCAATCAAAGAATGATTTTCATCACCCCTAATATGTCTTGGAACACTACAACCTTCATTTCTAGGTATCATAAACACATCATAGACGTCATCTGCTGTCACAACAAATCGACGATGATCATCTATTGCTAACATCCTACTTTTACTATTAAAATTTTTTACTAGCCACCTTAACATTTTCAAGTCGTATTTAGTAAATCTTAGACTCAACAAACCACCAAAACCTATGCTTCTAATATCATCTTTCTATTTTTCAGTCAAACATTGCACAACATCAAAAAGACAATTTGGCCTGCATTGAGTAACAAACATGCTGCAAAAAAAAATTATAAATATACATTAACAATTTTAACTATATAATAAAACTATATAATAAAAAATATATAAATACCTTTTAGAAGGCACAACATCCTCCACAAAGATATCATTATCATTCTTCTTTATATTCTTACTAACTTCAACCGTGTCAGTCTTTTTCTTTGACTTCACCTCCACAACTTTCTTCTTTATAGTGTTATCAACACTACATAAATTATAAAATGCATGATAAACATGTAATACGTACCTTTAATTAAAACATGTCATACCTTGAAGCTACAACTTCCTTCTTCTTTGCCATCTCACTAACTTGTTTTTTCTTAACCTCAGACCTACAAAAAAAACAAAATATATCAACAAAAAACAATATAACATTAACACTATTTCATTAAATTTTTAAATATATCTATCAAACTATATAAAAATACATATATAACAATACCTATCTTCAACCATGTCAGCCTTTTTGTTTGACTTCACCTCCACAGCTTTCTTCTTTATAGTGTTATCAATACTACAGAAATTATAAAATGCATGATAAACATGCAATACCTTTAATTAAAACATGTAATACCTTTAATTAAAACATGTCATACCTTGAAGCTACAACTTCCTTCTTCTTTGCTATCTCACTAACTTGTTTTTTCTTAACCTCAGACCTACAAAAAAAAAAAACCAAAAACAAAATATATCAACAAAAAACAATATAACATCAACACTATTTTATTAAAAACAAATTAATATATCTATCAAACTATATAAAAATACATATATAACAATACCTATCTTCAATCATGTCAGCCTTTTTCTTTGACTTCTCTTCCACAGCTTTCTTCTTTACAGTCTTATCAACACTACAAAAATTATAAAAACATGTAATACCTTTAATTAAAACATGTAATACCTTAAAGCTAATGTTGTTTAATACCTTAAAGCATATATTATTATGTATATAAAATTGTAATACCTTTAAGATATGAACATAATACCTTTAAGTAAAATGTGTAATACCTTAAAACTATTGGTTTAAATACCTTAAAGAAATATTATTATGCATTCTTCAATTTCCAAATAAAACTATTAACAAACTTATCTAACAAATTGTGAAAGGAAATCATGCTAATATTATAAATATTTTCAAATCAGTACAAACTCTCTACAACACATCCTCAAAAAGATCCCAAAACTAACAAAATGTTTGGCTCAATTAGAAGAAAATACTACCATCTCAGATCCTCCACCTGCATTTTAGTATAAATATAAAACTTAACAATACATGCAAACATGAAATTGCAGAATTCATAACACAAATCGAAACATAGAAAACATGAAACATAAAACAACACTTGAACAAAACCCTAGAAATTCGAACATACAAACACAAAAACAACAAACCGGGAGCAAATGAACAAAATAAACACAGAACCACTAGATTTAAAGTACTACAACACAACATAAACAAAAAAACTTACTACCAAACCAACGAACTAGAAACGGCCGAAAAAGCTTTCAAACAGTGATATTCTTCAACAATAATGGAGAATCAACCCTAAACAAACAGCGATGACATGAAATCGAAGCAAAAAATTCGAAAAGAAGCGGAGAAGATAGGAGGAGACAGAGAAGAAAACGAAAAGACGCAAACAAAAACTGAAAAGAGGGAAAAACTGCTAAGTGTAAATATTTATACTAAACTCGAATTCAAGTGGGTCGGGTCGGGTCGGTTTTCCAGAGTTTTAGTGTATATATATATATATATATATATATATTAGCCAAATAAATACAAATTTTATAACTTAATTATATAGAAGATCATACATTTGATATTTTCCAAAAAAAGAAACCCAAAATTATGCAATTACAATAACAATCAATTACGTTCATACCATATATAATGAACTAATTCCATATCTATTAAGCATATCTTTCACTATAAATACGAGAGAATAAACTTGGAATTCACTCATGTCTTTTCCATTCACAATTTCTCAAATTTTGCATACCAAACATTATGTTTTCATGGATCAGATGATTTCTTCTTCTACTTTTTTGATATTTATTTGGGTATGAATTAATTTATTGGATATATTTAATTATATAGTTTGGATCAATAATTAATGATCATAGTGTTCATTTTTTGAATGATTTAAGTTGTTGTTGTTAATTGTATCTTGAAGAAGAATTATTCACAATATGTGTTATTTTATTATATATTGTATATTGATTGTTCTTATTGTCATGTAATATTATATTATTTTACTAATTCAAATTATTTTTTGCAGAAATTCGGAATCGAGAGATTCTGATTTTGGATTAGAGATTTTAAAGATTTAAGATTAAGAAAATGCAAGATAAATTTTGTTTTTTTTTTCTTGAAAAACATTGTAAAAGATAGTTATTTTGTATTTTTGTGCCCAAAAATCTCATTATTTTTAGAAATAAATTTGCGAAATAAGGTTCTAAAAAGGCTTACATACATTGCATCGAATCCATTGTTTTAATCCACTAAAAATGGTTAGTGTCAAAATACAACATGTATATTGTTTCTAATTGATTACTTGAACCATGGAGAACACGATTTATGAAAATTATTTTGCACAATAAAAATTGACTTTGATATTTCACAATATTTTATATTTTTTTCCATCAATATTTTATTTTGTAACGGTTGCCCTATAATTTATGAAAATTGTGTTCCATAATAAAATTATTTTTTTGAATTCACAATTTTTTTAATAGTGGAATATTGTAATAATGATTTTGAAACTCAAATATACAGATGGCAAAATTAATGGAATCTTACATTACTTTGAAATATAATGCACACATTATTTATTTTATATAATTCTTATTCCGATAAAAAGTTCAAGAATTAAATAAAAGAAGTAATATACTTAAAAATTTATAATCAAAACAAGAAAAATCTTTCTAAGTGATAATTTAACATATTAATTGGAATGTTCCAAGATTTTAGATTAATAGAAACCTTTGTAATTCAGTCTAAATTGATGTTTTTCCATTTATGTATAAAATTATATTTGAACTTATATATATGCGATTAGTTTAGATTATGTATATTAAAATTCATAGTGAAAGGTTAATTTAGTCATAACCCTTATATTAATTATTTTTGTTATTTAATATATTAGACAATCTCACGATTAAAAGCACAATCTCATATACTTTATATGTTTGAATGTAATTTGATGACGTTAATATACTATTTTATTTAATCTCTTTAATCTCACCAACTATAGTTTCAAAAAATATATAACGAATAATCTAACTAACTACGTAGTTGTATATAAAGAAGTTTTTCAAAATTTGTAGTTTATGAATGATAATTTATTCTGTAAATTGATTCACACTTCTATTTCTATACTATTTAGTTCAAATAAGTTTACATTATGTTTAACATTATAATTTTTTTTTATATTCACGTTAATATTAAATAAATAAATAAATTGAAGATATATAAATTAAATTGTTCATTCAGCTAAATTCAAATATTTTTATATACTACAACTTAGTTATTAAACATAAAATATTTTCAACATATCAAACCACATATTATGTTTTTCAAATATTTTATTCCGTGCAACGCACGGGTGAAACACTAGGGCCCTGTTTGGTTTGGGAGTTTAGGATGGTTTAAGTTTAGAATCCAGCCTAAACCCATGTTTGGTTTGAGGGTTACAAACCTGGGTTTAAAATTATTAGCTGGGCTTGGGCTGGATAATTGGGTGGATTGGACTGGATTCTGCTGTGAAAATTAAACCCACCACTTTTGGTGGGTTTAGTGCAAACCACACAGTGAAGGAGCTGAAATATCATATCTAACCTTACTGTTCATTGTGGAATGACTCTTTTGCCCTTAGTTTTGAAGATAATAACATGAATGCCCTTACATATATACCTTATTGTGGAGAAACCTTACCCCTTTCCCCTTCGGCCTTCGTCGAGCTGTGCACCCCTTTCCCCTTCGTCGTTCGTCGAGCTGCGCAGTAGGAACGGCGACTTGGATTTGATTACGGCGATTCCCAACATAGTGTAAAAGTAATGTAACAATGATTCAAACCTTTTGAAAACCGATTTTTTTTCTCCGTTTTTAGTCAAATAATTTCTTGTCAAATGAGTGTAATTTCTTGTCAAATTTCTCCAAAGCCTTCATCGGCTGAAAATATTTTGGGAATTAGAAGCTTTGGGTAAAGTTGACTTACAAATTCAAATCTTCCACTGGGCATTCTACTGCATTTTGTAGAAATATATTTTTGTTTAAATTTTGTGCATTATGGCCAAAAAAATCGATGTTTTAAAGGCACATGAGATGAATGAACTGCATTATGCATCGGATTTTTGTCCAAATGTGCACTACATTTCGGTTTTTTCCTGAAATTAATTTCTGCATTATGGTCACTTCATCGGCTGAAAGACCAATTGATTTTTGCTCATAATTTTTGTTTATGTTGTCCAACTTTTGCAAACTGTTTTCATATGTTCAGAGTTGTTTGTGACTTGATTCCATTGAAAGATTTCAAATATTTCCAAATATTGATTATTTGTTGTGTTGATAGCATGTGGAGTGGGATGATTGTGTAAATATTTGTGTTGTACATTACCTTTTTTAGATTTATAATTTTTTATAAGATAATCTATGAGGTGTTATGAGCCTGCTAGTTTTGTACTTGCATGATGAACTGCTTATGGGTTATGGCAGACTTATTTTTCAAGAGAATTGTGTGACCCTTGAAGCTCCAAAGTAGGTGCTTAGCTGCTTTGAGAGATCAGCAAGTTATCTTCTACATTCCTCTGTCTTTTTTTTTGGTTTGATTATTTTCCTACATACGTATCTTGTTCGTGTTTAACTAACATGACATTATGATATACCTATACATAGTAATATCATATTTGCCCCCATTTCCTCAGAGTTTTGACAAGGTATTTTGATGCAATTCTTAGTTGATTGCATTTAATTTTGTTCGAATTAGAATCCAAATGATCTTGAACAAATTGCATTCTATTCCCAGCAATATGAAGTTAGCTCCTTTTCTATTTACATTTGATTTCTGTTTTATTTCCTTGTTTAATACCACAAGTTATTACATGAGATAATACTTGGGTGGGAAACTGTTCCCTTTGATGCTATTGCTTAATTTACTAGGTATCTGTCAAGTTTGCACTCATGAAATATCTTTATTATTTCCAAGGTAAAATTTGCACAGAAGATGCATATTATTCTCATGAGATTGTTTAGTAAATGCTCTCTGTCTTGAGAGAATTTCAGATTGTCTGGTAATACCTCTAAATTGATGTGAGGAGTGTGGATTTCAATTGTTGGGATATATATCTTTAAATTTCAGTAAATGGTGAGTACATTGAAACACTACTTATGATAATCTGATTTCACAGTGGCAGATGAAAGGTGAAGTGGACACATAAAGCAGATTTGTCATCACCTGCTTAGAAGGACAGCCTTGCTATACCAGGTTTCATGCTAACTACGTCTTCACATGCATTGGTGTTAATCATAAGACGCACTTTCAAGAAGCATTTATTATTTCAGTTTAGTTGATTAGGTTTGAGTTTGCTTGTTGTAGTCTTAGGAATTTTTGTTCTATATGCAAAGTTGTGCCTGCATTTCAATATGTAAGACTATGCTAGATCTTAGGAGATCCTCACTGGATGGTAACTTAAGTCATCGTTAATCATTAAAACTGTAGTACATTATTTGTTCATTTGATGTATGTTTGGGCTGAAGTAGCTTGGGGATTTCTAAATGCTGTGTTAAGTCCAAATGTATGTGTGATGCTTTAATATTTTAATGTTTATTGTTGTCTCTTCATGCCACTAGGAGTAGTGTATTCATTCGAAGTACTATTATCTGTTAAGCCTAGTTTAAATGGACCAGACCTACCAACTAAGGTGCGTAACCTGTCTTAGACCAACCATGTGTCATTACAACTACTACCAATGTCTTTTGAACGCTGTTGGTAAAAACTTGGCTCTTAGAAGCATGCTCGGGACTCAAACTTGCACGTAGACCAAACATTTTTGACCATTCATCTTGCAGAATTTTTGCCATTAAATTATTCCTTAGCTAAATGCATTCATGACCTTTGTGTATGTGGTAAAATGTGTGTGAGGCAGAAATTGAAGACCATGGTTTCCAATTTCTGTCCTTAAAACTATTTTTTGAACTAATGAAGACAATCCTTTGATTTATGCAATCTGTTATTCCTGAATTTGTTAGATATCAAATATGGACGAAACCTCTGACCTTGAGCTCATGTGTCGTGCTGTTGAAACAATGAATGTGTCATTCAAGTTCTTGTGTACCCTCATCACATTTGCATATATCCACAGACGGCGTCGAAATAGTTCTACTCAACTTCCCTCTCGAACTAGGAAAATGTACAATGTGAAATTGAAAATAACTCGTCAATTAGAGCACATTCGTGACCTTACCCTTCTAAGTGATTCCACTTGCATAAATCATCTCCGTATGTCTCGTGACACTTTTAGCCGCCTTTGTTACCTATTGGAGCACCTAGGGGGTCTTGAGTCTACCAATCATGTATCCATTCACGAGCAAGTTGCAATTTTTTTTTCAATCCTTTCTCACCACAAAAAAAAAAAAAAACCGAATTGTTAAGGATGATTTTTTCAGAAGTGGCCATAAAATAAGTAAACATTTCAATTATGTCCTCAAATATTTGCTTTCACTACACACTATTCTTCTTGTTCAACCGAAACTCATTCCCGCTGATGATCAGACCGACCGTTGGAAATAAAAAACAAAGGTCGGGAAAGAACTACCCCTCGGAAAGGACAAGTCATAAAACGTCGCATGGGATTCTTTTTCGTCCCCGAAGTTTGCACTTGCATCGGAATCATATGTCGACATCGCAACAAAGTATCCGGTGGGACGTGGTCCGACATGCTTGAACTTTGCGCGTATGGATATGCATTAGAACTACACGACAATAACAACAACTAATGATAAAAAATGAAGACTACACTCATCCTACAATATTTGCCTGCGAAATTCTTTCTTCTCATTTTATTTGCTTCTCCAAAAAAACGGATAGACAGAGGTTCTACAATTTCCAAATTCTACACATCTCAACATTAAACTAGAACCACATAATGCTAAGTCAAACCTGCAAAACTTGAATATGATAAAACTCATGAAAGTGGCAAGTATGCATCCACAATATTCAACTCGGAAATACTAATGTTTTACCTCGTCGACATTACGAAACTTTAACAAAACTCAAGCTGATTTTTTGCTTGAAATCGGATGGTCCTCTTCCAAATTAGTTTCGCATTCAGATGGATTCCAACACGAAGAGTAGAAGTGTACCAATTTCTGTCTTCAACTAACTTCTCACAAAAGTAGACCCAAATACAAATTCATGAGCATTCAAATAGATTTGTGTTACAAGAAAGGAAAATAAGTGCAAGCTTACATATTGGGAAGCCTTAGAGGGAAATGCAATGAATCAACTTCATGGATTGGTGTGAAGAAACTCGAAAAAACCGGTAGCCATAGCTGAGATCTTGGATTGACGAGTGAATTGAAGGTTGAAGTTTGAGGTTGGAGAGACAGATCTGGGTTACCTATTCGAATGGAAGCTCTTCTTCCATGGCTACATTTTGACTCATAGCTTGGGTATGGATTTTGCAAAGTAGTGTAAAGTGTAAATTTTAATAAAAAAATGTTTGGGGGCAAAATTGTCTTTTCCTTAATTTAATCCATATTAATCAATATACCAAACATAATTTTATAAACACACTCATTTTAACTCATTTACAATCCTTCAAACCAAACAAAAATTTAATTAAACCTACATCTAAACCTACATATCAAACACTCAAATTAACACTTTTTAATCATACATGAACAGTGCAATCCCACTTTTTTAATCAATCCAAACAATCCCGACCACCAAAGTAAACGGGCCTAGTGCTCTTAAATCTAATCAGTCAGACTAGTAATCTAAAAGCCCAGTCTATTGGAATGACAATTCGGCTGATTTCGCTTTTAGTTTTAGCTATCTGAATTAGATACGGCCCAATTTTTGCATGTAATGGGCCTCGATCCATACACTCATTATTTGTAAGTTCCTAATTCTTCGAGATATATATATATATATATATATATATATATATGATCACACAATCACTTATATGATCCATACTTAGGTCTTGTGTGACACCGTCTCACGAATCTTTTTTCATGAGACAGGTCAACCTATAACCCACACTTAGCAATTCATATGAAAATTTATAAATATGAGTTCAATTCATGAGTAATAAGGATCTGTCTCACGGAAACTAACCAAAATCCAAGCAAGTTAACACCAATTGTGATAAAAAAAACCTACATATAGATGTTTGACACCAATTGAGTAGAAATCCAAGCTTTACATATAGATACTTACATATGTGTATGCCATTAAAAACACTAGTTATGATGATATTTTCTGCAAAAACAAAATTATCGTGAAAATTAGTTTATTTTTTTGTGACAATGTAATGTCGCAAAAATTTATATTATAAACTGATAACAACCAAGTTAATGTCATAAAAAGTAATTACAAAAACCTATTTACTATTTTTATTTACGAAAAGATTTTCGAGATATAAGTTAGCTACAAAAAAGTTTTTTGTTGTTGTAATAATATGAGAGAGCGTTGAGCAAAATGATTAGGACATTAATGTACTCTCAGTCAGAACATTAACGCAGTGCATGTTTAGCGGCTCACTTTCAAATAAGTAAAGAAAACAAATTTTTATGTTAGTATCATCAATTTTCCATTAGAAAAATGGTGTGACACCCAATAAATATTGCAATTTAATTATATTGTGTGTCTATACATTATTTCACATTATGGGCAGGCAGGTGCAAGAATAATTGTTGTATCAAATTTAGGTTGAGTATGACCCAACACTATCTTCAAATAATTTTATTTTAGGATCATCCATATATATAGTTCTCAAAATGCATATATTTGTCCTAAAGGAGTTTTAGTACTAAGTAGATCTATTGGTATTTTCTTCCAATTGATTCACTTGTCATATTTTCTTTGATTTGGACCCCTAAACTAGTAAGAATTATAAGTTGGATCTATCAATCTCATTTGGATGAGTGGATTTGAGGAGGGAATTGAAATTCATTGTAGCAAATCCACCGGTTATGTTTAGATGAATGTGGATTTGAAATCCATGGTTTTCATTTTGAGCTAATTTTGAAGTCATTTTTGTGGATTTCAAATCCACTCCAACTTGAGAGGATTTGAAATTCATTCATTTCAAATTCTGGATTTCAAATCACTCTATCTAAACGGAGCCTCAGCTTATTCTTATGGATTTTAGGCTCAATTCATCTTTAATTTTACACATCAATCTAAGCCTATTCCAAATTCACAAAAACTTATGTGAGACGGTCTCACGGATAGTTTTCGTGAGATGGATCTTTATTACCCATGAATTGAACTCACATCCACAAATTTTCATGTGAATTGCTAACTGTGTGTTATGGGTTGACTCGTCTCACGAAAAAGATTCGTGAGACGGTCTCACACAAGATATACTCTTCCAAATTTAGCTACCATAAATTATACTTGAAATAAGTATATGCATATTTTACTACTTAATTTATAAGAAAATCCTTTATATATATCAAAATTATTTTGGAGTTATATCAAAATGATCGGAGGATTAAGCTTGAAGTTGGTCACATATGTTAATATGCTTAATTAGTGTTAAAAAATTATTATTTGATACTTAATCATTCTTGTATATCTTATGTACTATATATTAAACTCAGAAATAGTAAGAAACTTTAACTTCTAGTTTTGTTAAAAGCTCGATTAATTGGGCCACCAAACTTGTGTTCTGCAATTACTAATTATGAGGTCATGTGGTACAATACTCGTACCCCTCCCTCCCATATGGAAAATTAATTTTGCAATATATACTTTGATCTTTAATCTGGGAGATCGATCCTAGGTCAAAAAGTTCACATATATAATTAATAGAACCCATGTGTTTTTCTATTGATCATTGGTTAATGAGTTGTCCATCTCACCAAGAATTAAAATTATTTATTTGAATAAAGTGACAAATAAAATTACAATTATTTTCCCAAAACAAAATCCAGACTATTTTATGGATTAAATTCGGTGACATGAGTCAACCTACAACTCGAAATTCACGTGTAATGAATATAAAAATTTGGATTAATGTTGATAATAAGATTTCATCTAATTTATTTATATCCGTAAAGTTGTCTATGACATTTTGTATTCTTTTCAAGTATATATTTCTATATTTAATTATGTTACATTTTGTCAGACATTATAGAATATTAGTGGAGTATCTGTATTATATGTTTCTCACACACACACACATACATATTATATATTATATATATGTGCATGAGAATGAATGTATAGCATCAATACAAGATCATTATTTATTTATTTCTGACATGATATTATTTTGAATTATATATGTTATAAAATACACGAGTGCGTATCTATCGAACACATTAAAAACACATCAACTACTACAGGAATTCATGTAATAAAAACTAAATATATAATTTCTCATAATTTAATCCTTTTGTGCATGATTTTTTATAGTTATTTCCGTAATTTGTTAGATTTTTTTAATTATAAATCTAATCTTTCTATTTTATGTTTTTCTTAAACTTGCATACTCTGTTATTTTTCCAAAGTTTTGGAATTTCTTTCTGAATTATGGGTGGAGTCTTTTTTTTTCTTACATATTTAATAAATTTCTTAATTCCTAAAAAAAGAATAGTGAGAATGAGCCCCCACATGTCCAAATTGTCAAAATTGGATTAACATCACGTAAAAATTGATCACATTTATGGGCCGTTGCTTTCCAACATAACTCGGAATTATTAAAGTCCCTACGTCCCATTCAATTTTAATTTAATTCCTTCTATCCTTATTTGTGTATGATTATATATATATATATATATATATATATATATTCCTTTCTGCAATATACTAATTTCCATGAATTAATATAAAATTGTCTTTCAGTTTCATATGTGATAATTAATTAATTTAGCTATAGTTATAATTATATTTCAACAGGCTCATGAAATTCCCTCTTAAGTACACTTTGTTATTAATTTATAAATGGGTTAATTGTGAAAAAAATTACAACTTTTACCCAAATTGTCATTTTAACGAAACTTTTCACTATTGGTCAAAAATAACCTTATGTATTTAGTATGTGATGTGGTCGAACTGACCACATTCGAACTGTTCCAAAAAACCGACCGACTTGAAGACTAATTAATGCGAACAGAACATAGAAGTAGAAAGAACGTTTTGGGCGAACAAGTATGTTCGCACTTTATAAAAAACATGATCGAATTAATCAGACTTGCAAGCTAAACTGTCGAACTGTAAGCTGAGATGTCGAACTGAATCCAGACGAACTAATTCAAATTTGAAGCAACCGCCACTATCGCGATTATCTCGCCCACTCCACCTTTTTCGGAGAAATCCTACTGTCACGTTTTTCAGGGAGTATTTATAACCCTTATTTTCCTATTTCACACACACAATATCATACACAATAATTATTAAGAAAAAGAGCAATATCAACGTTTTTCCCAGATTACTGACTTGAGCGTCGGAGTCTCTTCACCGGGAAAAACCCCCGGTGTTTCTTTGTTTTTGCAGGTCTTTTATACCGGAAAATTCCAATCGGCATCGGAGAATTCCAATCGATACCGGAAAGCGAGGAGATAGAAACGAGGACAAATCAGTATGTTTTTCGACTAAAGCAGTTAAGAAAAAATTAATTATCCATCAATATACAATTTTTCACCCAAATTTTTTAGTATTTTTTTATCTCTACCCCGTCCCCTCCCCTGCACAACCTCTAAATTTATTAATAAAAAATACAACTTTTCGAAATCAGATTTTAGTCGAAAAACATATTGAATATATAAGGTTGTGTTATTTTGACCAATGGTGAAACGTTTCGTTAAAATGACAATTTGAGTAAATGTTGTGATTTTTCTGATAAGTAACCCTTTATAAATTCATCTTTTGATAGAGTAGTCCAGATAATAATTTAATTTTTCATCATAATTTAGTATAAATATATATTATATAGTAATATTTATAATTCTGACCATATCTAATTTGTATTTTAATTTAGCATGAATCTTGTAATTCAATTCCTCAACTTAGTTAGCAACGTTGATTGGGGTGACCGGGCTTGCACCATTGATAATGCACCCAAATTTTTAACTCATTGAGAATATCATGTTTTCTCAAAACTTGTATGAAAGTTTGAGGATATTGACTTTTAATTCACTGGGAAAATTAAGCCATTTCGATGGTTTTAATAATTGAGAACATTCATCTTCAACTTTATATTAGATCGTTTTATGAATTATACTAAATTGATTTAGTGTAATTAAGCTCCATATTTACAATGCTAATTTATGATTAATGGTCCTGAATTGATCCGTATCTAGATAACAATACTCTTTATTTTTAGGCCATTCGTTATTTTACTATGTCATTACCTAAATTTAAGGCTATAATTAACTATTGGAATTTAATGCATGCAATGAAGAATTAATTTGGAATAATTAACAAATATTAAAAAGTTCGGTCGAATCTTTTATTTATAACAAAATCTTTGGAAGAGTTGTGGTTTCGAAGATTAAAGTTAGTGCATGTATTTAATTCTATCCTAATTGGTAGTGTGATTAAGGTAATTATTCATCAATATAGAAATCGTGAATGTTGTTTTCACTGTTTAGAACACCTATTAAAATGCAAAAGTTGTCACGCCAACATATATAAGTAATACACCTATTTAAATCAGTTTAGGCTTTAACTATATAAAAAAGCTATATACTTATCGAGTAAGCCTTATATGAGACCGTTTCATGGAACATTTTATGTGAGATTGATTAATCTACAATCCACAATTCATATATAAATTTATGAAAATAGATTCGGTTAGTGGATAAAAAAGATACATCATGAATAGCATTCGGGGGACGGTGCAAACCATTCGTGAGACCTTTTGACACAAGCATTTTTTTTTTTTTGTAATCTTCTCAGTCATAAACAAAAGTCAGTTAAAACAAATTTTATTTGAGAAAAATATAAACAGCCACCTTAATATTTAGATTTTTTTAAAAATTAATATGAGTCTCACATGATCATATGCCCATTGAACCCAAGAATATATATATATATATATATATATATATATATTTCACTGTCATAGCGTGAGAGATTTAGTATAAGGCCTAGAACTTTCTTTTTTCTTTGTTTCTATATGAAAGAATATTAAAAAAAAAAACACATACTCATCAATTATCAAAGAAAAAATATTTTGTGCAACTAGTGTATGGATCCTATCAATTATCAAAGACAAAATATTTTGTGCAACTGGTGCATGGATCTAGGATCCATGCACCCAGGTCGAGCCGCCCCACGCCCCTCTGACGCACGTTTTTACGCGCCCAAACGCGCTCTCACGAGCCTGATGGGTTCGCTCAAACCCACCAAGATTCGCTCCAGACAGTCATACCCTCATATTATGTTAGGGTTACCTTCATGTTATGTTAGTGTTACCCTCATGTTATGTTAGTGTTACCATCATGAGGTTAACACTAACATAACATGAAGGTAACCCTAACATAACGTAAGGGTCACTCTAACATAACATGAAAGTATGATTAACATTGTTTTTTACCTTCATGTTATGTTAATATTACTTTCATGTTATGTTAGTGTTACCTTCATGTTATATTAGTGTTACATTCATATTATTTTAGTTCTGTGGTTTTAAACTAAGGGTATGAAATCTGAAGATGGGGTTACATTAACATAATTCGAAGGTAACACTAAATAACACGAAGGTAACACTATATAACGTGAAGGTAACAACCAAAATACGCGAAAAAAGTAAAGAGGTGCGGGCTGGGCAGCCCGCGCACGGCCCAGTTACATGGATCTCAGATTCGTGCAACTGGTGCAGGAGTAACTCATATTATCAAACTATTGATCCATATGGTTTTTAATACTTCCTATTTACATTATGACATTACACCACATGTATATTCTTAGCATAATTAGTTAAAATATAATATGAAAAATTGTCATAGAAAAGTAAAAATTAGGAAAAACAAAATGAAAATTGAAATCCCTAGTGTTGATCTTTGTGGCTTAGGCAATTAAACCCTACAAACCTTTCTAAAATCGCAAATAAACCGGGGCACTCCTCTAGGCCACGTGGCCAGCTTACTTGCATGCCATGTGTCCAACGTACTTTTCAATCAAACACACAATTTAATTTGGTTTGAGATCTCAAATTAGGGATATCTTGATCTTTACATGAAGTGGTCCCTTAACCAAGTATGTTTGATTAATATCTTGAGAAAATTAAAGATAAGGCTATTCATGAGGATCATAAACATGGGGGGGGGGGGGGGGGGGGGGGGGGTAGTGTGGTTCTTGAATCACATGCATTGCCAACTCATGGCCATTGTTAGGTAGCTTTGATAATAATGTATGGAGAGAGATTTAATAAATTTACCAACTTTTTAATCCTGGGTTCAATATCATCATTACACTACCACCATGCTATTACCAAGTTTACCAGAAATTGGCCATTCAAGAATCTAATAAGTATGATGGTTTGTGTAGACGTCCGGTCCTCCGTGAGATGGGTCACCCGACCCGGTCAACGGCCACAAGGCGGTCACGTTGGTCACCGTCACGGTTGTCGCCGGTCAACGGTCGGCACGCCGTTGACCAAAAGACATGATGCAAAAAGTATTGTCAATTAAAATATTACTTCATATGTAATACATATTCTACTTCAATACATTTTTTGGATCGTGAATTTAAATAATTACGTATAATACAAAGTATTACTGATATATATAAAATATACTTGTTTATTCACACGTATTAATGTTGCACCAAAGTTTACATTATGAGATCCATTGATTCATAATATTAAGTTGTACATAAAAGTATTACATTTGAGTATTAGACAATATTTTTCTATATATCATATAATAATTCATAGTATTTCATGATATACGTAAAAGTATTACTTGTTGATTTCAATAGTATTACATGTTATACATAAAAGTATCACATGATGTATATAAAAATATTACTTGTTGATTTTAATAGTATTACATGTTACACATATAAATATTACATGTTGCACATAAAAATATTGCATGATGTTATGTTCTTAATGTAATACTACTTTTGTGTGTATTAGATATATATTTTTTATATCATTTAATACTTCATAATGTAATACTTTCATGTATTAGGTGATATTTTTCTATAGATCGGATAATACTTTTGTATTATATACATATAATGTATAATATATTACAAAAGTATTAGATGATATATATAAAAATATTACCTACTACATAAAAGTATTACATATTTTCATACACCTAACCAAACCCAAAATAATACTATTTTACAAAAATTTACATAGTATATTCAAAAACAAACACCCATTCATTACAAAAAATTGTCACTCAAAAATATTAAATAACACATCACATCAAAGTCAAACAGTTTTTTCTTAGGATCCATACCGGTCAAAGTAGGCAAAATAAGGTGGGACGGAGGTAGTAATATTTAGTCCTTAAGAAACATTTTCCATGTGAAGATCTGATTGATTATACCAAGTTTTTATTATTGATATATATATATATATATATATATATATATATTTTCAAGTGCTTGCTAAAAACATGGTAAAAACTCAAGCCGCAAAACGCATTAATTAACTATTAGATGAGTAAAGTTAGTGAAAATATATAGCATCTAAATCATATTCTTTACGAATGATTTTGAAATGAAATTATTGACGTTTTTTTAATTTAAAATCAAATCTTTAAATTTCAAGCGACAATTGCCGTAAATGAAACCAAACCGGGTTTGGTAGATAAAGCTTCCATCTATACAACATTGATCGTGTGATATGCTACTTTTGTGACATTAATTTTCTTCTCAAAAGAGATTTACTAAATCTGAATAAAAAGTATCATATCTTAAGAAAAAATGTATCGCTATTTTACCTTTTTTTTTTTTTAAAGGAAGAAACTATGTACTTAAAATTTAAAAATACACCAATGTGCTCTGTAAATGTGGTTTATTACGTGCGTAGAGTCAATTAAATTGAACATAACACACACTAGACAGATGTGATGTCTTATTATATTTTTTGTTATATTCTCTATTTCAAAACAATCATTGCATGTCACGTGCATATGATGACATCATTATTTAATACATAATGTGTATTAAATGCTATGAAACGTGAGATATAAATCAAACTAGTAGTGTACATGTGCGTTGCACAGTGTGTTATATATATAATTATTAAAAAAATATATAATAACATATAAAATGTAATGATTATTATTTTAACAAAAATATATTGATACTTTTTTAATTTGTATTAGTATAAAGTTAGGTATTTTAATTTTAAATTTATGTCATTATAAATAATTATATTCAAAAATATTAGAAATTTGAAATATATAAAGTAATATATTAATCTATGGATTAAACAACAAATAAAAAAAATTGTGTCAGAACATTACATGGGTAGTGAAATTTTAAAAAATAAATTTAATATTGAAAAATAAGTTATATGTATTAGAAACGTTATGATTTAAGTATTGAGATAAATAAATTTATATTTTATTGGCATTTATAACTATAAATACATACGTATTTTAATAATTTTTTTTGTTCAATGCCACATATAACTCATTTATTTTAAATCAAATAAAAAATTATATCAACTTATCAAATACATGAAAATCTCTCTTGCTATCTATTTAAATGAAACAATTCAAAATTGGACTTAATCTACACATTTTGAATAAAAAAATTATGAATAATAATTATAAGATTGATAAGTCAATATATCAGAGAATAAGAATGATGAAATTTTAATTTGTAAAAAACCATAAAAATTATCTCTGTTCAATCTCTTATGCCACTTCAATTAATCAGAATATAAATATAAATAAAATTTGACAACAAATAAATATAAAATAAAATATTTCTATATTTCAAATGAATAAGTTGATTAAATTGCAATAATAAGTTGATTAAATTGCAATATTTTTTTCTATTTGATATGTTTTATATGTGTAATCTATTAGGTACAACTATAATATTTTTTATTTCTACATTTTAATATCAATTTACAATAAATTAATATTATATATCATAAAAGCGTTTAAAAATGAAAAATCATTGAAGCCCACACACATACATTTCCATATTTCAGTTTGATAAATTTTATATGAATATTAAATAATGATTGATTTTATATATTATATATTTAAAATTGATTTAAAATAGGGTAAATTACAAAAAATAACCCCAGCTATCGACTTTTTTAAAATTTCAACCTAATCTGTTTTTTTTTTAAGATTGCCACCTTGTTTTTCTGTGTTTTTGCCGATTGCAAAATTTTCGGTCATTTTTTCGGCAAATGAATTAATTTTTTCACTTTGCAACCCAAACTTTAATTTTTTTGTCCAATCACAAATCATGATTTTTTTTTCGCTTCACACCTTTATGTTATATATATATATATATATATGAGTGTGACATTTATGTTATATAAGTGTGATCGATATTCATAAAATAAATATCAAGGAAATATTGGTCAAAATTGGTGAAATATATGTAACATCGGTAAAAAATCGTTGGAATATCAATAAATATCGAGAAAATATCGGAATATATTGGTAAATATATGAAAAATAACAATAAATATATGTACCCATATTTCTATCGATATCGATATTTTCACGATATTTCTGTGAATTTAAGTTACCTATATTTTCACTGGAATCGAAATTTTCATTCTTGGTTGCAATCTGATAAAAACACAAAGTTCAGTTGCAATTAGATAAAAAAAAAAAAACAAAGTTTAAGTTGCAAAGTGAACAAATTAATCTCCATTTCGTCGGACAATTTGCAATCGACAAAACCACAGAAAGACTGGGTGGCAATCTGAAAAAAAAAAAAGAGATTAGGTTGCAATTTGAAAAAAGTCGATAGGTGGAGTTGTTTTTTGTAATTTACCCTTTAAAATAAGTACTTAAAAATAAGATGAGAGATAATAAATATATAATCCCTTATTTCATTTTATTTATCTATTTATTTTTTTATTTGAAATTTCTATACAATAAATACTAAATTGAGTATCATAACTGATTTCTTAAATTAAATATTTATTTGTATTGAATTCTTAAATACAATAATAGGTTTATTATTTTATTGTATTGAGTTTCTTAAAATACAATAAATAGGTTTATTTGTATTTATTTATATTGAGTTTCTTACAATAAAAACAATATGAAAACAATTAATAGGTTTCTTAAAATAGTAATTATTTAATAAGTAGATAATTTATTGCAGTTATTTTTGGTAGAATATCCTGCTTTTATATATATATAGATATAGATATAGATGTGACATGAGATGATGCAGTGAAATATGAGATCTAACATTAAATATAACAGATGATTCAATCTGAAATACACAATGTCTTAATTAGGAAGGGCTTAAGCTTAAGTTAGGCCATGAATAAATTATAATATATAGCTAATAATGTGGTCCAAGATACGATTTATATATTTTTGTTTACTCTCTCTCTCTCTCTCTCTCATGCAGTGGACGTTGTTCTCAACTAGTGTGTAGAAAGAGATGTTATGTATATCAGTATATGTAGAAGTTCGCCAATTCTTTTGTGGTGCAAATAAGGGCCTCGTATATCAACCTCATACATGCCTTAGACATAATGACTAAGTTAATTATATGAAATCGTATTAGGAATCATTTCATGTAAGATGGTCAAATCATAATCCACATTTCACAATTCACATATAAATTTATAAATATAATATGTAGGTGAATCAAAAGCACTATAAATCAAAGAGTTATTCTCCTTGTGCACCAGTAGATCCGTGCAATTGGGCCGCGCGTGGGCTGGGCTGACCCACCCAACCCGTGTCTCTTTACTTTTTTCGCTTGTTTTGGTCGTTACCTTCACGTTATGTTAGTGTTACCTTCATGTTATGTTAGGGTTATCTTCGCGTTATGTTAATGTCACCCCATCTCCAGATTTCATACCCTTAGTTTAAAACCACTGAACTAAAATAATACGAAGGTAACACTAATATAACATAAAGGTAACACTAACATAACATGAAAGTAATATTAACATAACATGAATGTAAAAAATAATGTTAATCATACCTTCATGTTATGTAAGAGTGACCCTCATATTATGTTAGAGTTAACTTCATGTTATGTTAGTTTACCTTCATGTTATGTTAATGGAGCGAATCTTGGTGGGTTTGAGCGCACCCACCAGGCGCGTGAGGGTGCGTGGGAGCGCGTTGGGGTGCGTGAAAATGCACGTCAGAGGCACGTGGGGCGGGTCGACCCGGATCCATGCGCCAGTTGCACAAAATATTTTGCATAAATCAAATACTGTAGAAATTAGTTATGAAAATGTTTCTAACATCAAGAATTGTTTTACTTCATATAAACATTTACAGCGAAATCAAGATTACACAAGTAAATGAAGCTATAATATTTTGGAGGCCAATTGATCTTTCTCATTATTTTACAGCAAACCCAATGAATTACTTACTTACATTTTAAACCAATGTAAGATGAATCATTTTCTCATTAATTTGATTCATCACATAGGTAGGTAGGGTCCCAGTTTTGCTATTTGTCTCAAATGGCCTCTCCAACAATGTCAGAGTCGATGATACCAACATGATCATATATATAGATCATAAAAAAAATTATATAATATAGTGCAATGCAGCTATTAATATTGTCTCATCATCAGATTTCAATTTCACAAGGAAAAAGTACTTGAATGATGAATAAGCATGATCCTCAAATTAACTCCATTTTTGCTACACCGAAAGGTGAAGGGAACTCACATGTTTCCCTCTCCATCGATCCAGGGGTAAAATGGGAATTTCACACATGAGTAGTACCATATTAAGTGGCAAGACTTTCGTGACACTATGCTGTCCAAATAATAGTACCCTTGCTGCTGTCTAGATCTCTTTCTACTTTCTTCATCTTGCAAACATGTCTCATTCTTACTCTTTAACACTTTTTGTGACAACCCTAGCTAGAATTTATGCACATCGGCCATTCATTACCTCAGCATGCAACCCTACTCACGTCCATTGAAGTGATGAAACGTTGTTCACCCTTTTTCTTTTTTTTACGGCAATTTAGGCTTTGTCCAATTCTGTTACCATCAAATTAATTTGGCCCTCTGACATCTTTTTTCTTCCAATTTTGATCCGATATCTTTATTTCTGTGGAGGTCGGAGTTGTTTAGGAAAAAAGTAAAAGTTATAGGATCGAAATTGAAATACTTAAAATTAATTAATGGTAAAAAAAGTTAATAACGTACGTATATCTATTAAATATATCAATTCACGTTATGTGACGTGGTACTTAGCCTGTTCGATCTATTAAAAAAAAGGGGAAGTGAATCAAACATATCTTTATATATATATGTGTCTTACGTGCTCGTGAAGTTGATTAAATTGAAACAACACATGCAAGGTTTAACACGGGATGTATTTTTTCTCATAGTATTAACTGAAAGTAAGGTTGGACAATATATATACTTTTTAATAATTTGGTTAATTACAAATTTACGTTTGATAATTAATTTGAGAATAACAATTTTAATCTCTCAATTTTGTTATTATGTAAACTATTTATGATTATATATATTACGAAGATGAGACAATATTTTGATATCATGTTCGTAGCACAAATAGATCATTTATATCGTGTGGCTGATAAGTAATGCTCAACAATTTGATACACTCACTTTCGTTGGCCATACAAGTTAATAAATGTTGTGCTTTCCATTTATTTAATGTTCTTATTTGAAGTCCCCACTCTACCTATGCCCTATTAAATACGTAAGTCCATAATTGTAAAATTCAAGAATATTGATTTTAATATTTCCAGTGAGCTACAAATTAAAAAATATATTTTCAGTTTGATCTTCAACTAATGGCACAATTATCATGAGTTCTTTCAGATATATATTGATGCAAAAGAATATATGTACTATACTTCGTCCCATTTAATCTCCATAACCAAAAAAGTAAATACTATATAAAATGGAGATCATGAGAAAATTGTGCATATTGATGACAAAACACTTCAAAGTGAGAAGTGCATTAGAAATACTGACTAATATTGAGTTACAATTCATGTTAAGGAAACATCAGAGAGAGAGAGAGAGAGAGAGAGAGAGAGAGGAATAAGAAAAGAGGAGAGAGAAGCAAAGAGGTCCAACTTTTTGGAGCCCTAGCAAAGAGGAATAAGTTTCAGATACTGATAATCCTTCCATGCATGCCTGCACCTAATATAATTAATTAATTATCTCCATTAAATTTGCAGCTCAATTACTAAATAAAAGAGCAGATTAATAATATACTTAATTATAAGCTAGAATATTGGTGGGAGTTCCATCACTCCTTCAACTTGACCTGCACTTTCATCCAACAACCACTTCTCAAGAAATGACAATGGAGGATTGTTGTCGATTTTCGCGGTATGTTGATCATGTGCAAAATGAACCTTTTCTTGATCGATCAATCCACTGCTCTCTGAGCCCTTCTGGCTAGAATCACAAGATGAGAGCTTTTCACAAGCCATGCTAGACAAATTGTGATGATGATGATGATCAAAAGACAGAATGTTATCCAAATCATGATGATGAGTTGAGTTGATCCCAACACCCTCATGCTCAATTTTCTGTGGCCTATAACACTGAAATGGAGCAGAATGATCAGATGGGTTTTTCCCAAAATCTCCATAGAATTTATCCATGTTGAGATGAGTGGATGCAGTAGTAGTACTAGTGTTGGCTTGAAGAGTAGGGGATGATGATCTCATCCATCCTTCTAGAAGCCTTGATATGTTCTCCGCACTTGAAGCATAGACTGATGAGTTTTCACCCATCCTCGGGCCCCCGTTGTTCTCCATAACTGATGATGATGATGATGATCTTTGATCACCATACCCTTTTGACATGAAGTGATGATAAGCTGATTCAGATGCCATGTGGGGCTCTAAGCCTGATTGAAATTTCTTGAGCTTCTTCTTCAAGTGTGTGTTCCAATAATTCTTGATGTCATTGTCTGTTCTTTGTGGCAAATACGTAGCTATAGCTGCCCATCTTTACACACAAAACAAACATATATCATCATTTAATTGTCCCACATATATATTAATGAACTTATAATGATCATCAATATTACTTGTTGCCTAACAAAGCTTGGAGATGGATGATCATCCCTTCTTCATGTGGAGTGAAATTGCCCCTCTTGATCCCTGGTCTCAGATAATTAGTCCACCTCAGCCTGCAACTCTTGCTGCACCTCATCAAGCCTCAACAACACAACCAAAAACCACTAGTTTAGCACTAAAGATGAAAAGCTAGCTATTATAAAGATATACATATATATAAATACCAGTATTAGTAGGAACAGCCCTCCAATTTCCAGGGCCATGTTCTTGAATATATGACACCAAAATGATATCTTCTTCAGGAGTCCATGGACCTTTCTTGATGCCAACTTTATCACAACATGGAGGCCTTCCCATTCTTATTTCTCCCTTCTTCTCAGTTGATGAGAACCGGCAGCTTTCTTTCTTTCTTCTTTCTTTCTATAAGGGCATCAATATGTTTTAATTGAACTTAAGAGGTGGTGTGTGAGTGTAATATATATGGCAAGATGCCAAGAATGAAGGGGCATTTCTTGATATATAAATTCCTAGAAAAAAGTCAATGTGGCTACCCTATGAAAATCATGAGGGAAACTTAATAATCAACATTTTCATCTTCTTCTTCTTCTTGCCATCACGTGCTGCCACGCCACCTCTTTTATTTTTCTGTTGACCTAATATCAAAACTTTGCATGTGCTCTTAAGTTTGCACCTTGATTATTATGTCCATAATTGATGGACATTGATTCTTCTTTCTTTTCTTTTCTTTTTGGTTTTTAGTTTCCAGCAAAAAGTATTGTACTTTCTGCTTGTATGAGTGTACTCTTTTCTTTGTGTTGGGAGGCCAAACAGGTCCCCCCCCCCCCAACCCACCCCCCCAGACATGACATGAAATCTATCCTAGTATCATCTAGTGTTGACTGTATCTGTATATTATGGCAGTTAATGGCGGTTGGTGAGCATGGGAAAACACTTTTTACTCACCCTAAGCCCATTAATTCTTACACTACAGTTTTGGGCCGGCCCAAATATACTTTGAAACGGGACAAACTGTATCATGTATAATTTGGAATGCAATTTATTGTGAGCAATTTATATTTATACCAGCGTTAACTCACACGGATATTATAATAACTAAATAAAATTTTGATTTTTTTATTTATAATTAAATATAATAATAATTATTATTTATCATTAATTTTTAATTATTAGTATGTAAATTTTGTGCAAATATTTCAATTATTATTGATAGGTAGAAAATTGGTGTATTTTATTGTGGTTTTATTTGAGATTTTATAAACTTTTACCTGATTGAATGCATCATTTTTGTATCTATATATGTTTTTGGTATCAAATTACTTCATATATCATTTTCAATATTATTCAGGAATTTTGGAGTATATTTTGATTAAGAAATATGTTCATGGGCCAAGAAATGAAGACAAATCGAAGTTGGGACAGTTTGGGCCCAGAAACTCATCATACTGGATCACCCAGTGTTAGCCTAATCTGCCAATGTGATCCGTCTGCAGCCCAGCCCAGCGAGATTGTGGACGAGAATTTGGGCTTGAAGAAGGTTATAAACTCGTCTCCAAAGGACTTTAAAAGATATGTTCACACACATAATCAGGAGAGAATCTTCTTTTCTTTCTCTCCAACTCACTCTAGAGAGAGAATTATTTAATAGATTAGTTTCTTTTCTTATGGATTCTTCTACAACTTTTATGGATTCGATTTCAAGGATGCTTGGATAATTCTCCAATTCCGATTAGCAGGGGATATTTGAACTCATATATTTAATTATGTCTTGATTAATCTTGTTTCCTCTTCTCGATGTTTGATTGAATTGATTATGCTATCTGTGTTGAATGATTTCGATTATTGATGCTTGATTTAGATTGATCACCTAGGTTAAGTGTTTGATAATTGATTGCTAGAATCTTAAATCATGAATCGTAATTGTTGTGGCTTAATTTTCATTGGTAGTAAACTAGAGGTCGTGCATCTCTAGGGTAGCATAGTCCTAGATTATCAAATCGAGTTTGTGTATTTGGAGTTTAGTTCATCCTATCGTCTTGGTGATTAATGCATTTGATGAATTAAATCTAGAGAGCTTATTTTAGGTTGTTCAATTGAATAGGGTTAATTAATGATCTTATCCTAATTTAACTAATCTTAAGAGATGATTCTATTTAACAGAGTTTGTTGTTAGACTAGGGTGATAATTCCATGATAATATGAGGGAGGGGGTGTGACATTGATTAGATATAATTGATATTGAGGGATAACTGATCTGTCAACTGGAATGTTTTCCATCATTTGATTTATTTTTCAATTTGTTTTCTAGGTTCTTAGTTCATTTTAGTGTTAGTCATTGGTTAATCCAAACCCCATCTTTTCTGTTTGTTGAATTGAACATAGGTGACATAGTTAAATCTTCACTCCTCGTGGGATCGACTCCGACTTGCCCTATCTATTAGTTAGTTAGGTTAGAAAGGATTTTAATTAATTTTATCGCGACATGACAGCGCGGTCAAATTTTGGCGCCGTTGTTGGGGAGTGATTTGAATTTAATTGTGTCATCTTGTGTCTTTTTCTGTTTTTATTTGAAAAAAAAGAAAAAAAATTCTAGTTCAATTTTCGAATTTTTGTTGAATTTCGCTGTTTTCAAGTCTGCTCTATTTTGCTATGTTTTTTGCACTGGGAGCCCAGTGTAACCCACTACTTTCAGTGTCGAATTCTGCAGACTGTTTCATCGAATTAGTCTGATTTTCCTTGTTGAAAATTTGAATCTTCTCACTTGAGTTGTGTGATTTCAGGTTGTGGATGCGCACTCGTTTTCAGGGTAATAAGGATTTGGAATTTTATCCTGAGATAACCCGGAGAGATCGAGTTCTAAGGCGGCAAGCCAAGCGAACTTTGGAGTTCACACTTCTACTTCCTGAATCTGATATCGTGATTCTGAGAAATAGGAGGAAGCAATGGCTGAAGAACGAACTTTGAGGGAGCTAGCAAATCTGAGCCTTACTCAACAACCTCTCTGCATCACTTTTCCTGAACTTCCTGATGCTGTTAATTTTGAATTGAGGTCTGGTTTGATTCACTATCTTCCATCTTTCTTTGGTCATGCAGGTGAGGATCCCCACAAACACTTGAAGGAATTTCATACCACTTGTTCGAGCATGAAACCAACAGGGGTGACGGGGGAGCAAATCAAACTTCGTGCATTTCCTTTGACATTGAAAGATGGTGCAAAAGACTGGCTCTACTATCTTCCATCGGGGTCCATTAACACTTGGGATGAGATGCAACGTCAGTTCTTGGAGAGGTATTTTCCTGCATCTCGAACTACTCATATTCGAAGGGAGATATGTGGAGCTCGACAATGGAAGGGAGAAACATTGTATGATTATTGGGATCGGTTCACAAAATTGGAAGCTAGTTGTCCACATCATCAACTTTCTAAGCAGTTGTTGATTCAGTATTTCTACGAGGGTCTATCTCCAATGGACCGGAATGCAATCGATGCAGCCAGTGGGGGAACATTAATGGACAAGACACCCTCAACAACAAGACTTCTCATCTCGAACATGGCCAAAAGTTCACATCAATATGACAACCGAGATTATTCGGATTGGAGCGTGAAAGAGGTATATGAATCTATTGTTGAGGATAAAATATCTGAATTAACTGCCCTTGTACGTCAAGTTGCTGTAGGTGTTCCTCTTGCGAAGTCGTGTCATATTTGTAACACCACCGAGCACACCACAGACGCATGACAAATTTTACTTGATGAAATAGAGGCTCATGCTAATGATGTGGGAAGTGGAAATTATCAAGAGAGGAAATACGACCCTTTCTCGAACACATACAATCCGGGTTGGAGAGATCACCCAAATTTTAGATGGGGAAATCAGCAAGGTGCATTTAATGGAGAGAATAACAAGCCCCCACAACTCTTAAGAAATCTAAATCACCAAGGGGGGATTCCAATTACCGCACTCATCCGGGCAGAATTTCAACTCATCATTGGAGGAAATGATAAAGACATTGGCATCCAATACAATGCACCTCCAAAAGGACACTTTCCAATTTCAAAAGGACACTCAATCGACCGTCAAGAACCTAGAGACGCAAATGAGCCAATTGGCGACGGTCGTAAGTTGTCTTGAAGCCCAAAATGGAGGTAAATTGTCGTCTTAACCGGAGGTAAATCTGAGAAATGTCAGTGCTATGACCCTAAGGAGTGGGAAGGAGCTGGAAGGTCCCAAAAAACCTGCAGAAACTCAGAAAAACGATGAGGAGAAGGAGGTTGTTGAGCAGTCTGACACTGGGGCTCCAGTGGCGAAGCAGCCATCCAGTGTTAAAAGTCCAGAATATGCACAGATAAGAAATAAATTTTCTGAAAAATTTCCAATTAATTCGGTTCCTTTTCCTTCCATGTTAGCACGAGCAGCAAAGGAGGATAAAGAGAAACAGATCCTCGAAGTATTTCACAAAGTTGAGATCAACATACCTTTGATCGATGCAATTAAGCAAGTTCCAAGATATGCGAAATTCCTTAAGGATTTGTGTGCAAACAAGCGAAAGCTCAAGGGCGATTAGAAGGTTGTGATGGGAGAGAACGTATCTGTAATTTTTCAAAAGAAGCTTCCTCAAAAATGAAAAGATCTAGGTATATTTGTTATCCCATGTCGTATAGGAAATAATAGAATTGAGCATGCTATGCTAGATCTAGGAGCATCAATAAACGTTATGCCACGTTCCATTTATGCATCCTTAAATTTAGAGCCATTGGAAGATACACGAGTTGTCATTCAATTGGCTGATCGTAGCACTGCATATCCTGATGGGGTAATTGAGGATGTTCTAGTTGAGGTCAATGAATTAATATTTCCTGCAGATTTCTATGTTTTGGATATGAATGATGACCCTTCAATTTCACCACCTATTTTGTTAGGGAGGCCGTTCTTGAACATCTCTCAAACAAAAATAGATGTTCGTGAGGGAACCCTCACGATGGAATTTGATGGGCAGATTATTAAATTCAATATTTTTGATGCCATGAAATATCCTGATCATGAGAATTCTTTTTTTTTTTTGCTTTGAGTGTGATTAACCCTCTTGTCAAGAATGTTTTTGAGATGAACTGCAGGGACAATTCGAAAGTGGTGTTGATAAAAAACATGAGATATTTCAACAAATTTGTAAGACTCAAAGCAAGAAATTGGAGAAAGCTCAATAGAAAGTTTAAGATGACTGTGTTAGATGCTCCTACTCTAAAGCCAATTCCAAAGCCTCCTTGGTGATCTGGTGAATTATGTTCCACACTTTTATTTTTGCTATAATTCCTTGCATATATGAGTCTTGTCTTGTCTAGATCTTTTGTTGTGTTTTGATGATGAGTTGCTTGAGGACAAGCAAGATTTAAGTGTGGGGGATTTGATAATGTTGCATAATTGAGAAAGTGTGGAATAGATTGTATATCTTGCATGTAGTTGCATTTAGATTCATATAGTTGCACGTAGGTTGTTTTCATTTTATTCAAACTGCACGTTTAATTGCTTTAGCACGTTTAATTTTCGTTTGCATTTGCAAATATATAAAAAAACAAAAAAATTGGAAAATGAAAAAAATAGAAAAAATAGGTGTTGAGTAAGTGAGCTTGCAATGATGATTTGAATGTTATTGATTTTATTGTTTTGGAACTCGTTTGTGTTCGACGATGTGCTGTTGAGCATTGCTTTCTGTTGGTTAAAATAGCTAAATGTCGTTTTGAGAAATTGTTGTTGGGAAGGATAACATTGGATTGAGAATTGATCTGTGATGGTGAATTGATTTATTTTGCTTGCTTGTGTCTTGAGATATGCTTTTAATTCCTTAATGGAAGTAGTCTAAAATGAAATTTATGAAAGTTTGATCACTTTTGATGAACCCCTTGGTTGAAATTTTTTTTTTTATGGGTTTGGAGAAAAGGTGTTGAGTTGAAAAAAATTGAGATTGAAAAAGATGATGGAGGTGTGGAATCAGCTGCCTATTCTTAGGGATCCACATATGAAAGTTACAATGTGAAAAAAAAAATCACAATAAACGGACTAACCTAAGATTTGTGTGGAGCTGCCAACCCCATCCAAAAAAAAGACGAGAAGTCATCATCGTCTATGAAAAAAAAAGTGAAAACGAAAAGTAAAAAAGAAAAAAAAGAGAAAAAAATTGGAGTAAAAGAGGTGACTCATTATGTGTGAAGTCGTAAAAGGAGTTGAAGTGTGTTGATTGATGTGGGTGGTGGAGTGGATTGATGAACTGTCTATGAAAAAATTGTTTTCCGAAATTTGTGATTTCTTGAGATAGTTGCATTTAGTCCAACGTGTTTTTGCTTGTGTATGCTTTGTTTGACATGAATTTGAATTCCCATGAGTGTTAGGATTTGAGCAAACGATACTCTCTTTTATTTTTGATCCCCAGTGTGCTATATTTCTTTTTGTTGCTTGAGGACAAGCAACGGTTTAAGTGTGGGGGGATTTGATAGGTAGAAAATTGGTGCATTTTATTGTGGTTTGATTTGAGATTTTATAAACTTTTATGTGATTGAATGCATCATTTTTGTATCTATATATGTTTTTGGTATCAAATTATTTCATATATCATTTTCACTATTATTCAGGAATTTTGGAGTATATTTTGATCAAGAAATATGTTCATGGGCCAAGAAATGAAGACAAATCGAAGTTGGGACAGTTTGGGCCCAGAAGCCCATCATACTGGATCACCCAGTGTCAGCCCAGTCTGCCACTGTGTCCATTTGCAGCCCAGCCCAGCGAGATTGTGGACGAGAATTTGGGCTTGAAGAAGTCTTAGCCCATCTCTAAAGGGCTTTAAAAGATATGTTCACACACATAATCTGGGAAGAATCTTTCTTCTCTTTCTTCTCCAAGTCACTCTAGAGAGAGAATTATTTTATAGATTAGTTTCTTTTCTTATGGATTCTTCTACAACTTTTATAGATTCGATTTCAAGAATGCTTGGATAATTCTTCAATTCCGGTTAGTATGGATGTTTGAACCCATATATTTAATTATGTCTTGATTAATCCTGTTTCCCCTTCTTGATGTTTGATTGAATTGATTATGCTATTTGTGTTGAATGATTTCGATTATTGATGCTTGATTTAGATTGATCACCTAGGTTAAGTGTTTGATAATGGCGTAATTGCAAAAAAAAAAAAAATCACTACTTTTTAAAAAATTACGAATTTATCCTCACTTTTCAATAATTGCAAAAAAAATCACAACCTTTGTTCATTGTTGCAATTTAGATCACTTTTGAATTTTCCAGCAACCGGAGTCCACATATCCGACAAAACATGTCACGTCATATGCCACATTGGATGCCACATCATTTCCAACCAAAAAAGATTTAAAAAGTAAATTGCAAAATAAAGTCATCACCTTTCCTGAAATTGCAATTTAATCCCAACCTTTCAAAAATTAGCAAAACAAGCCACATACTTCATTTTGCAATTCGAATTTATTCATTGATGTTTAAATTCATCATGTAGACATCACATAAACTACACAATCATAAAATTGTTTATGTATATCAAAATAATGTTGTCTCTAGTATATTGATTTAAACATTTTTTCTTTAATTTGAAGATAATTAAATCACAACTCTCATTTACAACATTTTAGAAAATTGTATTCTTGTTCTAAAAAAGATAGTAAAACATAATTACATGAAATAAATTATAATCTTCATGATATTAAGCACATTGATCAACAATAATGTATCGAATCGTTGTCGATCGTGACCATAGAGTTTAATAATCAAATCGATTAAATATGAAAACAATTTGAAGCAACTTTGATTAAATCATGATTTAGAGTTGAGAAAATGTTGTATCAACATGATGAATAAAACAATAGAAAAACTATCTATCTACACACATATATGTCAATTGTCCAAATTGAATTTCCTATTATCAATTTAACATATAATCAATTTTCACACATTTAAAAAATGTATAATAATAATACAAATTTATAAATGCATGCGTATATATTTGATATTTGATCTAAAGATGAATCATTATATTCATATTTGATTTAGCTAATTAAAAGTTAATACAAATTTATAAATGCACATGCGTATATATTTGATATTTGATCTAAAGATGAATTATTATATTCATATTTGATCTAGCTAATTAAAAGAAAATGACATTATTAATATGGCTCGATCCATTTTAAGAAATTAAAGAAATTAAGATCTTTATGTTGATTAAGAAAATTGTATTTTTGTTCCAAAAGGTTGTAAAGAAGAGTTGTAATTTAATTATCTTCAAATTGAAGAAAATATTTAAATTAATATACTAGAAACGACATTATTTCGATATAGATAAACAATTTCATGATTGTATAGTTTATGTGACGTCTCCATAATGAATTTAAACACCAAAGAATAAATTCGAATTGCAAATTAATGAAGTATGTGTTTTTTTTGCTAATTTTTGAAAGGTTGAGATTAAATTGCAACTTTAGGAAAGGTTGTGATTTTATTTTGCAATATGATTTTTAAATCTTTTTTGGTTGGAAATCACGTCGCATCCAATGTGGCATGTGACGTGACATGTTTGTCGGACAAGTGGACTCCGGTTACCGGAAAATTCAAAATTGGTCTAAATTGCAACAGTGGACAAAAGTCATGATTTTTTTTTACAATTATTGAAAAGTGAGGATAAATTTGCAATTCTTTAAAAAGTGGTGATTTTTTTTACAATTACGCCAAATTTAATTAAACTCTTGCTTGAGAAATAAGATTAATGAGAGTGACATGTGTCACTCTTGATAATTCCTTTAGTATAGATATAGATAGATATTTTCACATTTATGGTATGAAATTATAGACTATATATTTATTGTCATATATTTATAATATAAAATGTAAAAGGAAAAAGAATATCAGGTTAATATTTCGATTTAGTATTTGTTGAAACATATTTAAGTATGTTTTGATGAGACAAAACCTTAAAGAAAGGAACCCTAACACTTTAAGCATAACCAATCTTAAGAGAGGTACTGCAATATAGTTACTGCAGAAAGACAGATCAGAGAAACTGTCAAAGAAAGGACACTGCAGAGAATGGTGAAAAGAATCAGATATACTAATCAGGATACTGCTCACTGCAGGAAGCTACCTGGACGAGACTATGCTTAAGGCAGACTGCAAAACAGGAAGCTACCGAAGACTCAAGCTACCTAGAAGAGACCATGCCAAAGCAGCAAGTTACAGAAGCCTCAAGCCACCTAATGGAGCAAACCAGATAAGGAAGCACCAGAGTGAGCGTGAGGAGGAAGCTACAGAGTAGGCATGGGAAGAAAAGTCAAAAGTTACCGGTAGAAAGAAGAGAAGAAGAGCCAATCAGAAGAAGACATGTGGAAAGCGAAAAGCTTGCGTATGTCAGAAGAAGTGCGGCGCATTCAATGATGGAAATCTACCTACCTTCAATGGACAAATTTATTAATTTATAGATAGAAGAAGACTGAAGACTGAGAAGTGTGCGAGAGAGGATGAGCAAGCGTGTAAGAGAGAAGAAGCAAGCACAACAAAGTGTGAAGAAAAGCTCATGGAGAGAAGAGCACAAGAGAAAGCTCAAAATAGGGGGAAGGACATACAAAAAAGAAGAAGAGAAGAGTGTACAAAAGATAACAAGAGAGAAAAATGCTCATACACTCTATGCCCAGAAACGCATACTCAGTCTCACAGTCTAGGCAGCAAGCTACAACAGTTCAACCTGCAAAAGAAGCCTAAATTTGCTGCATCCAGTTGAAGAAGAAGAAGACAACACCCTTTTTAAGGACTGTCTTGGAGTGCTCAGTGCGAGGAATAAAATCCTGCTGAGTTGTCCTGTTGGTCCCAAAACTGCTGTAGGTAGGCTTAGAGGATGGGGGGGGGGGTGAATAAGCCTACCTTCTTTTCAAACTCTTCTTCTATCTCTATCGGCTCATTTCTAATATCAATAACCTTTTGGAAGGTTACTGATCAGAGTGGTTATTATAGAGCCGAGTAGAAGATGTGCAGCTTATCAGAGAGAATACATGTATGCATGTAGTGCAATAAGCAGATAAAGACGCAAGCATGTATAGAGGTTCGAAGGTGGAGTAATCCTTCTACGTCCTCTCTTCCTCCTCTCAGGAGGGAACCTTTGTTAAGCTGGTTGATTTACATAGACCTATCTATTACAACCCACCCTTAACAAATAAGTAGCAAGCCTTCACACAGATGCTTGCCTATTTTCCACACTAACCCACACAGGATCCTACACTACCCACCTAGGGTCCTCACTTTCTCTCCTAGAAAGTGGTAAACTCAGCAAGACATTACATCTCACACTGAGTACTCCAAGACAACCTTTTAGAGAGGTTTATCTCATTCTTCTTCAATTGGGTACAGCAAGCTTGGCCTCCGTTTGCAGACTAATCTGCTGAAGCTTGCTGCTGGACTGGTAGACTGGGTGTGCATCTTCTTGGGGTGTAGAGTGTTCGAGCTTTTCTTATTTTCGTCTGCTCTGATTGAACACTCTTTTCTTCTCTGAACTTCCCCCTCTTTCTGCGCTTCTCTCTTTTAAGCCTTTTCTCTGATTGACTCTTCTCTCTTTCTTTATGCGTATTCTCTCTATGAGCTTGGATATTCTGATATGCTCACTTCTTCTATCTTCGCCACACTTTTCAGTCTTCAGTCTTTCCTCTTTATAGGTTGTGAAATCTGCTTGTTGAAGATTGACAGATTTCCATCATTGATGCCGCACTCCTGACACACGCCAGTTTTTCACTTTCCACGTGTCTTCTTCTGATTGACTCCTCTTCTCTTCTCTGTACCGGTAACTTCTTGTGTCTACCGGTAACTTTAACTTTTCTCCCTATGCCTGCCTTGCAACTTCCTCCTCTCCCTTCACTTTGGAGCTTCCTCTTCTGGCTTGCTCCTTCAGGTGGCTTGAGGCTTTTGTAGCATGTTGCCTCTGCAGTATGCTTTCATGATCTTCCAGGTAGCTTCTTATCCTACTGTTTTCTTCTTTGGCGAGGTCCCTTCCAGTAGCTTTCTGAAGTCAATAGTGTCCTTATTAGTTCACCATATTCTTTTTAACCATTCTCTTCAGTATCCTTCCTTTTAACACTTTCTCTATTTCTTTTAATCTTCTGCAGTAACTCTATTGCACTAACCTATCCTAAGATTGGTTATGGATATTTAGAGTTACTTAAGGATTTGTCTCATCAAAACATTCTACAAATGTATCCAACAATTTCTCCATTTTTTATGATGACAAAACCTTTACAGAAGATCAAAAAAATATAACCTCTCAAGCACAGAAAGCATATTTAAAGTATGGCATTATTTGGCATACTACTTTCATACACAAATCACATAAAAATCTAAAAGAAAGGGCATAAGGAATGAGCTTTTTGAAGAGCAGAAAACATTTTATTTAGATAAAACATGTACATTACAATGCAGTAAGCAGAGTACAATAAACATCCTATCTAGATTCATTCTTCTATTCTTCTTGCTCTTTCATTTATTTATTTTCCCCTTTAGCTTGTTGCTGACTTCTTTCTTATTTCTTCCTCTATTATGCGCAGGGCTTGCTCCCAGTCGATTTCCTCTTTGATCGTGGAGGAGAATTGGAGTAAAGGTGAGGATGTCGCTTAGAAGAAAGAATTGAGGTTTATACTCAAGAGTCGGTGAAAGAGCAGAGAAGTCTGGGTGCAGTAGCTTGCTGCAACCTTTCTTCTCGTACTATTTTCTCCAACTCCTGTGTCTGACCCCTCTTCCTCTTTCTTCTTGGACATGAAGGAAGGCTTACCCGATGGACGTGCTTGCATCTTCTCTTCTTCATCTTAGGAAGACTTTTGATCTTCTTGAATCCTTCGCAGTTCTTCCCCCTTTTTGACATCATCAAAAATGAGCTAAGGCTTAGGGGTCACTGGAGAGGGATTCCTCCAATTCAATGTCCAGACTTCAAGAGGAATCTTTGGAGCAAGTCCTCAGGCACCCTCAAATTTGAGGTGAGGAAGGAACGCTAGAAGGTCAAGTCTTCTGAGAAAGACTTGTTTAGCAAGTGTCAAGCATGAAGGGTGATTGTATGAGATTTGGGGTGTGTTTGGTTGATTATTTGCAGAGAATGTGTCTTTAGGAAGGGATGAAGAGAAAGGTTTCCAACAATCGGGTTCCATTATGCTTAGGCATGAGAGAGAGAGGATATCTTTTATGCTTAATGAAGAATAAGAGTGCATGTATTTATAGGGTTAGAGATACTCCCTGTTGCAGTTGGATCTTCAAAGATCTCATTAATTGCTCCGCTGGTTTCCAATAAAGGTGTTGACAGTTTCCACAGCTTTATGTCTTTTCTCCTTTGTGTGAGATGACGTAGTCAACTGCTGGATCTCCACCTTTGGATTCTTCTGATCGCGCGGCTGAAATTCTTCTAGGGTTCTGAAAAGGTAGTCTATTTCTGGAAAGGTGATTCATTTTTTATGCTCGCAGGTTACCGAGAATTTTCAGTAACTGCTCTATCTAGTAACCTCCAAGTGATCCCCTTTTCCAGTGACATGTTGATAAGTTCTGATTTCTAGTAACCTAGTATCCAGTGCATTGGTGTCTAGCATCCTGATACTCAGTGACTTGGTGTTCAGCGATCTAGTGTCCAGCATCCTGGTGTTTAGCGTCCTGGTGTTTAGCGTCCTGGTGCCCAACGACCTAGTGTTCAGTGATCTAGTATCCAGCCCCTGGTATCTAGCATCCTGATATCTAGCGTCCTGCCATCCAGCGACCTAATTTCCAGTTAGCTTGGTATCTAGCATCCTGATGTCCAACATCCTGCTATCCAGCGACCTAATATCCAATGTCCTGGTGTCTACCGTTCTTTCGTCAAGATTTATCTTTTTCCTTGATGTCTATTAGTCCTTCTATCTTTTCCCATGACTTGATGACACGTACTCTGATGTCTAGTGACCTAGTATCCAGTTGCTCGATGTCTAGCATTCTGGTGTACAATGACCTGATGTTCAGCAACCTAGTATACATCCATCAGGTGTCTAACGTCCTGATTTTTAGCATCCTGTTGTCCAGCAACCTAGTTTCTAGCAACCTGGTGTCTAGCATCCTATAGTCAAAGCTTTGTCATTTTGTTAATGGTTGCCCCTAAATTCAATAGCCCTTTGTCAGATGTTCCTGCAAAACAAGTGTTCTTGTATAGGTGCTCACACAAGTATGAGTCCTTCTAAGTTAATGTTTCTTTCAGGAGTTTAGACTTTCTTTACAGCCCATGGTTGCTGTAAAGAGAGTTTTGTCTCCTTCAAGACTTTTAAAGAGTAGAAAGTGATAGTGTGTGCAGGTGTTTTCTTACTGCATCAATATAGAAAATAGAAAGGTAAAGCATGATACAAGGTAGACAAAATTCTTTTTGTTTTTTGAGTTGATGTTCTACCTGATTCCTTATGGAATGTCAGCTTGTTGCAGACTTTTTATAGTATGCCCATATTTGGGTTACTCCAAGGATTTTAACCTTTTTGCCTACAAAGATACCTTAGGTTGTGCTAGAAGTTCCCCCTTACTTTAGGATTCCTCTTTCTTAGGATGTAGGGTTACTTTCAGCACTGTCTTAGGTGCCTTAGAGGCTTTTATGAGAAAGTGAAGCGTTCTTATATGAAAATAAACATGCATGCTTCCTTCTCAATTTAAAATCAAGTGACACCATTTTAAAGTCCATTATCTTAGTGTATAGTCACTTGAGTTCCTTAACAGGATAAACATGATTATGACCAAAATAAAAGAGTTTTAAAACAGGAACGAGGTACCTAGTCATTAATGTTGTTCTTTTAAAAGAGTAGGTCCTCTTTTATTCCTTGTTTCTGTCTGGAGATAGATGGAGTGAGCTTCTTCTTCTTACTCCTTTGCTTAACATCCTCAGCATTTTCCTCCATGGTTGCCTGTTTGTTGATGTCAGCTTCCTTTGTTTGCTCAGCAAGCAAGTCTTCTTTGTTGATCAGCTCCATGTTGATCTGTTCCGTGATGAGTAAGGACTTTGCTCCTTGTGTATGGCTTCCTTCTTCGCAGTCCTTCCTTCGGTAGCTTGCTGTTCCCTCTCAAGAACAACTTTTCTTCACAACCTAGCTTGATTTTCTACATCTTTTAGTTGTTTATTGTCTTCACATAAATCATATCCTTTTAGAGCAAAAGACATTAAAATGATCTCCGATGTGAGGGTGAGAGAGAGTGAGAGAGAGAGAGAAAGATTTGAGAGAGAGGCTTTTTCACAGATGGGATCTGGATAGATCGATTAGATCTTTTGTTTCATCCATCTGCTCTGATACCACTTGTTGGTATCAGATTGACCATTGAGTAAGGATGAATAATCCACCAACTCTGATACCACCTGTTGGTATCAGATAGATTAGCTGGTGGATGCTTTAGTCCAACCTGCTCTGATACCACTTGTTGGTCCCAAAACTGCTGTAGGTAGGCTTAGAGGGGGGTGAATAAGCCTACCTTCTTTTCAAACTCTTCTTCTATCTCTATCGGCTCATTTCTAATATCAATAACCTTTTGAGAGGTTACTGATCAGAGTGGTTATTACAGAACCGAGTAGAAGATGTGCAGCTTATCAGAGAGAATACATGTATGTATGTAGTGCAGTAAGCAGATAAAGATGCAAGCATGTATAGAGGTTCGAAGGTGGAATAATCCTTTTACGTCCTTTCTTCCTCCTCTCAGGAGGGAACCTTTGTTAAGCTGGTTGATTTACATAGACCTATCTATTACAACACACCCTTAACAAATAAGTAGTAAGCCTTCACACAGATGCTTGCCTACTTTCCACACTGACCCACACAGGATCCTACACTACCCACCTAGGGTCATCACTTTATCTCCTAGAAAGTGGTAAACTCAGCAGGACATTACTCCTCGCACTGAGTACTCCGAGACAACCATTTAAAGAGGTTTATCTCCTTCTTCTTCAACTGGGTACAGCAAGCTTGGCCTCCGTTTGCAGACTGATCTGCTGAAGCTTGTTGCTGGACTGGTAGACTAGGTGTGCGTCTTCTTGGGGTGTAGAGTGTTCGAGTTTTTCTTCTTTTCTTCTGCTCTGATTGAACACTCTTTTCTTCTCTGAACTTCCCCCTCTTACTGCGCTTCTATCTTTTAAGCCTTCTCTCTGATTGGCTCTTTTCTCTTTCTTTATGTGTGTTCTCTCTGTGAGCTTGGATATTCTGATGTGCTCACTTCTTCTCTCTTCACCACACTTTTAAGTCTTCAGTCTTTCCTCTTTATAGGTTGTGAAATCTGCCCGTTGAAGGTTGACAGATTTCCATCATTGATGTGCCGCACTCCTGACACACGCCAGTTTTTCGCTTTCCATGTGTATTCTTCTGATTGACTCCTCTTCTCTTCTCTCTACCGGTAACTTTGACTTTTCTCTCCATGCCTGCCTTGCAGCTTCTTCCTCTCACTTCACTCTAGAGCTTCATCTTCTGGCTTGTTCTTTCAGGTGGCTTGAGGCTTCTGTAGCATGCTGCCTCTGCAGTATGTTTTCGGCATGGTCTTCCAGGTAGCTTGCTGTCCCGCTGTTTTCTTCTTTGGCGAGGTCCCTTCCAGTAGCTTCTTGAAGTTAATAGTATCCTTATTAGTTCACCAAATTCTTTTTAACCATTCTCTTCAGTATCCTTCCTTTTAACACTTTCTCTATTTCTTTTAATCTTCTGTAGTAACTCTATTGTAGTAACCTATCCTAAGATTGGTTATGGATATTTAGAGTTACTTAAGGATTTGTCTTATCAAAACATTCTACAAATGTATCCAACATGTCCATTTTCTGAAGAAGAAAGTGAGGACCCTGGGTGGGTAGAATAGGATCCTGTGTGGGTCTGATAGGAAAGTAGGCAAGCAGTTGTGAACAACTATGTGTTAGCTTGCTACTTACTTGTTAAGTGAGGGTTGTAATAGATAGGGCTGGCTATGTAAATCAACTAGCTTAATAAATGTTCCCTCTTGAGAAGAGGCAGAGAGAATGTAGAAGGATTACTCCACCTTCGCACCTTTGTATATCCATGCGTTTCTATATGCTTACTTTCTATATGCACATCTTATGTCAGATGCATGTCCTACATATTCGGTCTTCACAGGAGAGGAAGCTTCCGCAACATAACTCTGATCAGTAACCTCCCAAAAGGTTACTGACTTCCGACCAAAGCCTCTTTAAAAAAAGAAAAGTTTGAAATATGAGTAAGCTTATTCACCCCCCCCTCTAAGCCTACTACCACTTGGGACCAACAAGTGGTATCAGAGCAGGTTGGACTAAACATCCATCAAATGATCTATCTGATACCAACAAGTGGTATCAGAGCAGGATGGATGAAATGTAAGATCTAATCGATCTATCTAGATCCCATCCGAGATAAAAACCTCTCTCTCTCTCTCTCTCTCTCTCTCTCTCCCCTTCACATCATATATCAGAAAAATCCCTTGCCCTCGCTGAAGGATATGATTGATGTGAAGACAACAAGCAGCTAAGAAGGATACAGAGAATCAAGCTGAGTTGTGAAGAAAAGTTGTTCAAAAAGAAGGAAGATGGTGAATAGCAAGCTACTTGAGGATCAGACTATAAAGAAGGAAGCTTTGCATGAGGAGCAAACTTCTACTTATCACGAAGTAGACCAATACGGAGCACATCAACAAGAAAGGCATGTTGCTGAACAAAAGGAGGAAGCTGCTGCAACGCCAAGCTGAAAGTATGGATCATACCAGAGACTCCAAACAATAGCTATAAGAAGCAACCTTGGAGGAAAGTACTGAGGAAGTCAAGAAAGGGAGTAAGAAGAGAAGCTCACTCCATCAACCAGACCATTCTCCAGAAAGGAAGCAAGAAATGAAAGAGGATCTACTCTTTAAACCAACCCTCAAGAAAGGAATAATGATGACCAGGTACATCGTTCTAATTTACTCTTATATGTTTGGTCTTGCTTATTGTTATCCTGTTAAGAGACTCAAGTGATCACATGAGAACCAACGATCAAGAAAGCCAAATGAAAGAATCTTCAGAGGACTGAAGATAACAGACTTGAAAGACACTGATCACTTGACTTGAGAATGAGAAGGGAAGCATGTACGTTGACATTCACTAAGAAGATGCTTCACCCACTCATGCAAACTGCAAAGTTACCTAAGATAGTACTGAAAGTGACCCCTACATCTTAAAAGAGAACCATAAAGTAAAGGGGAACTTCTAGTACAAATGAAGGTAATACAGCAGGCAAAAGAGTTAAATCCTTGGAGAAACCCAAAGATATGGGTATGCTGTAAAAGTCTGCAACAAATTGATATTCCCTGAGGCACCAAGAAGAATAACAACTCCAAAAAGGAAAGAAAATTGTCTACCTTACTGGTATCATGCTTTGTCTTTTCTATATCAAAAGTGGTTCCAGTAAGTAAACACATGCACACACCAATTTTTTCTTCCAAAAGTATTGAAGGAACAAACTTACTATAAGCAACTATCGGTTGAAAGAGAAGTTTGGATTCCCAAAAGAAAGCTAACCCTAAAGGACTCATATTCGTATGGGCACCTATGAAAGGATACTCATTATACAGGTACCCCTAAGAAAAAGCTGCAAGGAACAAAAGGATACTGACTTCAGGGGGAACCACTGACGATATGACAAAGCGCTGACTATAGGACGCTAGACACCAAGTTGCTGGATACTAGGTCGCTGGATAACATGACGCTGAAAATCAGGATGCTAGACACTAGATGAATAGATACTAGGTCGCTGAACATCAGGTCGCTGCAAACCAGGACACTAGACACCGAGCCACTATATACTAGGTCGCTGGATAACAGGACGCTGAAAATCACAGATGGATACTAGGTCTCTGAACATCAGGTCGTTGTACACTAGGACGCTAGACACCAGATTGTTGGATACTAGGTCGCTGGATAACAGGACACTGAAAATCAGGATGCTAGACACCAGACGGATGTATACTAGGTCGCTGAACATTAGGTTATTGTACACCAGGATGCTAGATATCGGGCTACTGAATACTCGGTTACTGAAAATCAGGGAACATGTCATCAAGTCAATGGAAAGAAGGTCACTGGTGGGTTACACCTCGTCAAACGGAACGATTACCGAAAAATAGTAACGGGCGAACATTAAAAGTGGTCCACCTCTTAAGCACCCTAGGATATTAGCCGTATGATTAAAAAGATATAAGGGTGGAAGATCAAAGTTTGACCAAGGCATCCAGGCAGTCACCTTACGAAAAGACACAAAGCTGCTGAAACTGTAAAAAGCTTCATTGGAAACTGACATGACAGTTAATAAGATCTCTAAAAAGATCTAACTTCAACCGTACGATCAAGCAAAACATTTAATACAGGGAGCACTCTTAAACTCTATAAATACTTGCACTTTCCTACATATACCTTCATTCAATCTCTCAAATCCTCAACCAACATGGCACCTGATTGTTGGAAATCTTTTGCTCCATTCTTTCTTAGTAACTCATTCTTTGTAGATAATCAACCAAGTACCACTCAAATCACGAAAAGTTACGCCTTAAGCTTTATCTTTCCCAAAAATATCTTTCTCAGAAGACTCGATCTTCTAGCTTACTCCCCTACCAAGAATGTCGAAGAACTTGCACCCAAGTTCTTCTCTTCAAGGTAGGAGGATAGAGCGAAGGAACCCTCTCCAGCAACCCCAGAACCTCAGCTCATAGATGATGTCAAAAAGGGGGAAGAAACTGCGAAGGGTCATGAAAGATCAAAAGTCTTCCAGAGGTGGAGAAGAGAAGAATCCAGCCCTTCTATGAGGTGGATTCTCCTCTGCATGCAGGAGAATCAAAAGGAGGGACAGTTGGAGGAGTCGGTGGAGATTGAAGGAGAAGAAAAGGCGGTAGCAAGCTATTGTGTTTAAGCTTCTCTGCTTCTTCACGATTACCTCCGAACAAATTCCTTCTCTCTCTCGCATCATCTCTCACACCTTCTTCAGCTCTCCTCTCTAGCCGAAGAGAAGAATATATTGGGAGCAGGTTCCTGCATCAAGAAAGGGAGAGGGAAAGCAGAAAGAGAAAACAGACAGCAAACTAAGGGGGAAAAGAAAGGAAGGAAAGAGCAAGAAGAAGAAGACTGGACCAGAAAAGAAAGATGAAATATCTACTTTGTACTCAGCTTGCTGAGCTATGTTGTATATGTTTTGTCTTAATAAAACATCTTTTTATTCTAAAAGCTCACTCCTTGTAACCTTTCTATGCTTTTTGTGATTCAATAAAAGCAGACTGTTTTTCTTATGCATATCTTATACATCTGCTTCTGTGCATAAAATGATTATATTCTTTTGATCTTCTGTAAAGGTTTTGTCATCATCAAAAGGGGGGAAATTGTTGAAACATATTTAAGTATGTTTTGATGAGACAAAACCTTAAAGAAAGTAACCCTAACACTTTAAGAATAACCAATCTTAAGAGAGGTACTGCAGAAAGACAGATCAAAGAAAGTGTCGAAGAAAGGACACTGCAGAGAATGGTGAAAAGAATCGGATAGACTAATTAGGTTACTGCTCACTGCAGGAAGCCACCTGGAAGAGACTATGCTTAAGGTAGACTGCAAAGCAGGAAGCTACCGAAGACTCAAGCTACCTGGAAGATACCATGCCAAAGCAGCAAGCTACAGAAGCCTCAAGCCACCTGATGGTGCAAACCAGAGAAGGAAGCACCAGAGTGAGCGCGAGGAGGAAGCTATAAAGCAGGCATGGGAAGAAAAGTCAAAAGTTACCGATAGAAAGAAGAGGTTACCGGTAGAGAGAAGAGAAGAGGAGCCAATCAGAAGAAGACACGTGGAAAGCGAAAAGCTTACGTGTGTCAGAAGAAGTGCAGTGCATTCAATGATGGAAATCTACCTACCTTCAATGGGCAGATTTCCTAATCTATAGATAGAAGAAGACTGAAGACTGAGAAGTATGCGAGAGAGGATGAACAAGTGTGCAAGAGAGAAGCAAGCACAACAAAGTGTGAATAAAAGCTCATAGAGAGAAGAGCACAAGAGAAAGCTCAAAAGAGGGGGAAGGGCATACAGAAAAGAAGAAGAGAAGAGTGTACAAAAGATAACAAGAGAGAAGAAAGCTCATACACTCTATGCCCAGAAACGCATACTCAGTCTCACAGTCCAGACAACAAGCTACAACAGTTCAACCTGCAAAAGAAGCCTAAGTTTGCTGCATCCAGTTGAAGAAGAAGAAGACAATACCCCTTTTAAGGACTGTCTTAGAGTGCTTAGTGTGAGGAATATAATCCTGCTGAGTTGTCCACTTTTTGAAGACGAAAGTGAGGACCCTGTGTGGGTAGAATAGGATCCTGTGTGGGTCTGATAGGGAAGTAGGTAAGCAGTTGTGAACAGCTATGTGTAAGCTTTCAACTTACTTGTTAAGTGAGGGTTGTAATAGATAGGGCCGGCTATGTAAATCAACTAGCTTAACAAATGTTCCCTCTTGAGAAGAGGCAGAGAGGAGTAGAAGGATTACTCCACCTTCGAACCTCTGTATATCCATGCGTTTCTATATGCTTACTTTCTATATGCACATCTTATGTCAGATGCATGTCCTGTATATTCGGTCATCACAGGAGAGGAAGCTTCTGCAACATAACTCTGATCAGTAACCTCCCAAAAGGTTACTGACTCCCGACCAAAGCCTCCTGAAAAGAAGAAAAGTTTGAAATATGAGTAGGCTTATTCACCCTCCTTTAAGCCTACTACCACTTGGGACCAACACTATTCATTACCGAAACTAAAAAAATAATAGCAAATCAAGATTTTGATTCAGTATTCATTGCATACCAATTTTTTTTTACAAATCTGTTGGTCCCAAAAAGCAACTGGTAGTAGGCTTAGGGGGGGGTGAATAAGCCTACTAAACCATCACACATTTTTCTTCTACATCTATCGGCTTTCTCTTATGTCAGTAACCTTTTGAGAGTGAATGCGGAAGCCTTTTTCTATGTCTGGTAGAAGATGTGCGGTTTATTAGAGAGAGTGTATGCATGACAGTAAGCAGATAAAGACACAAGCATGTATAGAGGTTCGAAGGTGGAGTAATCCTTCTACGTCCTCTCTTCCTCCTCACGGGAGGGAACATTGGTTAAGCTGGTTGATTTACATAGACCTATCTATTACAACCCACCCTTAACGAATAAGTAGCAAGTCTTCACACAGATGCTTACCTACTTTCCCTAGACCCACTTCATTTTCTCCTCGAAAGTGGTAAACTCAGCAGGACATTACTCCTCGCACTGAGTACTCCGAGACAACCTTTTAGAGAGGTTTATCTCCTTCTTCTTCAACTGGGTGCAGCAAGCCTGGCCTTCTTTTGCAGACTCTTTCTGCTGAAGCTTCCTGCTGACGGTAGACTGGGTGTGTGTCTTCTTGGAGTGTGAAGTGTTCGTGCTCTTCTTCTTTTCTATTGCTTTTTGTGAACACTCTATACTCTTCTTAACTTCCCCCTTTTACTGTGCTTCTCTCTTTTGTGAGCCTTGAGCTCTTCTCTCTTCTCTTGCGCTTCTCTTTGCGAGCTTGGATATTCTGATGGGCTCGTCTTCTTCTTTCTTGCACACTTGGTGCTTCTCTCACACACTGGGTGTGTTCTCTCACTCACACTCTCACTTTAGTCTTCAGTCCTCCTCTTTATAGGTGGTGAAATTTGCCCGTTGAAGATAGACAGTTTTCTGACATTGATGTACCGCACTCCTGACACACGGCAGCTTTTCGCTTTCCACGTGTCTTCTTCCGGTTGGCTCCTCTCATTCTTCTCTCTACCGGTAACTTCATGTGTCTATCGGTAACTTTGACTTTCTGCCCATGCCTGCTTTGTAGCTTCCTCCTCTAGCTTCACTCTGAAGCTTCCTTCTTCTGGCTTGCTCCTCCAAGTGGCTTCGAGGCTTCTGTAGCATGCTGCTCCCTGCAGTATGCTTTCGGCATGGTCTTCTCAGGTAGCTTTCTTGCTCGTTGCATCCTTCTTTGGCGAGGCCCTTTCATCTAGTAGCTTCCTGTTAGTCAATAGTATCCTTATTAATTTATTCGATTCTTTATAACCTTTCTCTTCAGTATCCTTCCTTCGACATATTATCTATTTCTTTTAATCTTCTGTAGTAACTCTATTTATAGTAACCTATCCTAAGATTGGTTACACCTATAGAGTTACTTTAAGGATTTGTCTCATCAAAACATTCTTCAAATATATCTAACAATTTCCCCCTTTTTGATGATGACAAAACCTTTACAGAAGATCAAAAAATTATAACCTCTTAAGCACAGAAAGCTTATTTAAAGCATGGCACAAACAGGCATACTACTTTCATACACAAATCTCATATAAGTCAAGAAGAAAGTGCATAAGGAATGAGCAATTTTTGAAGAACGGAAGACATTTTATTAAGATAAAATGTATACATTACAATGCAGTAAGCAAAGTACAATAAGCATCCTATTTAAATTCATTTTTCTATTCTTCTTGCTCTTTCCTATCTTTCTTTTCCCTTCTTATTTGCTGCTGGCATCTTTCTTCTCTCAGCGTTTCTTCCTCCTCACTTGATGCAGTCACCTGCACTCAGTGGTTTCTTGTCGTCGGCTAGAGAGGGGAGCTGTTGGGAGGTGTGAGAGGCGATGCGAGAGAGAGAGAGGGAATTTGTTTGGAGGAAACTGTGTAAAGAAGCAGAGAAGTCCAGGCGTCAGTAGCTTGCTGCCGTCTTTCTTTCTCCTTCAATCTCCACTCATATCTCCAACTATTTTCCCTTCCGTTTCTCTTGCATCTCAAAAGAGAATTCACCTCATGGAGGAGGTGAATTCCTTTTTCCCCCACCTCCTGGAAGTCTTTTGATCTTCCAGACCCTTCGCATTTTTTCCCCTTTTTGGCATCGAGAATAGAGATGACGCACTTGGGCCACTGGAGAGGGGTCTTTAGCTCTATCCTCCTATCTTGACGAGAAGAACTTGAGTGCAAGTTCTTGCTTTTGAAATGGGAGTTGATAGCTAGAAGATCAACTCTTCTGAGAATGGTTTGCTTAGCGAGTGTCAAACGTGAAGAATGAAAATATGAGGTTTGAGGTGTGCTTGGTTGATTATTTGTAGAGAATGTGTCTTTAGGAAGGGATGAAGAGAAGGGTTTCCAATAATCGAGTTCCATGATATGCAGGGATAAAAGAGAGAGATGACATCTTTTTATGCTTTATGAAGAATAAGAGTGCATGTATATATAGGGATAGAAATACTCCTTGTTACAGTTTGGATCTTTAAAGATCTCATTAACTGCTTCGCCAGTTTCCAAGACTGATGTTAACAGTTTCCACAGCTTTAAATCTTATCTTCTGATTTGATTGCGTCTGTGGTCAGCGGTTGAATCTTCACCCTTGGATTTTTCTGATCATGCGGCCGTTGTTGCTTTTTAGGGTTTTGAAAAGGTAGTATATTTCTGGAAAATGTGATCTCCTTTAAATGTACGCACGTTACCAAGAAATATTTTCTTAGTAACTGCTTGAACATGTAACATCCAAGAGATCTCTTTATCCAGTTTTGATGATAAGTTCTGACTTCAAGTAACCTAGTATCCAGAATATTGAAATCTAGCGTCCTGATACACAGCGACCTGGTGTTCAGCGATCTAGTATCCAGCTACTCGGTATTTAACCTCCTGTTGCCCAGCGACCTAGTGTTCAGCGATCTAGTTTCCAGCCCCTAGTATCTAGCATCCTGATATCTAGCGTCCTGCCACCCAGCGACCTAATTTCCAGTCAGCCTGGTCTCTAGCATCCTGATGTCCAGTATCCTGCTACCAGTGACCTAGTTTTTAATATTGTGGTGTTTAGCGTTTCTTTTAGTCAGATCTTTATCTTTTTCAGTTAGGCCCTTCTACCTTTTCTATTGACTTAATGACAAGTGCTCTGATTTCTAGTAACTTACATCCAGTTAGTTTGGCATCTAGTGTCTGGGTGTAGAGCGTCCTGTTATCCCATGACCTAGTATCCAGTAGCCGAATGTTCAACATCCTATAGTCAGAGTTTGTCATCTCGTCAATGGTTCCCCCTAAATTTACTAGTTCTTTGTCAGATGTACCTGCATAACGATAATCATGTATAGGTATTAATATAAGTATGAGTCCTTCTTGTTTTCTTCAGAGCTTACACTATCTTTACAACCCATATTGTAGAGAGAGTTTTGGCTTCTTCAAGACTTTTGAAGATCAAGAAGTGATAGTACGTGCAGGTGTATAATCAAAACAAGATAGACAAAGACATAGTAAGCAAAATTGTTAAGAAAACATTTATTTATTATTATTATTATTTATTTATTTTTCTGGAGTTGCTATTCTGCTTGATTCCTAATGGAATGTCAGTTTGCTGCAGACTTTCTATAGCATTCCCACACTTGGGTTACTCCAAGGATTTTAACCTTTTTGCCTTCAAAGCTTCCTAGATTTGTACTGGAAGTTTCCTCTTACTTTGTGGTCTTCTCTTTTAAGATGTGGGGTCACTTATCAGTACTATTCCAGATTACTTTGAAGCTTATCATGAGAAGGTAAAACGTTATGATGTGAAACAAAAAACATGCATGCTTCCTTCTCATTATTAGAACCAAGTGACAATGGTTTAAAGTTCATTATTGTAGAAAAATAGTCACTTGAGTTCTTTGACAGAAAAAGACATGATTATGACCAGAAATAAAGAGTTTAGAATTGGAACGAGGTACCTGGTCATTTTGTTCTTTCAAAAGAGTAGGTCCTCTTTTATCTTGTTTCTGTCTGGAGACTGGAGTGAGCTTCTTCTTCTTACTCCTTTGTTTGACATCCTTAGCATCTTCTTCTTCGCTTGTTGATGTCAGCTTCCTTTGTTTACTCAGGAGCAAGTCTTCTTTGTTGATCAGCTCCATGTTGGTCTCCTCCATGATAGATAAGGACGTTGCTCCTTTGTACATGGCTTTCTTCTTCGCAGCTTGTTGTTCCCCCTCAGAAACAGCTTTCTTCACAACACAGCTTGATTTTCTTCATCTTTTAGCTATTCGTTGTCTTCACATCAATCATATCCTTTTAGAGCAAAAGGCATTTTGAAATGATCTCTGATGTGAGGGTGAGAGAGAGAGAGAGAGAGAGAGAGATTGAGAGAAGCTTCTTTCACAGATGGGATCTGGACAGATCACTTAGATCTTTTGGTTTATCTATCTGCTCTGATACCATTTGTTGGTATCAAATTGACCATTGATCAAGGATGAACAATTCACCGGTGATAGACTATTGATACCACTTGTAGGTATCAGGTATATCAACTGGTGAATGGTCCAACCTGCTCTGATACCACTTGTTGGTCTCGAAAAGTAACTGGTAGTAGGCTTAGAGGGGGGGGGGGTGAATAAGCCTACTAAACCATCACACATTTTTCTTCTACATCTATCAGCTTTCTCTTATGTTAGTAACCTTTTGAGAGGTTACTGATCAGAGTGAATGTGGAAGCTTTTTTCTATGCCTGGTAGAAGATGTGCGGTTTATTAGAGAGAGTGTATGCATGACAGTAAGGAGATAAAGACACGAGCATGTATAAAGGTTCGAAGGTGGAGTAATCCTTCTACGTCCTCTCTTCCTCGTCACGGGAGGGAACATTGGTTAAGCTGGTTGATTTACATAGACCTATTTATTACAACCCACCCTTAACGAATAAGTAGCAAGCCTTCACACAGATGCTTGCCTACTTTCCCTAGACCCACACAGGATCATCCTCTACCCACCCAGGGTCTTCACTTTCTCCTCGAAAGTGGTAAACTCAGCAGGACATTACTCCTCGCACTGAGTACTCCGAGACAACCTTTTAGAGAGGTTTATCTCCTTCTTCTACAATAATTTATTTCACGAATATTAATATTCGTGAAAACACACGAATATAGGGTTTAGTTTTAATTGCAATATGAGTTTTTGACTATAACAACCAAAAAAAAAACTTAATTTAACGCCCGTTTCAATTTTGGACGTGTTTGGGTTTTCCGGGCTCCAATTGCTAACGTGGAGTCCAAATTGTATAAGTTAATATTGACGATGTGGATGATGTCTGTATTTAAAAATACATGTTGACAACTAACTTATACAATTTAGGTTTTACGCTAGGAATTGAGGTTCCAAAATCCATACACATCTCCCGAATTGAAACAATTGGTAAATTTAGCCTTTTTTTATGTTACAATCAAAAGTTCATGTTGTAATGAAAACTAGACTTTAAATTTATGTTTTTTAACATATTTAACTCCTTTATTTTTGATATTCTGAAGTACATAAATATTAGTGAGATGATCGGGGTACAAATTTTTAACGGAAATTAAAGGACTTATATAATGAAGATTCTTACTGTTGGAAATGGATTGCACACCAATAGACAAAACCTGTAGAACACGAGAAACGAAACAAAAAACAAACAAAAATAGAAAGGTGTCTTTTAGCAACATATTCTATTTCAAAAAATATGCATCAAGTCGAGTCGAGAAAGAGCCCTATATCCTTAAGATGAGATATGCCTAGGGTAGTGCTCATTGGATCATGCGTATCACCTCCCAAAGATAAAACGATTTTGTTTCTAGAGAAGTAGCACCACAATCTCGAAAGCTCCGGTGAACTTTAGTGTTTGAGAACACTAAAGTAGCACCAAAAATTTTCAGTATGCCAAAATTTTCAATATTTTCGGTATTTTTCAGTACGATAACCTCGATATTTCAACATTTCGGTATTTCCCCCCACCCCTATATCTAACACATTGTATTAAATATATTAATAGTGAAATGAATTTCCAAACAAAACAACTTATAATTATTTACATTTTTGAAAATATAAAACCATCGACAATTCTAAGACTACCCACACTGGCCAAGGTTGCCAACCTAAATGAGGAAGAAGACCAAAAAAAAAAAAAGTAAAAAAGAGAAAAATGGAAAGCAAATTCATGGTTGCAACCAAAGGTTAGCATGGTTGAAATATAAAAATTTTCTCACACTTGGCTTGACCAATCAAAATTTGACACATGTCAAATTTTTTGATTGGTTCAATTAGATTTTATATGGATAAATTGTAATTGTAAATATTATCGATAATATGTATTTGAAATAAATATATATATAGGATTGGAAAATCTGCTTGTTGAAGAAGACAAATTTTCGACATTAAATGCGCATGATCTTCATAGTACAGTTCATTTAATGCAGCCAGTCCTTCTTCCTTACTGGAGCATCCTTTGATGTGTACGTGTCTTCTTCTGATAGGTTATATTCTTTATGTCTCTCTGGTAACTCAGCAAGATCCTTGTACTTGAATTTATTCTTCCTTGTATAAGTTTTGGATCAAGTGTTCGTAGGTTGTTGCTTCTGTTCTGCAGTATGCTTGATACAGCGACCTTCCAGGTAGCTCTCTGCAGTGACTTGTTTATTAGATTGCAGTAACCTTTGCATGTCTTGTTGACCAGTAGCTTCTTCAAATTGAGTGTTGTCTTTTCTTTGATGCATCCTCTAGTAGTGACCTTTTCCTGCAGTAACCTTTTCGAAACAAATAAAAACATGATAACACATATTTTACTGAGGGCTTTCTTTGAAGGTTTTGTCTCATCAAAACTTACTTGTTTAATTCCTTACAAAGATCTTTAGAGGGAGAACCAGCGGTGCTATCAAGATCTTCAGAAGCACATCATTGATACTGTCATAGTTGAGTCCCAGGGCGTGCAATCATTGATTTCTGGTATGATCTAGGATCAGCTAAAGGCGTACCACGCCTTGATGGGCTATGGGACCGAGTACGGACATCGGCATGATGCGGCATCAACTAGGTAAGAGACACCTGCACCTACTGACAGGGTCTTCCCACCCGGTTCAAGTGGAGATTCAGTTGCACCCATTGATTTCAGTTCCATTCCAAACTTGCTGCTGCACAGCTTTCAGGCCGGGCAGACAGTATCTTTTGTCATCCCAGAGACCGGTCCTGTTGGACCTGCAGTGCGGCGGAAAAAGCCATCTGCCGTTGTACACATTCCATTTTTGATTGAAGAGCCAACTAGAAGAACAAGGCTTAAATGGAAGGACTTGAAGTCATACTATGAGGGTGACGACGATAAGACTTTGGGGTGAGCATTCATTTTCTTTTACATTCTTCAGTTATACGTGTTAATATAACCCCTTTTCAATATGCATACTTGTTTAGTGTTTAATTATTGGTTTTTTTTTTGGATCTTGGAAGACGCAATGTCGGTGTTGGATATCCAGTCGGACCATCTTTCTTCCGGAACTTCATTGAGCTAAGATGGATTTTGATTTACAGGTAATATTTAGTCTTTAAGTAAAATCAGACCAAATGTATTTAAAAATTCCCAATATAGGTCATTGATGTGTACCTTGGCATACTTCAGAGTTGCCTAGAAACAGCCAACCTTCATCCCAGATTCTGGATAGTCGGGCGTATCCAGCTGGTGGATACCTATCTCTTCGTAAGTTCCAAACCCTAAAAATTTCTTGAATTTTAGTGTTTTGCATCTAATTAACCTTGATTTGTACAATGTAGGAAATATGTGAAGAAATTCGGAGAGGAAAGCATGATGACGAGGATGACGACACGAAATTTAGGGGGCCTATGCGGGAGAGTTTTACAAATAGGGAGCTCGAGCACGTTGCGGCCTACGTGCGAGGGGAGAGACCGAAGTGGAACTTTATGAAGCCATGGTGGGATGTCGTAAAATGTGTAAGTATTTAATATTAACGGTTTAAAATCTATATGTTTTTAGCAAAATCATGTATCACTTATTTAATTTATCGACATTTCAGGTCTGGGCGGTACTGAACCTCGACGGACATTAGGTTGCATGTGAGATAGATTTGGAGCAGCCCCAGATACTTGTGGTTGACAGCTTGAGACATCGGTACACCCTGGAGATTCTAGACCATATATACAAGCAGACCCTGCCACTTCATCATATTCTGCCACGATTGTCAGAGTATGTGGCTATTATGAGAAGTCATGGGCGCAGGGGTGAAAGATTCCACCGGGTATGAATGAGTACCATTTGTCCTTTTTACAAAGAGGACTTGTGTTATAAGCAAGATAATAATCATTCGTGTGGGCCGTGGGCATTACTGGCTATTGAAAGTGGGATGTGGGAGTGGCCAAGGAAGACCCTTGAGAAGCATAAAGGATCGAAGCCATCAAGAAGTGGATGACATATGTGGTATATAAATATTCCACACATGTTGATAGTGCACCAGACGATTGGTTTGAGTATTAGAGTCTCATTTAGTGTTGTATTGCATTCTTAACTATTATTATATAATTATAGTACTTTTGATACTACTATATATGAAGTACTATCACATTATTTAATTACTAACTCCAATCTACACAATTGAGTTATATTATACTTTAAAAAAAAACCTTAAATATGTAGTATAAAAATAGAATGAGTCATTTATTATAAACAAAAAAAAGCTTTATAAAATATGTCACTCACAAGCATCATGATCTCGACTCTAATGCATAGGGAACCTTCTTTTGGTGTGTGCTTCAGACCCACAAATAAAACATTTTGTCTTTCTTCTTGACTTTGTTCCACCTTGGTGGTCTGTTGGGCCACTTTCATGGTCGGGATCGACACTGTTGTATTGAGTGGATGGGGAATGAATTGAGAACATGTGGTTACGTTATGACCAGGTTGACCATAACCACTGCACAATGTAGTGCCAGTTCGTCGCACTCCTGACTGTTCACCAGTAGAAGACATTCACTTGTCTCTTGTTCTACTGGCCTGTTTTGGTTGATCTGGCGCGACGCAAATAAATTTATGCTTCTCATCATCAAAGGTCACTGAAAAATGAGACTTCAAAGAAGAAAGACTAGTCTCAAAGAAGAAAGGTTACTGGTAATCAAAATAAAGAAGACTACTATATACTGGCACAACAAAGGTTACTGAAGAGAGCTACCTGGAAGGTCGCTGTATCAAGCATACTACAAAGTTGATTTAATACAACTACCTACAAGCGAATGATCCAAAACTAATATAAGATAGAATAAATTCAAGTACAAGGATCTTGCTGAGTTACTAGTAGAGACAAAATGAATAGTGCCTATCAAGAGAAGACATGTATGCAACGAGGATACTCCAGAAAGGAAGAAAAAAGGAACCACATTAAATGAAGTGTACTATGAAGATCAAATGCATTAAATGCCGAAGATTTGCCCCTCTTCAATAGGCCGATTTCCAACCTATAAAAAGAGGAGACTAAAGACTGAAGAAACAACTGATGAACTGATTCTACAACTCTTATACGTGAATTCAAGCTCTCAATACTCTAAGGAAATCACATACCTACTCAGTCATATAGTCAAGCAGCAAGCTACAACAGAGTAACCTGCACTTAAAAGTTTAAGTTTGATGCACCTAGTTGAAGAAAATTGTAAACACATCTTTTATAGATTGTGGTTAGGAGTGCGTAGTGTTAGGAACAGTTTCCTGCTAAGCTTTTCGCTCTTTGAAGAAAAGAGTAAGGATCCTGTGTGGGTCAGTTGGTCGAGTAGGTAAGTAACCTGTGTGGTAGAAGCTTACTACTCTTTTGTTAAGTCTGTGTTGTAATAGCTAAGCTGTGTAAATCAACAAGATTAACAAAGTTCCCTCTTGAGAAGAGGCAGAGAGGACGTAGAAGGGTTACTCCACCTTCGAACCTCTGTATATCTATGTGTGCTTTCGTTATCTACTTTATATCTAGCTTGTTGCATATCTAACTAAGCATCATACTTCATTCGTATTAAAATCTGATTTCCATATCTTGTGTTTTCATAAAAATATTTTCCGCTGCACAAAACTCTAAGTTCAAACTGTCTAGTAACCTTCCAGAAAGGTTAATGCAGTATAACTGAGTAGTAAGTTGTCTAGCTACGTGCGCAGTGAGCTGAACTATATATCTTTGAAGAAAAGTTTGAAAAATCAAAGAAGGTTTATTCACCCCCTCCTCCTAAACCTTCTACCACTTAGACCACCACATACCTATCAAATTCACATTCCTCGTAACAGTATGCAGCCTTATGGAATAGACCGACCAAATGTGATCCATACTTGGCTAGATTTTGTTGAATATAGAAACAACAAAGACCATGGGTTGCTTCAGGATATGTATTCTCTATAGCATTACTGATGCTAACGTGTTGATCAGACAAAATAACCAGGTCGTCCAGGCAACCAAATGCTTCTCGGAGTTTACCCAAAAACCATGTCCAAGATTCATCGTTCTTGACACTCTCTATCCAAATTCCCATGGAAAAATTTAATCGTTTCCATCTTTCGTCACAACAAAGAATACAATCCCTTTGTACTACCCCTTCAAGTGACAACCATCCACAACTATAACAGGTCTTGAATATGACTGAAATCCGGCAATGGATGCACCCAACGCAAAAAATACATACTTGAATTTCTCATTCTTCTGAGTGTCTAATGCAGTATGTACTCGGATTACGTTCCTTCAATACCTCTGAGTAAGATGGAAGCATGTTGAATGAGGTCTTCGGATCACCGTATGCACTTCTCATTGCATGGCGTTTTGCATTCAATGCATGCCTGTAACTGAAATTCAGTCCATGTCGTTCGTTCATTTCTTGAATGATGTCCCTAGGAGCGAGATCAGACTTATCTTTTCAAAGACTCTTGATGAAATAATCTCCAATCAGAGTGGACAAAAGTTTGCGGAGAGCACTAGCATTCAACTCATATGAACAAGTGTGAGATAAGATAACTTTGGTGATTTTCCAAATACCATACTTTTCTGATGTCGACAATATGAACGGATAACTTTTTTGATTGCATTTCACACACCACCGGTGTTTGTTTGAGTGGTCCACATGGAATTTAACTTGATTCTCCAAATGATAATACTCGACTGCATTCTTGAGTTCAACCTTACTACCAAACGTCGATCCTTTTTGCAGACCTTGTGGAGCTTGCTCAATCTCTAGAGAAGCAGGGTGCTCGAATGAAGGTATGTCTGAAATAAACCACTCAGCTCTCATTATGTCAGAGCATAATTGTTCATATGCCTCTCGTTGTTCCTCATCCAACACTGTCTCAACATCTTCGTCGAGTACAAAATCATCTTCTTCATTGTTTGTATCTACCAAAAACAATATATATCAACTTTTGTTAATCAAGGTACGTATACACAAATTTACATATAATAAGACGAGTAATACCATAATTATATACTATAACAAAAACGCTTAAAGACAACAATTCTAAAGTGTTGTTCTGGGTATAAGATTGTAGTCTATGTCACTGTTGTCGAAGAGGGCGCCCAAAGACAACACTTCAAAAGTGTTGTTAATCAAGGTACGTATACACAAATTTACATATAATAAGACGAGTAATACCATAATTATATACTACAACAAAAACGCTTAAAGACAACAATTCTAAAGTGTTGTTCTGGGTATAAGATTGTAGTCTATGTCACTGTTGTCGAAGAGGGCGCCCAAAGACAACACTTCAAAAGTGTTGTTGACTACTCATAGTGTTGTTATTCTCGTCGTATAAAATAATTCATAATAATAATGTTGCCACCACTGGGATTTGAACCCTTGTCCACATATATGAAACCAACTCAAGTACCACTAGATCCAAGATGTACATTGCTTTATTTATTATCTAATATATATATATATATATATATATATATATATAAAGTGAAAAAGATAGACCTCCAATTTTCTTATTTTTTCCATGCGGAGTTGACTGACTCGTTTGCTTTTGTAAAAGGTTCACCTGATAATGAATTATATTATCCACCAAAAATTAGTAAATTAACATATCACCATTCAAAAGTTTAAATATGAATAAACAATAATTTACTCTCAATATCAATGATTAAATAATATCAATAAAAAAAAAATCTCACCAATTTTAAGTTAAGATTCAGCAACATCATTAGTATTTGATAAACCAAATATGAAAAAGATAATGAAATTTTAATCATAATAATAATAAAACAAATAACAATAAATATTAGTATATTCCTCAAATATAATTATAATACTTAATTATTAATAATTATTTTGAACAGGTATGACATCAATTTCAATATAAATTTAGCATTATGCGAAATTAATTTCTTAATAATTTAAAAATAAAGTAAAGTTAAAAAAAATCACTTTGTAATCATAATAATAATATAAAAAAATAACGATAAAATTATACATCAACATTATTAATATATAATCATAATTATTAAATATTAACAGTTATTTTGGAAAAGGTAAGACATCATTTGTATATCAATTTACCACATTTCAAAAATGATTACTTATAATTAAAAGATAACACTTTTCAAGTGTTTCCATAATAAAAAGAGTATGCTTAAAGACAACACTTGTAAGAAATGTTGTTATTGTCTAAGAAATGGAGCTCAAACACAACACTTCTCTAAAATTGTTGTCATTGACAGAAAAAAACACGTCCAAAGACAACACTTGTCTAAAAGTGTTGTCATTGGCAGAAAAAAACACGCCCAAAGACAACACTTCTCTAAAAGTGTTGTCATTGGCAGAAAAAAACACGCCTAAAGACATCACTTCTCTAAAAGTGTTGTCATTGGCACAAAAAAAAAAAAACACGCCCAAAGACAACACTTTCGTAAAATTGTTGTTAAAGTGATGTCTTTGAGTAAAAAAAAAAAATCTTTCTCAATACTTTAAGCAAAAAGTGTTGTAAATTTCAAAACCACAACAGTATATGCTTAAAAATATTGTTGTTGTGGTGTTGTCTTTGACCTTTTTTGTTGTAGTGATATATCTGTTCGATGATCATGGTCTTCTTGTTCCGGTCTATCTTCGTATACCGGTTCTTCAATTTCATCAGCTGGGCCAAATTCAAGTAAAAAATACTGAAATCACTGTAGTCAACATGTCCAGATGGTGCCGACCATGGTTCATTTGAAGATGTTCCAACAAAAGTGTCGTATAAGTCCTATCTTTAATAAAATTCTTGATCGTCGTGTAGCCCTAACGGAACACCTGACCAATTCGAATTTCTCACGTCCTCAGTGAACGGATTAAAACTTTCACCACTTCGATTATACTTCTCATATATTGAATTTTGTTGTTCATGATAAGATGATCCACCTGATACTTCGATGTCTATCCTTTTCAACAAAACAAAAACAACCAAAAGTTCATCATACTCACAAAAACAATGTTGCATATCCAAATCGTTATTGTTTTTTTTTTCTCTTCAATTTTCCATTCGTTTCCACTAGATAATGGATCAAATACCCCCAACAATTCATGTCGGTAAACACGACCCAATTAATTGATTTCAATAAATCTTGATATGTAAATATTTCAAGATTAATCACTATTTGAGTACCATTTACATATTGTAAACCTTCCCAATAACCTCCATACCATACTGCAACTTAGAAAACCATCAAGCTAAACAATAAAGAATTGAATAATTAGCACGAATTACAAGTAAAAAAATCAACAAAAAGAGGTTTCTGGGAAGAAAAAAAAAAGTGTGTTTTTCGTGAAATCCTATCTTTTAAGGGTTTCACGAATTCAAGTTGTTGTTTCGTGAAACCCTAAAAAATAGGGCTTCACTTAAAATTTTGGTCTAATCCCTATTGAAATACCAATTCTTCTTAAAACCCTTATAATTACTTCCTCAAACGCTAATTATTTCATGAACTCTATAAAAACCCTAATTACTTCATAACATTTAACAATTTGTTGGTAGAAAATTAAACTTTAAATAGAATGTGGAGCCCTATAACTAAACTAATTCCTACAATAACTAAACAACTAAATACAGTTAAACTTTAATATTCAAATTTAAAGTTGTAATCTTACTTGATGCTTGTGATTCTTGAGGAAGAGATACTTGATTCTTGAGGGAGGGAGGCAATAAAATTTGAGAGAAAATCCTCACTAAATATAGAGTAGTAAATTTTTTAAAATGAATTGAATGAATTTCATCTGTTTAAAATGGTAGGTGCCGTTAAAATGCAAATTCGTGAATGTATAATCAAATCATTGTAAAAAAAAAAAAAGTAAAAAAAAGAATAACACAAGTACACTACAAAAAGCAATCATAATGTACTCATCAACTATTCAAGTCAAAGTGAGTATTTAATGATAATAAGTTATCTTAGATGGTATTTGCATACAATAATTTATAGAGTATCCATGCACCCGGGTCGGGGGACCGCATCTTTTTTTTTTTTTGCACATGATTTTTGAAAAAAATCACATACCAATAGGTTATGTTGGACATACATTTACGTTATATTAGACATACCTTTAAGCTATGTTAAACATACCAATTCTACCCAAATTTCATGACTTGTCTTTTTTTGGCTTGATTTTTGAATTTTGGCATATACCACTACGTTATGTTAGACATACCTTTACATTGTGTTAGACATACATTTATGTATATATGGACATACCTTTGTAAATGTTAGACATACCTTTGTATATAGTTAAACATACATTTTTATATGTTAGACATACCTTTGTATATAGTTAAACATACATTTTTATATGTTAGACATACCTTTGTATATAGTTAGACTTACCCACACATGGTTGGTCTAACTATACACAAAGGTTGGTTTAACTATATACAAATGTTGGTCTATAGGAACAAATTTTGGGTGAGCTTCAGCACAAGTGTTCAGGCGCATGGAAGCGCGTAGGAGGCGCTTAGAAGCACGTTTTGGATGCGTGAACGGGTCGACCCGGTTGCACGGGCATAAAAGTTTTTGCCTAATTTATATTGGATTGTAGTACCATTTTCTTATATGTTTTTGGTTATTTTGTACCATTTCCATAAAAAGAAAGTACACAATAAAAAACAAAAATAAAAAGAAAAATGAAAGTCAATATATGTAGACAAATTCTTGTATGAAACCGTCTCACGGATCTCATTCCGTGAGACGGGTCAACCTGACCCTATCAAAGTCAAAAGTCAACGGTCAAAAGTCAAAAGTCAACGGTCAACGGTCAAAAGTCAACGCCGATCAACGGTCGGTCAACGCCGTTGACCAAAAGTATTACATATTATATGTAAAAGTAGTACACAACATATATGAAAGTATTACATTATGAATATAATACTTTTACTTTTATAAGGTAATACTTTTATGTGTATCATGTGTGACAAAGTTTTGAGAAATTATGTAATACTTTTGTGTGTTTTAGGTATTATTTTTCAATATACTGTGTAATACTTTTGTAAAATAGTATGATTTTGGATTTGGTTAGAGTGTATGAAAATATGTAATACTTTTATGTGTAGTAGGTAATAGTTTTATATATATCATCTAATACTTTTGTAATATATTATACTTTATATATGTATATAATACAAAAGTATTATCCGATCTATAGAAAAATATCACCTAATATACATGAAAGTATTACATTATGAAGTATTAAATAATATATAAAAGTATATTACCAGACTAATACACACAAAAGTATTATTACATTATAAGAACATAACGTCATGCAATACTTTTATGTGCAACATGTAATACTTATATATGTAACATGTAATACTATTGAAATCAACAAGTAATATTTTTATATACATCATGTGATACTTTTATGTGTAACTTGTAATATTATTGAAATCAACAAATAATATTTTATGGGTATCATGTAATACTATGAAGTATTAGATGATATATAGAAAAATATTGTCTAATACACAAATGTAATACTTTTATGTACAACATATGTACAACAAGTAATACTCTCATAATGTAATACTTTTGTGTGCAACATGTAATATTATTGAAATAAACAAGTAATACTTTTATATATATCATGTAATACTTTTATATGTAGTACGTAATACTAATTTAAAGTATCATATAATACACATAAAAGTATTATGTGAGTAGAATAACAGTATTACATTATGAATGTAATAATTTTATATATGACATGTAATACTTTTATGCATGACATGTAATACTTTTTGGTCAACGGCGTTGACCGTTAGCCGTTGACTTTAACCGTTGATCGGGTCGGGTTGACCCGTCTCACGGAATGGTCTACACAAGACTTACTCATATATTTAATGTTCTTCTTCCTTCTTGGAAGTGAATTAAAATCTATATATATCTAATAACAGAAGTACCTTTGGAAAATACTTATTAAATTAAATACAAAATAATTAATAATTTCAATAACTGCTTCATTAATTCTTTCAAATGTTTTCACAAAAAACTTCTTATCCAAATAACTGTATTTTATATATTTTCCAAAATTAAATGCAATTAATACTCATATTAGGAAGTCTCTAGATCTATTTTTTCTGCTGAGACACGGTGGAGACTGGAAGTGAAGACTTTTCTAGAACCCTATTTACTATAAGGAATATGATTAGATTAAGTTAGATAAGGATTAATTATCACACCTAATCATACATTTGCAGAGTGGGAATAAAAAGTTAATTTTATCCCTAGGCCCGTCAGAGGTTCGTTTTTTGATAAAATTTGGATGATTACTCATCCATCCCTACACCCTTTGATAGAAACAATCCACTACATATTTTTGAAAATACATTTTCACCCTTTCAATGATCATTTAAATTTTCTGTTGTATCTAGGCTTTTTTATTCAAACGAGATGGTGACAATTTGATTATGGATTTATTTATCCATTTTGTACAAGGACATTTAAGTAATTCTTATATATTCCGAATTAGAAGATAATTCATAAATTATAAATTATATTCTGAATTTGATTAAGTAATTCTAAAGTATATTCAAAATGGTTTATAAAAGATAATTCATGACATATAAATAATGTATATACTTAATTGTTAACTAAATTTTAAATTTATAAACATAATTTATAATTCACTACTCTCTCTAACTTCCCAGATATTTATGTATTATAAAAACATATCTATTAGACTATTATAAAATTTATATGAATAACATATATTACACACTATATGGTTTATATCTTTTCAGTGTCATACAAAAACAAATCATATTTAGAAAATTGTAGTTTTAGCTAAAAATATTTAACACAAACAGGAAGAGACTGGCCCTGCATAGAGGAACAATTTTAGATTAGTATGAAAAGGGTTGTGAAATGAAGGAGTAAGAATTACAATGTCCAAATATCTATATTATATTTTCTATAATGTATTAAGAACATATGTTGAAAAAATAGAGAAAGAATATAAATTAAATATTATTATGGAATCTCATAATGCATTCAAATAAGCATTAGATATAGTAAATATAGTTTTTTTTTCTTTTGTTACATATATGTATATTTGATTTAGATTTCATATATGTATATTATAGTTTATATATATATGCATTAACGATCAGTGTTGGAAAAATAAAGCATAGATACACATTAAAAATTAATATGAAATATGTATTATAGAATGTATATAAGTAAACACTTCATATATATTACCTTTTTTTTTACTTTGTCTTACCATTTCAAAATTATTAATTAATTTAACACATCATATAAAATATATCTGAATGATTTTTTTTTTCAATACTAATAATATCTCTTTTATGAAAGCAGGATCCACAATAAGACACAGGAGCAGAGTATCTACATCTTCGGCCGATCAAATTATGCATATCCATCAAAATGGTATGATTACGTTACAAAGTAGTAATTTGTATATATTAATGGATAGTCTAATTTTTAAGTACATAATTCTATTTGCAATTTTTTGTTTCCTATCAATTTCTTTTTCTTCAGAACACCTGGATCTCGGAGACGCCACGTACCATTGCCAACATTGTAATGCAATGTTTTGGTATGAAGAGCGATTAAATGCAAGAAAGAATACCAATAATCCCAAATATTCAGGTTGTTGTGTAAATGAAAAAATTCAACTTCCATTAATGAATACGCCGCCGCAATATTTGTATGGATTAGTGTTTGGGGATAATGACAAATCAAAACACTTCTTGGATAATATTCGAACGTATAACAATATGTTCTGTTTTACGTCTATGGGAGGAAGAATAGATAAAAGTATGAATTCGGGTAATTCCCCACCAGTTTTTACTCTTCATGGACAAAACTACCATCTGATCGGAAGTTTGCTTCCAACTGAGGGATCGTCTCCTAAGTTTGCACAACTTTACATACATAACACTGAGGACGAGGTGAACAACAGAATAAAGGCGGTCCGGTAAGCACTGTTATTGTTCAAAAATTATTTCAAAGTCAAAAATTTAATATTATTTGCTACTAACTTTGTTGCATCAATATAAATTATGTAAATACATTTCTTTTTCAGAAAGGATGCACAGGCTAACAATCTTCATGAAGAAATTGTCGCTCAATTAAAATCAATGTTGGATGAAAACAACGTGTTGGTTAAATCTTTCAGAATGACAAAGGAAAAGATGGTTGAACACAGAAGTCAAGAAGTTAGATTGAAACTTATAAGAAAAAGGGTGGGTGATCCAAGGAATTACAATCTACCGACCGTTTCGGAAGTGGCGGCCTTACTTGTGGGTGATTTTGATCAATCAATGGGAGAACGCGACATAATAGTGGAGACCAGATCACGGACACTGAAACGTATCAGTGAATTGCACGCGTCGTATCTAGGATTTCAGTATCCACTATTATTCCCTTATGGAGAAGACGGATTCAGAGAAGACATTCCATTTTCGAATATGAGATGTAACAACTCCAGAGGCAGAAAAAACGTAAGTCTTAGAGAGTATTTTGCCTTCAAATTGCACGAGAGAATAGGAGAGGTTTCTCTAATACTTTATGCAAGAAGATTGACACAGCAATTCGTAGTTGACACATATACCATGATTGAGTCCTCAAGATTGTTGTACATTCGAACTCATCAGAAGCAACTGAGGTGTGAGATGTACAGTGACCTGATGGATGCCTTGACTAGGGGTGAGACCGATCCTTCTAGGATTGGTCTTAGAATTGTACTGCCACCGAGTTTTACTGGAGGACCCTGTTTTATGATACAAAACTATCAGGATACCATGGCTATTTGCAGATGGGCCAACTATCCGGATCTCTTCATAACATTCACTTGCAATCCAAAATGGCCCGAAATTGATCGTTTTGTGAAACACTTTCCCAAAAAATTTGTTGACACGATGGACGTTGATAGTGAAGGATATCCGATATATAGACGTCGAGATTTGGGAAGAACAATTATGAAGAATGGAGTTTCACTAGATAATAGATATGTTGTCCCACATAATCGATATCTTCTATTAAGATACGGCGCACACATGAATGTTGAGTGGTATAACCAATCTCGGTCTATCAAATACCTATTCAAGTACATCAACAAAGGGTTGGATCGTGTCACAACAACTTTTGATGAAACATCTAATGAAGATGATGTGGTCAGAAACATTGACGAGATTCAGTTGTATTACGATTGTAGGTATATCTCTCCATGTGAGGCAGCTTGGAGAATATTTGGGTATGAAATTCAGTACAAGGATCCTCCCGTCGAGAGACTATCATTTCACCTTCCAAATGAGCAACCTGTGATTTTTGAAGACTTTGATTCTCTTCAGTCAGTGATTGATCGACCCTCGGTTCACCAGAGTATGTTTCTTGGTTGGTTTAAGGCAAACAAGACGTATCCAGCCCTTGCAAAATCTCTCACCTATGTTGAGTTCCCTCAAAAATTCATTTGGAAAAGTGATTCAAGAGAATGGGTTCCAAGACAAAGAGGTTTCTCCTTAGCAAGGATGTATTACGTCCCTCCAGGATTAGGCGATTCTTACTATGTTAGATGCTTGCTCAATGTGGTTCGTGGTTGTGAATTTTATGACGACATAAAGAAGATCAATGGCGTGCAGTATGATACATATTGTGATGCTTGCTATACCTTGGGATTATTGGAGGATGATAAGGAATACATTGATGGTATTATTGAAGCAAGTTATTGGGGATCAGCCCATTCGCTATGAGGATTGTTCGTAACCCTTCTTTCAAAGGATTGCTTGAGTAGGCCCGAGGACGTTTGAGAGCAATGTTGGTCCTATTTGTCAGAAGATATTTTATATAGACAGAGAAATTTCATGAAAGATCAAGGTAACACAAAATTCTTACAAATTATTATCTCTTCTTAATTACATGAAACAAATAATACGACTACCATTTTGATTCTATTATTTTTGTTCTTTTTGGTATAGATTTGAATTTAGAGGACAATGAAATAAAGAATCTGACTTTATTGGAGATTGACAAATTGCTGCGCAATCAAAGAATGAGATTAAGTGATTTTCCGCCAGTGTCACAGCCAGATTTTCAGGGAAGCAATACTTATCAGAATAAGTTCATTTATGATGAATTACAATATGATAGAGTTGCACTTTTAGCGGAACATGAACAATTGGTCCAAAATCTTAATGTTGATCAGCTCAATGTCTACACCACAATAATGAATGCTGTTGAATGTGATCGAGGAGGATTATTCTTTGTGTACGGTTATGGGGGAACGGGAAAAACCTACATTTGGAAAACATTATCTACAGCTCTTAGGTCAAAAAGAGAGATTGTTTTGAACGTTGCTTCAAGTGGTATTGCTTCATTACTCCTTCCCGGAGGAAGAACAGGACATTCCAGATTCAAAATTCCAATAAATCTTCATGAGAACTCTACATGTAATATCAAGAAAGGAAGTGATCTTGCCGAGCTTATGGTCAGATGCAAGCTTATAATATGGGATGAAGCACCAATGATGCATAAACATTGTTTCGAGACTTTGGATAGAAGTCTTAGAGACATGATGACCTCTTCAAGATCCGATAGCTCAGATATTCCTTTTGGTGGTAAAACATTTGTTCTTGGAGGAGATTTCAGACAGATACTACCAGTTCTACCAAAAGGCAGCAGACAAGACGTAGTGAATGCAACAATAACTTCTTCGTATCTATGGAGACAATGCAAAGTGTTGAGACTCACTAAGAATATGAGACTGCAGGCTCTTGGTTCAGATGAAGATTCAGACGAGTTGAAGAAATTCTTTGAGTGGATAGCCAGCATAGGAGATGGAACGGCCGGAGGCCCCAATGATGGTGTCGTTGATATTGAGATTCCAGATGATATTCTGCTGCAGACTTCAGGAGATCACATAGGTACGATAGTTCAAAGTACTTACCCAGATTTTCAAAAGATTGTCGATGATGCGTCATATCTACATGGTCGAGCAATTTTAACACCAACCCTCGATGTTGTGAATTCAATAAATGAATACATGACTGAAATGAACACTCGACAAGGGAAGTTGTATCTGAGTTCGGACACTCCTTGCCAGTCCGATAGGGGAGTTGATCTATTGCAGGACATCCATGCACTAGAATATCTCAACACAATACGATGTTCAGGTGTTCCTAATCATCAGCTTAACCTGAAGGTTGGAACTCCAGTTATGTTGTTGAGAAATATTGATCATTCTATTGGTTGTGTAATGGTACGAGGATGGTTATCACAAAAATGGGAGATCATGTCTTGCAAGCAAAGATAATATCTGGAGAAAATGCAGGAAAGACGGTTCTAATACCAATGATGTCGCTTACTCCTTCCGATTCCAGAATACCCTTCAAATTTGAAAGAAGACAATTTCCGCTCATTGTATCATATGCAATGACCATCAATAAGAGTCAAGGTCAGTCTCTAAATCATGTTAGAGTGTATCTTAAAAAACCGGTGTTTAGTCATGGCCAGTTGTATGTCGCAATCTCCAGAGTCACCAATCGTAGGGGATTAAAAATCTTGATCTATGATAAAGAGGGTGGACAAAGCAATAGAGCGACAAATGTAGTATTCAAAGAAGTCTTCCAAAATCTGTAAATGTTTATGTAAATTTTACACTTCCTTTATTTGGCTTATCACATTGATAGACCATTTTATTTTAACAATTCATTGAACATCTAAAACTCATGACGCACGAAATAAATATATCCAACAATAATTCAACATACATTTTTAACATTTACTCCCGTGCGACGGGTGCGCATAACTAGTATAGAATAATAACATGAATATCGATAAAATTTGTCGTAGCTATACCCAAATCCAAATTCAGCACCCTAAAATTTATCAAATCTCAATACATATCCCACCCAAATTCTGTTCCAGGGAAAGTTCCTTAATTATTCAGAAGATAGAAATACAATCCAGTACCTATACTGCAATCATGGTTGAAGGCAAGGAAGATTCAGAAGTCAAAACCCCGCCCCAACTTTCACCTGTAAGCTTTTCGTTGATTTTGCGGTTCAAAATTCAGTCTTCGGTGATGTTTATCCAGGATTTCAATCCGCAGCTTGAACTTATATATTCAATTTGCATTAGAATAACCATTTCTCTAATTTTCAAATACTATACAGTTCTTGGAAGTGCTTTGCAAGAGTTCCGGCAAAATTAGGCGTTTTTCAGCTGGAACTGAAGCGGGTTTTGCGGTAAGGTTGATAAATCAGATGTTGCTTAAAGATAGCAATGGCGGTGGTGAGAATTGTTCACTGGCATCCCACATTGAGGCGGTTAAAGAAGGAGAAGAAGAAAAGCCTGTTAGCTTTGGCCCAAATTCTCTGCTTGTTGATTATGGATCTGGATGGAAGTTACAGACTGTTGTTATTGAGGCACAAGGTGAACTAATTTGTGTAATTTTTGTCAAATTTTAGGATTTCTTGAAGGTCGATTCTTAATGGTTAAATGAGGAGATTGAATTATGCTCTTATAGTTCTCTATTATTGTGTCTAAGTTAAAGTTGAATGCTTTATGATATGCTAATATCTTGCTATGATTTTTTGTTGTCATATATAGGTGATAAAAGAGGAGCCCCCATTAATACGAGACCGCAGAAAGCTTCTGATAATGTATGAGGTTTTTCTTTCTAAATCTTGTGATTTAGATTAATGGTTTTACTTAGAAATTATATTTATGTGGGGATAAAAAATGCCTAAGTTATTGGGGGAAAGTATATGGTGTAGTGTGAGGTTTTGGATGTGAGATTTTGAGTTATGCTATTGATGGAATGTCATTCTGAAGAACTAATGCAGGCCTAATTATGTGAGAGGTGGTCGATTTTAGGCTTTTGTATGGAATGATTTTAAAGGCTGTATGGTGTTCATGGCTATGATTATTAGAGATTGTATGCAAAGGCCAGCTATAGTTGTAAATAACCAAATAAAAACAATGACAATTAGCTTGCAGTCTCCAATAAATTACCTACCTTCCCAGCTAAAGTAAATGGTTTTAACTGCAATCCTCTGGTACCCGGTCAGCTATCGGGTTAAGGGAATAGCTGATATCTGCAATAGTTTCCTTTTCATGTTATGTGATGTTATAGGTATCATCAAATCATTACTATATGGCCTGCAATTAATGGTATACATTCATGCATGTTGTAATAATGTTGAATGTACCCTTATTTTGGTTTCTTTGGGTAAGATGTCCTTCTCTTGATCATTATTTGTTCCTAGTGCTCCTGATAATTTCTAATTCGTATGAATTTTACGGCTGTGTTATAGTTCTAGGATACAAGCTAGTCTATCTTTGGGAATACATACACCTTCGAAATACCTGCTAGACCTCACTATCCACTTTCTTTGTGGTTGTGATTCTTGTATGGAGACTATGAAGATCATCTCCTATGATATTATTAATATGAGTTTTACATGAAATATGATTCGTTTGATTCATTAATAGTGTTGGTATTTTAATAAGTCATCTCTTGTGGCCAAAAGGTTGCCAAAAACAGAGGCAGGGCTTTAGTTGTTTATTTGGAATTTGGATCATCTGTTGTGCTTAAAACAACACCAGCTGTTTTCTTAAGCCAACTGACAGCTAACTGATTTACTGTGTGAAAACAATGTTGTTAACCACAACAGCTAGTGCTATGTTTCTGTTTTCTTAATGCAAAGAATAGCTCCACGACGATAAGCATCCGGAAAAGCGAGTCTAACATTGTAGAGTTGCTTTTGCAGGGCAATAAAGCTTCTCATTCTATGAAGAACATACAGTCCCCCATCAGTTATGTGTACGTTGGAAAAATATTGCTGGCCTTTCTTCTGATATTCGTGTTTGGTGCAGCTTTCACCTTGGTTCTGGAAAACCTTCCTCGACTCATCTTGTATATCAACTCATCAGTATGATTTTGTAACTATAACATGGATTCTTCAACTTGTTCTCATGTCAATTGCTGTCAGCATTGTGAATAACACCTTTCTTCCCATTTATAATTGTGATCAATGTTCAAAATTCAAATGGTGTTTAAAATCATTTAGTTCCAATTGCCCCAACTTCCATCTTCTTTTAATAGTGGTAGTAGTAGCTGCTGTGTTATTATCACTGCACTGTTTGATCTCATCCATTAGATTATTCTTGCTATCTACTTTCAAGGTCGTAACTAGCCAGTGTGGAGCTATATCCTCAATGCACTTAGATGTTTCACTTGTATTTCGTTGTATAAAATTTTCATATCACATGTAAAGACGATACAATTGTATTTAATATACAAGCAATATCACATGTAAAGTCGATACATTGTATTTAATATACAAAACGGGCATCACGTTAACACCAAACTTGCACAAGGTATATTGCACTTTGCTCCTGCAGGTTGCCATGGCTGAATCTCTGATACAAATAAAGTTTTCGGTTAAAGATTATTTCATAAGGACGACCTCGAATGGAGTTGAGAAGGGAATGCATTAAAAAAGTAGGAGATCCTTTATAAATGCCTAAGAAACACATCAATTTTCAGAGAGCAGTGAATATTCATCAACATTATCTAATGACAATTCTGAATACAAATAATTAATTGCATACCTCATTTCAATCAAATGTTCATTGAACTGTCTTCTTCAATTTTGCCTTCACATCTGGTGAGGAATTGTCTGAATTTGTTCCTCGTATATTGAACTCCTTAAATTTTTAACAACTGCATCCCCTTACATCTGCAATGAAGAGCCCATAATTCAAGCATTAGTATCATCAAAGTTTGAAAGTGCTGAGTGAATTAAAATAAATCAGACCTTTACAGTTGAGGAATGTTTCGACTTTTTAATCCTAATTTTGCTCTCGTTCGATGGCCCACTAGTGTTGCCAAAATCTTGCAACGGATGATATTTGACTGATGCAAGCTCTTCCTCATCCTTATGAAGTCTTTTTTTCTCTGCTTTCTGGAAAAGGGACATAGAATAAGAACTCCGGGAATTCCAATAAGCATTCACTAAGTTTCCACTAAATCTTTTATAAGAAAAAACATCTTACAAGGGTCATATTGAACCCTGCAATGTGTTGCTCGCAAAGCCTAAGCTCCATCTCTAGACTACTGATCCGAAACTCAATACCCACATTGGTATGCTCAATCATCTGTCTTTGTCTATCCCGAATAATCTCTGGCTGCCAAACATTCACCGCAACAGAAGCTTGCCTAACAATATCACAAGTCAACGTCGGTTCACTTAAAAAGAAAGTTTAACCTTCACACTACTATAAAGGACAAAGAGCATTTGTCCACAAGTAAGAAAACACACCAAATGCAATATAAAAGGCCCGAAGCATAAATGCCAGTAATAAGAAAAGGGTTGATTTAAAGCATTGTATAGACATTAGAAATCAATTTGATTCATAGCCAACGATGCCCTTCAAAAAATTCTAATTCTGAATCAAACCTCTTAAATAAACTCAAACAAAAGGTATCATAAACTTTGTAAACAAATGATCTACCAACTAACGAATCATCCTCCCTTTTGGCCTTCTCACTACCAGAGAAATACCATCACATACATAGCTAAAATTGCTTCTTGGCCCTGTCATTGAAGTGAATCTCAAACAGCTCTACCATATCAACATTTTTCTAGAAAATCATTAGAGGAACAAAAGATTGCATCTGTAAGATCATACTATCTCCCCGAAAGAACAAACCTGATCCTGCGCAGATTCAATAACTCAATGACTGTCTTATTCATTTTCTCTTTCTCTTTTGAGGTTTGAAGCTCAATCAGCTGAATTTTCCGCAATCGATAATCTATTTCACTCTCAATTCTGAGAACAGCTCTTCTGTGGGCTAGGCGCTTCCGTTCTCTATCCTTCTCATACCTGTCATAGTTTTGCAACCAATTCCAAATTGCGTTATATTACCGGTAAAAGTTCAGAATAAGCAAACAAGATCCTCTGTTTACCATTTTACAAAACTCCTAATTACCTAAAACACTTTCGGCACAAAAGCTAGTGATTTCAATCCACTTTCGTTTAATTCATCAATCAATTCAAAGAAAACAGATAGTAAAACAAATTTCTATCTCTAACAATCACAAGAATCATCATTTCAGAGTTGATAATTTGTCTTATTGTCTAAGCTCAGTTAGTCAATCAGTTCTATATCGGTGTGAGCCCCAAAATCCGATCGGTTTTGTTCCAATTCCAAATCGATTATAGTCTACAACATACGTATCATACAATTGAATTCTTGTACCTAAATCCTAAATACCAAAACAAAGGCGTAAAGAAACAAAAAACAAAAAAACCTGATTTTGTAGAGGCTCTTAAACTTGCGGTTGGAAATTGAAGATGAAGGGCAATTGTTAACCCTAATATTAATATTTCTATCATCGTTGCTGAAAGTAGGGAAATCAGAAAGAAGAAGAGGCGACCAAAGAGAATCTTCGGAGGCGAGTCGTCGAAGGCGGCGGCAGGCGATGGAGAGGCAGCAGAGATTCTTGTAATCTAGGGTTTTCGTTTCGATTCCGATTTCCATTATTCTTCTCCACATTTCATCTGGTAGCACCGACATGCTGTAACCAATCCTTCAAGATTCAATTTTTATTAGATGCTTCCAAAATCTGCTGCAACCTATATATATATAAGAAGACAACATTTATTAAAAGGGGTTTTCTATCCGAGGATGACTAAAAACACTCCAAATTCTATACACATCCCACGAAAAAGAATTTATACACTATATTTACTAACTACACCCCTTAAATAGATTAAAATACCCTTATGTTAAAATTAATATATAAAAAATTCAATAATTAAAATAACTAATAAACACACCCCACACCAAACTCTAACACACATCACACCCCATCTTCTTCACCATCTCCATCTTCTCCACCTAAACTTTGCTTCAAACCCTCAATTTTCGACCACTTCCCACCGAACAAAAACGAAGAATGGATCCCACCGAAAAAAGAAGAATGGAGCTTCCTCGACCTCCACGTAACCCCGAACTTTTGAGTAAGTTTCTTCAATGTAATTTATACATTTCAAGGAGTTGTGTGCTATTATTTTCTTCTACTAATTTTATACTTATAGTTTAGAATTCAAGCTTGTATAGTATGCTATTAGTTGGGTAGAATGAAATGTAGCATGGGTAGAATGAATTGCACATGGGTATTGAATTTTTTTGCCAAAAATCGAACTGAAATCGTGTCTCCCGTTCGGCCCTGGTTGGTCGCGTGTGCTGTGAGCTGTTCGACCACTAGTGGTCGAACAAAAGCATATCCGTTCGACTACAAGTCGCCGAACAAAAGTGAAGTCGTTCGACCACAAGGGGCCGAACATACCATATGTTGTTCGACTTCTTCTGGTCGAACATTTTGTATTGTGTTCGATTTCTTCTGGTCGAATAGGTGATATTTGGACATTTTTCGTCCACTTTGAGCCGAACGCTTTTAATGATTTTCAACCATAAGATCAATTGATTTTTACATGTCTTTATCTTTATTAATATAATTGTTAAATCGTGTAGGCGTGATATATAGGAGGAGACCTACTGCGTCTAACAGAAGGCGCCGTGTCGAGGAATACGCTCAGTTCGAACAAGGAAATGAATAACCACAGGCTATTATCCCGATTGTTCCATATGAAGCTGAAGTCGATGATGAGTTGCCTTAGCCAAATGTTGTGGGAAACGAAGGGATGGAAGAAGTTGAACAAGCTCAAGTTGATGAGGAGTTGCGTCAAGAAGATAAAGAAGGCGAAGAAGAGGGCTAGGAGGAAGATGATGTATTGACTGACCCTTGTCCCGGTGGACCCCAAGACCCTTAGCTTATCTCTAACTTCAAGACGCACGTCGCCTATGGCATTTGGGAGGGATTAGAGAGAAATGTGCTGAAGTGTTGGTGTCACACGACCAAAATGTATACATGGTCCTTTGATCCACCTTTCCCTTCGGAGTTTACAAGGTTGCTCGAACAGACAAGAATATTAGAGTTGAGGTACATTTCATATAAAACCCCTAACAAAAACCTCATCTGTGCATTTGTCGAGAGATGGCAACCTGAGACAAATTCATTTCATATGCCATGGGGTGAGATGACAATCACATTGGATGATGTGTTTTGTCTGACGGGGCTCCCAGTTAGTGGACTACCGGTGGTTGTTCCTGAGTCACGAGGTCCGATTGAGCAACCACGCGCCTTATTGATGAGACTCTTGGGGACAAATTATGCCTAGGCTCACGAAGCCACTCAAGGGGCCCGAGGCAGCTCAGTGCGACTTGAGTGACTTAGATCTCGTTTTAGCCAAGACGTCCACAGCCCAGACGAGGGTGCACGTACCTGCGCTAACCGTGTCTACTTATTGTTTGTGCTAGGATGCACCATATTTGCAGACAAAAGTGGCATGCGAGTAGATACTAAAATCTTGCGGCTACTGGACAGGGTCGATCGAGTTCAGCGATATGCTTGGGAGCAGCTGCTCTGGCATTCCTTTACCGACAGCTTGGACTTGTATCCAGGAGTGGGGTGCTTCAAATATGTGGGTATTTGACGCTATTGGAGGTTAGTTCGTCTGTTATACAACTTTTATATGTCCTATATTTTCTGTTCAATGTAAGTCTTTAATTGAAACTAATTATCTTTGAACTGTAGGCTTGGATCTATGAGTACTTTCCATTTACAAGGTCAGGTCATAATGTGAGATATGAGCAAGGCGAACCACTTGCATTACGGTGGATTGAAAGGGGTCAAAGTGCAGAAACCATCGATCGAGTGTCGGTCATTCGCGAGATGCTGGATAATCTACCACCACACGAGGTGAGTACAATTTTCGATATCTCATTCTTAATATGTTAGACATGATTAAAATATTAAATAAGACTCTATGAAATACAGGTCAATTGGACACCTTACTTGGCTTTGCGAGAAGCCTGTCCTCCTGATGACGTGGTCTTTTATCATGGATGTATTCGTGCCTTTGAGGTTGTGGAGTCATACCATCCAGAATGTGTGCTTGGTCAATTTGGATATGTCCAGACTATTCCGAAATGACCGCTCATCCCAAGTTATGTCCGACGAGGGAACACCGGACAAAAGTACAGGGTCACTTGGGATGCATTGGGGCAGTTTTTCAGATTCTGGAGGAATCACGTGCTAGCCCCAGAAGCACGTGGCCGATATGCACACCCACCGTGGGAGACCGTACCTGATTACATGTTATGATACATGCAATACTCACACCCAGTGGTGCACTTTCATCCAAATTTACCTGTAGAAAGAATCTCAACATTATGTGGGTAACTTGAGAAAAACTTCAGGATGTTGTGGATGCATATAATATCGAAATTTGATGAGAATTTATTAGAACTTAATGATTGTTGTGGACAAGGGCCATACACACAAGCTTGGGTTTTGGTGGTACTTGTGTCCGCATTGGTAGAACTGTAACGCACATTTGTGGGGACAAATGGACAAGTGCTATGTTATAAGCATTTGCCGCCAAGTACGTCATCTCCGAAAAAGCCCACCAATGATTTACGTCGTTTACGGCCTGTGAGAACCAACTCAAGTTTTGAAGAATCTTCTCAGTCCGATCTCTCATGCCATTGATGGAATTATACAGCCCTCCAAATGCTTTCAATTCCTCAATGAGGTCACTACGAATTTGAGGCCTAAGTTCTCATCCAACCCTATTGCATGGGCGATGTACCGGAACCCACAATGGTCGTCCCCTAGTGGGTTTTTGATACCCACGACGTGACCCTGCAAGCTACGAGGAAGACTTTGGATGAGAACTTCATCCCCCGCATTCCGGACACTACGACGATGCACCAGTTCTTTTCTCCACTTCAATGTGGTGAATTTTGGCAACCCCGGTGGTGTATTAACCATGTACACGTTCTCAGACGTTGGTGTCGAACAACTATCTCTGAAACCTGCTTCAACAATTTCGAACTTGCTTGGGAGCCAAAATTGTGTATCTTTGTCTTACTTAGTCGACCACGAGGACGTGTGGTATCGACGGGCTCTTGCAATGAGCTAGTGGATGGCCTTGATATCTCTCGAAGTCGTCGAACTAACAACAATTTAAATAATATAATTGGGAAGAAGTTGTTACAAGAATTAAAAAAATCAAAAATAAAAAGATTTATACTTTTAAGGATTGTGGGGTCCTCTATAGCCTATTGGTAGGTTATGTAGGTTTTTTTTTTTAATATTTTATATAAATCATAATCTTTAAATTAAATCATTTTTTCAATTTAATTTTTTAATCTATGATATATCAAATTTATCTTTTTTGTATCTAGAATTTTCTTTTTAATGCATGATATATCAGATTTATCATTTTTTATGAATTCTAATTTGTTATTTACATTGCATCATAAAAAAATAACAATGTATAAATATGATATTTAAATTTGGTGCATAATTATATTTAACACAATTCGAAATACAAAAACAAATGACTAAATTAAACTAAGATTAGGAAATTAAAAAACTTATTTTTTAAAATACAAAGTTTTAGACTTCTGATGAAATTAATTATAATGAAAAACATTTTTATATAATTGTTTGGTTGATTTGTCAATATAAGTGGGTTCAATATTCAGTTACCTACGTTATTTGAATATATAACAATAAATTTAGGTATTTATATCTTTTCTTTAACTATAAATACTTAAGTTATTGGTTAGACCGAAAAGTTCAAAAACATTTATAATTGTGAACATCAGGGAACATTCAAAAAATACAATAATATATTTATCATGACACTTATGTCAATATTATAAATTGCAACATCCATAACATATCTAGAAGTTAAAATGTTTTTTCAATATCAATTATCGTTTTAACATCCATGACACAATAAATGTTTCTCATTACTAAATTTAATTAATTTCTTTTAATTTAAAAAATTGATTAGTGTACAAAATTGGTGTCATTTTTAACAACTTCATATTTCAAATATAGGTTTTATAATTCATTGTTAAACAAAAAAATAAATTTGAGTAGCACTTATGTGCACCTGGGGCACGGATCCTAAGATCCCTACCCAACACCCCGACCCAGTCCCATAACATATATATAATTTTGTTTTCTCTTCTTCTTCCTTGTTTTCTCGCACCGTTCCTTCTCCACCATCCCCGTTCTGAATATCTCTTCTTCTTCTTCTTCTTCTTCTTCTTCTTCTTCTTCTTCTTCTTCTTCTTCTTATCTCTTCTTCTCCGTTGTGTTCTGTTGGTCCCAAACTGGTAGTAGGCTTAGAGAGGGGGGGGGGGTGTGAATAAATCTACTGTATTTTCAAACATTTTCTTTTCTTTACAAGGATTTACATCCAGAAGCAGTATGTAACACCCCGTTTTCAAGAAAATCTGCATTTGCATATTTTACAAAATTTCTTTTACCTTTTAATTGAAAAATGATTCGAAGTGAACTATTATGTTACTTAAAGTCATGATTTAAGTATTATGTGGTATTCGATGATTTTTACGTATTTTATGAATTAATGTTTCTTTCGAGATTTTAAAGTACTTTGCAGGATTGCTTATGGAGGAAACCGAGCTTGATCTCAACTCACTTGACAATCATGGGTAAAAGTAAAAGATAAGATATAGATATTATTAAATGAGGGAAAATGATATTAGATTTTGTGCTAAAGATTTTTGTTTATGTCGTAAATGCTTTTATTTTATTAAATTTATTCGTGATCTCTATATGTGATTCTATGTGATAAAATAATTTACATAAAATGTAGTATTAGTAAATACTTGTGTATAAATTATGTTAATGTAATGTTACTTTTATTATTATATTTAATGTTATTAATGTTGATCTAATATATATATATAGATGTGTACGTGTGTAGTATATATATGTAAATTATGTATGTATATTTATCAATTACTTAAAACACATATATGAATAATTAATTACTTTGTGCATATTATAGATAAGATTGATGAATTTGGAGAGATAAGTCAAATTAATGACCTTTCTTACACTTACATGTGTAAGATATATATATATATATATGTATATATATATATCTATGAAAGAAGATGCTTCTTTCTATCAAAAATATCTCATCTTTTCCTCTTTGCAAAGAAACGGGAAGAAATTCCTTTAGCAATTTCATCTTCAAATCAAGAGGGTAAAAATTCTAATTGCTTTCAAAATTTTCCCCCAATTTTGAGATTTTAGATGTATATGTATGTGAATAAGTGCAAGTGCAAGTGCATATATATATATATATATATATATATATATATATATATTTAAAGTGTATGTTGTGGCTTTGGGATGGAGAAGAAAACAGGGGAAAGAAAGGGGAGGAAGAAGAAGGGAGATGGGGGAAAGGTAGGGGAGGTGGCGCCACGTCGGACGGCATCGTGCGAAGGCAGGTGTGCAGCGTCGCCGGCGGCGGCGCTGCTGTGTGTGTGTTGATTGTGATATTGTGTGTGTTGTGTATTGTGTTTATGTGCTGCAAATCGAGAGAAAGAAGGGGTGGGTGTGTGAGCAGGAGGGGGCGCCGCGGGGGCGCCGCCGTGTGTGGCGACGCGTGCAATAGCGAAGATGAGGCCGCTGCTGCAAGCGGAGGGCAGCAGCGGCGGCGGCCGTGCAAGGAGGGGAAAGTCGACAGCGGCTGTGCAGGGAAGAAGGGGGGCTATGCAGGAGAGAAGGGGGCGCCGCCGTGAGTGGCGACGCCGTGCAGAGGGCGAGCGGGCGGCGGCTGAGCGGCGGCGGCCGTGCAGGGGGGAGGAGATGGCGACGGGAATTGGAGGGAGAAAGAGCAGGGGTATGCTTTGAAAATTTAATGTGTTCCAAGGACTTAATTGCAATTTTCTACTTTTGTTTATTTATGATACAATCCTTTATCTTTTGCTCAATTACTTTTTAGTCCCTGCAATTTCTATTAATTTGAATTCCACCCCTGAAATTTATTTAAATTGCAGATTGATCCCCAAAACTTAAAGAACTAATAGATTGATCCTCAAACTTTGCATAAATTATATTTTAACCCTAAACTTTACTACAATTATAAGTTGAACCCAATACTGAACCGGATATTATTTATGACCCAAACCTTTATATTTATGTGTTATTTTAAGATTTAGAATTACTAGTTAAAAATACCTAAAGTTTAAATTATAAGTATATTTGTTGTTTATATGTGAATCATGTTCAATGATTTTTAATTCTTTGTACAAGCAATTAAAATCTATGAATTTTCAGTATGTTAACCTAAATGAATATATATGATCATATGAATAATATTGTGATGTTAGGAATTATATATGAAATATTAAGATTGTTATATCTTTATATTTTATGCATCATTTTAAGACTAAGAATTTGCTAGTCTAAATATCTAAAGCTTAGGATATAAGTATGTTGATTTCTTTTAAATGCTAATCATGTTTAAATGATTCTTATATGATAATGTTATCATCAAAATTTTATATATGAGTCTAATATATGTATATTTTGTATGATGTATGATTAATATAAATATTTGGATAATGTGTATGAAATCATGTTAATGGATTAGCTTACAACTTGTATTTCTATTTTGAGTTGATTACATGATAATTAAAGATTTATAAATTTATGTACACTGGTTACTGTTTCGCTAATTTATTTTGTTAATTGAGGTGTATATTTCTAAATTATTATACTATGTGGCAAATTATATATATCTTAATTATTTACTTTACAAAATCATTTATAGCTAGCAATGAAATTGTGATTTCTTTAAATTTTATAGTATTAAAAGATAATCTATTTTGCCAAATTGAATAAGAAATTGGTATTCTGCATGACAACATAAGTTTATTTTTGGTATTAAAGGTTGTGTGTAAAATGTTGGTATACACTATTAATTAGTGATATTATTCCAGAAATAAGATTTGAAAAGTGTTATATTAGTTAAATTAATTTAAGGAATGATTTAAGTAATATAGAAATTAAAGAGAATTTGGGTATAGGATTAGTGTGTTCGGCTAAATAAAGGGTCGATTGGTAATTACCATAATATTTTCATTCTGGCTTAAAATTATATATGAACCAGAGAAGTATGTAAACTTTAAGAATCTCCTTTAGTTATATTTAATTACTATGGGTAGATTATTTATAAGTCTTTACTTCATATGTTAACTAATGGAATCTTGTATGTTACACTAATTGTAGAAACTCATAAAAGATAAAGAGTTAGTTAATGGAACAGAGTAAAGATTTAATTTTAAGTCTTTCGATAATATCTACATGTTATATGATATTATATGACATAAGAAACTAAATGATTAAGTATGTCGAGTGCAGTTGAGACGAACGGTGGTTCCAAAAGCAATCCTCAAGCCGTCAGTTTAAAGTGCGTAACTTCTACACTCTACTATGCGTTGATAATTAAATTAGTAAGTTATGTATGAAAATCTACGGCTGAAGCTCCGTAGCTATAACCGGTAGTTGCTTCACTATCGGGCGACGACCATAAGGGCGAGAGTGTCTGGTCTATGAAAGGTCCAGGGTGAGCGTGCCCAACGGACAAAGTAGTATGTGCTTAGTAATTTAATTATTTCAATATATGTTAGAGTGGGTAATTTCTACACTCTACTATGCGATGATAATTAAATTAGTAAGTTATGTACGACGGTCTACGGTTGAAGTTCCGTAGCGGTAACCGGTAGTTGCTTCACTATCGGGCGACGACCATAAGGGCGAGAGTGTCTGATCTATGAAAGCAAGGTTTAGTGGGCGAGCGACTCCCACATTCCTTTATGTTATGTATGGTCCAGGGTGAGCGAGCCCAACGGACATGTAGTATGTACTTAATAATTTAATTATTTCAATGAATATTAGAGAGTACAGTTATCCCACTGGGATTCCTCTCCGGAGGTGTCTCATGATTCTACTTTTAATATTTTCAGGTTCGGCGTTTGATGACGCAGACGTGTAGTGAGTTGAACTGTCTTTCCATCACCCCTTTCATGTTAAAGTACCAAACAGTACTTACTTTTAAGAATAATGTTAAATTTTGGATATGCAAATTATGATAAATGATGGGCCTGGACTTGTATTTTGGTATTATATGTTTGTTCTATTATGTTATCTCTTATAAGAGATTGTTTGAACGTTTAACCTAGAAATGTGGGTAAAACACGAGTTTTGGAAATAATTGTTTTATGTTTTAAAAAAAATATATGTCTCGTGTTTTCCTTTCAGTCTTCCGCTGTAATCTATTTTATGAATTCTTTAATTAGTAAAGGGTGACGACCTGATTTCCAATTAATGGGGATTGTGGCGTTACAGAGTAACCTGCAGTAACCTTTTGGGAGGTTACTTTAGGTATTATCAGAGTTATATTGCGGAAGCTTTCTTTCATTGAAAACATAAGAATGGAATGTTTGCATCTAATATAGGATATGCAGATAGAACAGTAAGTATGAACACACACATATATATACAGAGGTTCGAAGGTGGAGTAATCCTTCTACATCCTCTCTGCCTCTTCTCAAGAGGGAACATTTGTTAATCTTGTTGATTTACATAGCTCTATCTATTACAACACAGACTTGACAAGTAAGTAGCAAGCCTACTTATAGCTACTCACAACTGCTTGCATTGTCACGCCCCATTTTCAATTCAGCGGAATAAAACATATTTTATGACATTTATAAATAAACAGAGTAAACGCAGCAGTTTGTAAAAAGGCGTGCAGCTATATTTAACACCCGTCGAAGAAGATTTAATAAAATATTTCAAATGACAACCCTTGAATGACTCAGGGATTACCTATATTTTTCTCAAGATAAAACAAATTAACCTCATATATTACAGTCAAAACGTTTAAAAGATATATATATATACATATTTCAACAAAAGTATTTAGAGTATGTCGTAAATATATACTTGCAAAAGATAGGACATCTCTATTTTTCGTTCCTTGCCTCCAGGGTTTCTGTATATTTAAAACATATAAGGGGTGAGTGTGAGAAAGAAACACTCAGTGGAGGTAAAGGCACATACATCAAACATTTAGACATTTAACATCGGAAACATAACATCTGGAATACATTGCATTCCCCCGGGACTTTTAGCCCGGTGTACTTCGGAGTTTTACATCCGACATAAACTTTCTTCGGAACTTTCCACATAGACTTTAAGAGGCCATAATTGAAACCTCGAACATAAGAGGCCATATTTGTAACCTCGAACATAGCGGGGCCACGTCTGAAATCGCTACATACGCATACGCATACACACATAATTGATTGAAGAGGAACGCTGAACGTCAACGTCCAATTCAATCACAAGTAAGTACAATCAACTTGACCACATTTTGTACATAATTAATTGCGCACATTTTATCAGATAATAAAACACATAATTTACCCCCACCGTTGGTAGCTGGTATTCAGTGATAGTTCCTTGTTGTTGTGTGCTCTTAACCCGGTCCTTCGTTCGAATCTCCTATAAAAAAATAAAATTCCAGGGTCTTAATATAATTCTGCAAAGTTCGGGGTCATGCTGCAATTTCTATAACGTCCAGGGGTTAATCTGCCACTTTAATAAAGTTTAGGGCTAAAACTAGAGTCTGCCAAATCTTAGGGATTAACTTGCAATATGCTGAAAACCCAACACTTAAATTATAAATACATAAAAGTTAGGAAATTGCAATTAAGCCCTTGAATTAAATAAAATTTGCAAAGGATATCCCTGCCCCCAACTCACAAAGCAACTCCCTGCTCATCCCTGCCCACCCCCACGCTGCCACCTCCGTTGCTGCCGGCGATGAACGCCGGCAGCCCTTCTTCTCCTAGCGCAGCCCGGCGCCGCCCGACGCGGCGGTGCCTCTCTTCCGATTCTCAACAACAATTCACAATCAATTACACACTACATACATATACACACAACTTATATATATATACACACACACACATTCACAGCACCTTCGCACACACACACTCTCACTGTAGCACCACCGCAGCGGCGGCGCTTCACACACACACCCTACTTCACGGTGCCGCTTCGGCGGCGCCCAATTTTACAGGTGGCGACGGCGCGACTCGACAGCAGAGAAGGAGGAAGGGGCGTGGCCGAGAGGAAGATGGCCACTACATTTATTCTTACATGTCTGTGTATATACATAATTTGCAGAATCATGCATTTACCTATACAATTCAAAGAAAGCAACTATACTATTGAAAGGAGAGCAGTGTGTAGAGTTGAGGGGATAACAACAAAATGTAAACATTGGAAAGAAAGATCGCAGAGCTTCGAACGGGAGAAACAAAATGGCATAATTGAAGGAAAAAATTAAAAATTTACCTTTGAATTATGAAATCAACAAATGCTCAGCGGATTCTGATATGTTGGGAAGAAGAAGAAAATTTAAATGGAAAGATGGAGGTGATTCCTCCTTTTTATAGATGAATGTTAAGGACACGTGGAGAAGAAACATATGGCAACAAAAATGACTCAGCCCTTCACAATTTGATCCAAAAAAAGAGATATTTAATCCAAGAAATAGATCCAAAAAGGGTGAAAGGGTATTGGGCTGAGAATTATACATGAATTATTATTGGGCTGCCTTTTGATTAAAAGAATTAAAAGTATTGGGCTGAAAACAATTGGCTAAAGTTGAATTAATTAAATCCACTTATGTACACTACACATACATATATATATATATAAATATTAGTCATACATTAATTAAATTTGGGGTGTTATATGCATACTCTCATAACTGACTCACACATTATCCTATCTGACCCACTCAGGATCCTTGCTTTCTCCTACAGAAAGCGGACAGCTTATCAGGATCCTATTCCTAACTAAACACTCTGAGACAGTCCTTAAAAGGTTTGTCTTCTTCTTCAACTGGATGCAGCAAGCTTCGGCTTCTTTTGCAGGTTACTCTGCTGTTGCTTGCTGTACGATTGAATAGATTGAGTATGCGTTTCTGGAATTTAGAGTGTTTGAGCTTTCTTCTCTTATTTTCTCTCTTCTTCTTTTTCTTCTTCCCCCACTTTGCTCTTTTTTCTTCTATATGTTCTTCCCCCTCTTTTCTGTGCGCTTTCTTGCGTTCTTCTCATCTCTTATCTCTTCTTATCTCTTTTCTCAGTCTTCAGTCTTCTTCTATTTATAGATTAGGAAATCTGCCCATTGAAGGTGGGTAGGTTTCCAACATTAAATGCGTCATACTCCTTCTGATACACGCCAGCTTTTTACTTTCACTGTGTCTTCATCTGATTGGCTTCATTCTTCTTCTCTTTACCGATAACTTTCAACTTCCTTCCATGCTTGCTTTGTAGCTTCCTTCAAGGCCTCACTCTGTCAGATGGCTTGAAGCTTCTGTAGCTTGCTACTTTGCAGTATGCTTTGGCATGGTCTCTTCGAGGTAGCTTAAGTCTTCGGTAGCTTGCTGCTTTGCAATATGCTTTGGCATAGTCTCTTCGAGGTAGCTTCCTGCAGTAAGTACGTAGTATCCTTTTTAGTTTACCAAATTCCTTTCACCATTCTCTGTAGTATCCTTCTTTGAAGCTTTCTCTGCCGTATCTTCCTGCAGTAACCTCGTTGCAGTAACCTTACAAGATAGGTTATGCTTATAGATTGAGGGTTACTATTTTATGATTTTGTCTCATCAAAACATACTTAAATATGTTCTAACAATTTCTCCCATTTTTATGATGACAAAACCTTTGTAGATAAGATCAAAAGGTTATAATCATTTAAGCACAGAAAGTAGTTGTAAGATATATAAACGTAGAACATACTACTTTCATTAAACCACACACAAGTTAAAAAGAAAGGTCACAAGGAGTGAGCTTAGAGAACAGAAGATATTTTATATAGATAAAACATTTACAATACTACTACAATACTACACAATAAGCAAAGTATAGTGTAAATATTCTATCTTGCTTTTCTGACTCATTCTTCTTTCTCTTGCTTTTTCCTTTCTTTCTTTTCCCCTTTAGCTTGCTGCTAGCTTTAATCTTCTGTCTAGCTTTTCTCTCTTCTGTACAAGTTCTTGCTCCCAATTAATTTTCCTCTTTGATTGTGGAGATGAGCGGAAAAAGGTAAAGAGGCTTGAAAAGAGAGAAGAGAGGTTACATAGGTGAAGTAGCAGAGAAGTCTAGGCGCAGTAGCTTGCTACAGCCTTTCTTCCTTCTCCTAACCTCACCAACTCCTCTGTCTGTCCCCTCCTTCTCATTCTGTTGTAAGCAGAATTCATCCACCCCATGGAAGGGCTGAAATCTATTCTCTTCCACCTTTGGAAGACTTTTGATATTCCAAGATCCTTCGCAGTTTCTTTTCCCTTTTTGACATCATCATCGAGCTAAAGCTCTGTGGTTACTAGAGAGGGATCCTTCTATCTATCCTCCGGCCTCAAAGAGAAGAACTTGGGTGCAAGTCCTTTGGAATTGAGGTGAGAGCAATAAGCTAGAAGATCGAGTCTTCTGAGAAAGATTTGCTTAGTGAGAATCAAGCATGAGAGGTGACTTTTATGATTTGAGAGGTGCTTGGTTGATTATTTGCAGAGAATGTGCTATTAAGAAAGAATGAAGAGAATGGTTTCCAACAGTTTGGTGCCATGTTGTTTAAGGATAAGAGAGGATATATAAAAATGAAGATAAGAGTAAGGAGTGCATGTATATATAGAGTTTGAGATACTCTCTATTTTGAGGTTAGATCTTTAAAGATCTCATTAACTGTTTCGCCGGTTTCCAATAAAGTTGTTGGCAGTTACCACAACTTTTGTTTTTTACCTCTGCATGAGGTGATTGCTTGAATATATGGTCAACATCTGATTCTCCACCCTTAGATCTTTCTGATCGCACAGCTGATATCTTAGGGTTCTGAAAAAGGTGGTCTACTTCTGAAAAGGTGATCCACTTTTCATGCGCATACGTTACCGAGAATTTTTCGGTAATCGCTGGATTTAATGAGATGTAACCTACTAGTGACCTCTTTTCCAGTGACTTGATGATAAGTGCCCTGATTTGTCCAGTGACCTAGTATCCAGAAGTTTGGTGTCTAGCGTCCTGGTATGCAGCGACCTGGTGTTCAGCGACCTAGTATCCAGCAACCTGGTATCTAGCGTCTTGATATTCAGCGACCTATTATCTAGCGACCTAGTATCCAGTAGCCTGGTGTCTAGCGTCCTGTTGTCAGAACTTCATTTTTCCTTAACTTCGTCAAGTCTTTCCCCCTGGATTCAGTAGTCTATTGTCTGAGGTAGGGTAACCTTCTTTTAGAATTTTCAGCTTCCTGTGGTAATTACATCTTGCTTATGTTGTTAGGTTTGCTCTTGGTGTTTGCTTCCTGTTGATTTAGTAGAGATATGCTTCCTGAAGCCTGCTTCATTTCATCTATAACATTTCTAAGCCTTGAGATCTTCTTCTTGGTTACTCAAGGGTCTGAATGTTGTTTCTTGTAGCCTTTTGTCAGAGGTACCTGCAGAATGAGTGTCCTAACATAGGTACCCATACGAGTATGGGTCCTTTTAGGTTAGTTTTCTTTCAGGAACCCAAACTTTCCTTACAACAAATAATTGTTATAGAGTTAGTTTGCTCCTTTAAGACTTTTTCCAGTAAGCATAGGATAAACACGAGATAGTGTGTGTGCAGGTGTTTGCTTACCGTATCTCTCTGGAGTATGAACTCCTTTAGATATAAATCATTTAAGACATGATACCAGTAAGATTGAATGTTTTCTTCCCTTTTAGAGTTGTTGTTGTCTGCTTGGTTTCTTCAGAGAATGTTAGGTTGTTGCAGACATCTTACAGCATACTCATATCCATTGGGTTCTATCAAGGATTCATATACCTTGCCACCTGAGTTACCTTGGTTTGTTATACAAGTTCCCCCTTACTCTATGATTACATCTTTAAGATGTAGGGTCACTTTTAGTACTAATTTAGGTACTCCTGATGTTTCAGTATGAGTAGGTGAAGTTTTCTTTTTGGAAATCAACATATAGGCTTCCCTTCTCATATATAAGTTAAGTGACCAGAATTTTTCAAGCCTGTTATCTTCTGCCCTCAGAACACTCTTGTTTGAACTAAAGATTCTTTTTTTTGGCTTTCTTGAATAATCACTTAGGGTCACTTACACTTTTAGCTAGATAGAGATAATCGAAGCTAACATGACATAGGATATAGTAAAGTAAAAATTTAGAAAGAGGTACCTTGTCATCGTTATTCTCCTTTTAAGAGTTGGCATTATTGAGTAGACCTCTTGCTTCTTTGAAGTGTGGGTTGTTTGATGGAGTGTGCTTCTCATCTTACTTATTTGCTTGACTTCTTCAGCACTTTCTTTCAAGGTTACATTGTCTGCACATTGTTGTCGTCTAGAGGCTCCTGTAAGGTCCATACTCCTAGTTTTGCTTTGTAACAGTTTCCTTTAATGTTCAGCAACTTGCTTCAGTTGATGAACTATTCTGCTCTTCTTCTAGGTAGAAGCTTGCTCCTTTATGCACAGCTTCCTGCTTGGTAGTCTGTTTCTCGAGCACAGCTTGTTATTCACTAGCTTCATGCTCCTGAGCAGCTTTTCTTCATAACTCAGCCTGCTCTTCAATTTTCTTCTTAGTCCATTGTTGTCTTCACATCAGTCATATTCTTCAAAGAAGACAATTCTGATCTATAATGTGAGGGAGAGAAAGAGAGAGATGTTTTCAATGATCATCAATGATGGGATCTGTATTTATCAGTTAGATCAGACGTTTCATCCAACCAGCTCTGATACCACTTGTTGGTCCCAAAGTGATAGTAGGCATAGAGGGGGGGGGGGTGTGAATAAGCCTACTGTATTTTCAAACCTTTTCTTTTCTTTACAAGGATTTACATCCAGAAGCAGTAACCTGCAATAACCTTTTGGGAGGTTACTTTAGGTATTATCAGAGTTATATTGCGGAAGCTTTCTTTCATTGAAAACACAAGAATAGAAGGTGTGCATCTAATATAAGATATGCAGATAGAACGGTAAGTATGAACACACACATAGATATACAGAGGTTCGAAGGTGGAGTAATCCTTCTACATCCTCTCTGCCTCTTCTCAAGAGGGAACATATGTTAATCTTGTTGATTTACATAGCCCTATCTATTACAACACAGACTTAACGAATAAGTAACAAGTCTACTCATAGCTACTCACAGCTGTTTCCCTACTCTCATAACTGACCCACACATGATCCTATTTGACCCACTCAGGATCCTTGCTTTCTCCTACAGAAAGTGGACAACTTATCAGGATCCTAGTCCTAACTAAGCACTCCGAGATAGTCCTTAAAAGGTTTGTCTTCTTCTTCAACTGCATGCAGCAAGCTTTGGCTTCTTTTGCAGGTTACTCTGCTATTGCTTGTTGTACGACTGAATGGACTGAGTATGCGTTTTGGGGTTTAGAGTGTTTGAGCTTTCTTGTCTTCTTTTCTCTCTTTTGTGTACTCTTTTCTCTCTTCTTCTTTTTCTTCTCTTTATTCCCCCACTTTGCTCTTTTTTCTTCTCTATGTTCTTCACCTCTCTTTTCTGCACTCTCTCTTGCGCTCTTCTCATCTCTTCTCTTCTCTATTCTATTCTCATTTCTCAGTCTTCAGTCTTTTTCTATTTATAGATTAGGAAATCTGCCCAGTTGAAGGTGGGTAGGTTTCTAGCATTAAATGCGTCATACTCATTCTGATACACGCCAACTTTTTGCTTTCCACTTGTCTTCATCTAATTGGATCCATTATTCTTCTCTTTACCGGTTTGGCATGATCTCTTCAAGGTAGCTTCCTGTCAGGTAGCTTGAGTCTTCGGTAGCTTGCTACTTTGCAGTATGCTTTGGCATAGTCTCTTCCAGGTAGCTTCCTGCAGTAAGCAATATCCTTTTTAGTTTACCAGATTCCTTTCACCATTCTCTGCAATATCCTTCCTTTGAAGCTTTCTCTGCCGTATCTTCCTGTAGTAACCTTACAAGATAGGTTATGCTTATAGATTGAGGGTTACTATTCTATGGTTTTGTCTCATCAAAACATGCGTAAATATGTTCTAACATGTTCCATCTCCAGATCAGAGAAGTTAAAAGGCTTTCTCTAGATCAGCATCGATCCTTCTTCTCCATTCTCTCTTTCTTCTTCTTCTTCTTCTCTTTCTTCTCTCGATTTTCTGATTGAGTGGGATAGGCCTAAACCTGGAAGAAGACCTGATATATTTCCTCAATTTAGCCCAGTGAAAACTCCATTACTACCACCAAATCCAATGCCAATAGATCCGCCTAAAGAAGATGGAGAAGAGGAAGCAGAGAAGAAAGAAGAAGAAGAGGAAAATCCTGAGAACCCAGAAAAACCAAATAGCTAACATTCTTTAATGGCTGATGTTTAGAGCTTTTGATGGTTTCATTTCTAGCAATTATACCATGTGCAACAAACTAACTTATATTTTGAAATAGAGGTCGGAAAAGGGTAAAGATTGAATTTTCGAGCAAGATTTGAGATGGAGTTTTGATGGGATGGTGAGGGAGTGATCAAAGATATGATAATAATCATATATGTTATACGTATATCTTAATAGTATTAAGTGAACAAAAACAAGGGAATATTATGAATTCAGTTACTTCAGGTGTATGAAAATATTCTAAAGATATTACAAAAATACTATATAGGTGATATAAGATCACATGCATCTATAAGATATAATAAATATAGTTCCTTCATATGTTATGAAAATATTCTAAAGATATTACAAAGATACTCTATAGGTGATATAAAATTACATGCATCTATGAGATATAATAAATACAGTTCCTTCAGGTGTTATCAAAATATTATAACATCTAATGAACATATATATAACACATATAGAGTACATATCCTATCACTGAATCACATAATATGAAATCTTCTATATATGTGATACCTCAAGAATATACATATAACACCTAAAAAGTATATATATAACTCATATAGAGTATACATATAACACCTATCACTGAATTAGATAATATGAAATCTTCTATACATGTGATACCTCAAGAACATACATATAACACCTAAAATATATATAAATATATAACTCATATAGAGTATACATATAACACATATCACTGAATTAGATAGTATGAAATCTTCTATACATGTAATACCTCAAGAACAAAAAATAATATATAAAAGTGTGGTTTGCACCCTCAAGTGTGTTTTGTGGAATATGTAAAACAATTACATGTATGTTCTTGAGGTATCACATATATAGAAACACACTTGAGGGTGCAAACCACACTGAATTTTCTTTTTTTGTTTTACATGAAATTTTTGGTGTCAAACTTGAATAATTGTTTTTGTCCAACATTTCAATTTCAAAAAAATAAAACAAAATTTGAAGAGTAATTCTGCTACTACTTTTTACGGAATTAAAACAAATAAATAAAAGATATTTGAAGGTGCTAATAATATTTTACATAAGAACATTCAAGTAGTTCAAACTCAAAAAAAAAAAAAAATCTTTAGAGAAAAAATTATTTAGAGGATTCAAGAAAAAAATAATATATAAATATTAGAATTCGGTAATGTCAGGCATGAAAATGCATACAATTTGATAATTTTGTATTTGTTAAGAAATTTTAAAGGGTATATAAAAAAATAATTGATTGGAAAAAAATAAATATGTAAGTTACAAGTGCTTGCTAATGTTGTATTATCTTTTTTACATGAAATATTTGGTTTCAAACTTGAATTATTGTTTTTGTCCAACATTTCAAATTGCAAAAAAAAAAAAAAAGTAAGCAACAATGTGCAAACATTAGTTCGGTAATGTCATATATTAAATAAAAATAACGTACTTTGAAATTGTGTTTAAACTCTGAAACAATATTATTAATGACATTAGCAAAAAATAGGTGCTTAAATTTTTTTAGGATATATTTAGGTTAAAACATATGTAAATTTGGCAAGTATGAAAGTGAGTTATAAAAATGATGAAATTTGATAATTTTGTGTTTATTTAGAGATTTTAAAAGGTAGGATTACAATTAATATGTCATCATATATGAGAATTATCAGAAAAATAGATTATGTACTGTTATTTTATCTTTAAAAAAAAGCTAATGTATTCAGTTCAAATTGTAAAAAAGTGGATGAAGTAGACAAAAAAAAAAAAAAGAATAGTTATAAGATTCTGCAAACAAATAACATGATTCGGGTAATCCAAAATCCAAACGTGCACATTCAGTCCAACCACCCCCTTAAACAATCGAGAAATTGTATTAAAATTTTACAATATGTAACAATTTGTTAAGGCTAATAAAAAGATCACAAAAAGAACACAATTACAAAATAAACCAATACATAAAGATAATAATGAGTGCACTTAGGACAAATATTGAACAAAACATATGTTTTCGAGTTATAAAACTGAGATATATTATATACTTTTTACAGAAATATATGAAAATACCTAATGCAATAATTAAAACACCTATTAAGAACTATATATTAACAATTTTATGTTAAATAATAAATGAAAAAAATTATTAAAGAAAACAATAAGGCTCCGTCTGGATAGAGTGATTTCAAATCTAGAATTTGAAATGAGTGGATTTCAAATCCTTTCAAGTTTCAGTGGATTTCAAATCCACCAAAATGACTCTAAAATTAGCTCAAAATGAAAACTATGAATTTTAAATTCACATCCAACCAAACACTATCAGTGAATTTGTTACCAAGGATCTCAAATCTTTCCTCAAATCCTTATATTCAAATGAACCCTAAGAAATATTATTTTAAGAATAAAGAAAAAATATCACTTATGTAAAATTTTACTATCATATAATAATAAATACTAATTATAAAATAAAAATGAAATAAGTATTAAATAAAACTCATGCAACGCACGGGTTCAAACCTAGTTGAACATAATAATATAATAATTCGATTTCTGACGAGTAAAAAAACTAGACTGCCTCAAAAAATAAAATCAATAATTTAATAGTAAAAATGAAGTGCTACATAGTGTTTTACGATTCATAATCATGTGATAAAAAAGATAAAAGGTAAATGTAGTTAAATATATGAAACCAAACATATAGCTTAATCAATCAAGCACAATGCTATCCACTTTGAGTCTGGACAACTCTTGTCCATTGACAAGCATCTTGAGACCAGCTTTAAGCTCTGGTATTCCTTCCTCAAGAACAGCACAAACTGGGAGAACAGTGACCCCTGGCACCCTTTCTCTTAATTCTTGATATACCTCTTCTGCCCCTGCCTCGTCGATTTTATTTGCCACCACCAAGGATGGTCGATCAGACAAGCCCTCACGATAGAACTCAAGCTCCAACATCAAATCCTTTAGTTGTTCCCATGGGGGTATACCCTTTCTACCACCCAACCCGGCTGCTAAATCTAACACGTATGCCAAGACCTTAGTCCGTTCAATGTGACGTAGGAAAGCATGTCCTAGGCCACGATTTTCATGAGCTCCCTTTATGAGGCCTGGGATATCAGCCACAGTAATGGAAAGATCATCATAATTTAAGTTCCCTAGATTAGGCCTTAGGGTGGTGAAGGCATAATGGCCAACTATAGGTTTAGCCTTTGATAAAGCACCAAGAAGGGTGCTTTTACCAGCATTTGGTATCCCAACAAGGCCCACATCAGCAATGCTCTTGAGTTCCAATAAAAGAAGGGCCTCAGAACCAGGTAGGCCAATATTAAGCCCTGCATTGGCATCATCGTCAGAATCATCCTCATTAGAGTGCGTATCCCTCAGCACATTAGGAGGTTTTGCCAAATGCAAGTTCCCAAAGCCACCATCCCCTCCATGAGCAACAGTTATTCGTTGGCCCGGCTCTGTTAATTCAGCAACATTGTATTGTATTTCTTGTGTCTCTTCCAAATCTTCATCACACTCTGGTTCAGACACATTTGTGTCACCATCCAAATCCTCCCACTCACTATAGCCTTGTGGCTTAGGAAAGAAATTATCTTTTGGTTCATTACAAGATTTATTTCTAGAAGGTAATAATCGAGGAGAAAGTTTAAATGGTTTAGCAGAAGGTGGTTCTTTTAAGGGTTCTTCACTTGAAGAACTCGAAACCCCATTAACATCATCTGTTTGCTCCACCTTTCTGCTCCTGTCAGTAGTGGGTTGCCGAGAAGATACAGAAGAACCAGAATCAAGTGTACCAGGGATGTCCCAAGGATCCAAGACTCTAGAAGACTTCTTCTCAACTGAAGAGGGAAGTTCACCCTCCAGAAGATGAAGAACAGTTCCAACTGGTACCAGAAGAACCTATCAGACAAACAAGTTTTCAGTCAATCAAGAGAGTCCAAAATTATAGGCTAGAAAGACAATGATGTTCTAACATAGCAAGATGCACTTATGAAGTAAAATGCAACCTTGTCAGCTCCTCGGCTTCCTATCATATTCTTGGGAGCACCATGCCCTCCTCTCTTGGCATTCTGGGACAATGTCAGAATTATTAACACAACATTTAAAGTACTGCAGCAAAGATGTAATACAATGAGACGTGCATTTCTTCACAGATGAAAACAGGCAGAGAGTAAAATTGATGACCAAAAGAATAAAAATATAAAGCAGCAGGAGAGAAGGTAACCCACAACATGATGCTGCAGACTGCTCAAGTCCCAAACTGCTGCAGAACATTCTAAGATAACATCACCACCTCTGCCACCATTCCCACCTGCATTACGCCATTAATCAAATTAAGGGACATCTTCTGCAGGACTATGGTAAAATATCAAAATCTTGTTTGATACTTGATTCTAATAAAAGTGAAAGAACCAACAGTTGATCTGGGGTGTTAAACCAAATGAGGTTGAAACGGGTTCATGAGCAAAATCAAAAGCAATCAAACTTCATCACCATCTAACTATAATAACCACAGTATGAATCATGCATATGCTCAAATACAGAATCTATTATTATTTCACTTAAATGGAGCTGGAGTGCTTTGTCAGAAAAAACAAAGAATGACACCAAGAGCTTAGTAAGAAGCACTATCAAAAATTATGTTGATGCAAGTCCAGGATAAAGGAAAGCCTACCATCAGGTCTACCACGACGATCACTACGGCTACGACGAAAGCTGGAACAACCATTTCCTCCATCACCACCTTTAGCCCATAGCCTGAACCGGTCTATCATTCTACGTTCCTACATCCATAGAGAGGGGACAACATATTAAAGAAAGATTAACTACTAACATAAAATACAAAAATAAATATAAATATGTAAGGAGGTAACAAACTAAAATTTTCAGTGTGCATGAGGCCATTCAAAGTTTATTATAAACCATAACATGCATCTAAGGAAGAGAGAAAGAGACAATCATTTACCTGCAATGGTGCCAATTTTGTTCTCTTGCCAGAAATGTCTGAATAAGCAATATAGAGAAAGCCGCCATCGTGGACTCGAGAATTTTGTCACAGTCTCCAAATATGTGATGCTATTACATCTCTGTAACCACATCCTTCCTCAATGTCAAAAGTTCCTGAACACCCGCGAAGTTACTTGACACATCCAATCAACACTCAGGTCACAAATCAATGAATCTCACAGACTAAACTTGAGTTTTTTTACCAAGTTTATCACCGTGATACTTCAAATCTGAAACTGACAAAGTGGGAAAACAGTAAGGGCAATGATCATTTCCAGAATGAACTTTGTCACCTGACAAAAAAAAAAAAAAAACCAGCATGCACTCATTTTAGAATGTAAGATTGAATCAAATGTGTGGTTCCACCATTAGTTCTACCTCATTGATACTAAATTCCTGAATCAATTTTTTTTTTTTTTTTTGGTTGCAAAGCATCTGGTGCATCCATAGAACAAAAAACAGGAATGATGTTAAGCTCCCAACTAAGAATTGAGTTTAGTGGAAATATATTCGTAGACATTTAAAAAAGGAAAACAAATAACTATTTGCTGTAAGGATTTCTATTCAGTTCCATCAATTTTTTTTATCAAGAGATATAATAAATACATAGAACAAATAATAGATAAGATATTTTTCAGCACATATTAAGACAAAGATAATAAATAAACAATTCTTTCAATAAAGTACAAGAACAAATGACACACATGGCCGGAAGAAAATAGTCCCTTGATCTGTATTCATCAGTCCAACGACTATTTATCGGATACAAGAACTAATCTTGAAGTCCTGAAGCTCAACTGATTTACACTTCACAACAAATTAAGTAAAAGAAAACAAAAAAACAGCACATCAACTGCATTCACACATTTCATCGAACACATAGCATGCATTCAATACCAGATTACACATACGAGCCCGCCCCTGTGCTCCAAGCCTCACCACCCCAAATCACATTCGACGATTATTATCAAACCTGAAGATTAATAACATGTTATTAAAGCAAGACAACAGATGAACTCTAGAACCAGGCCACCAAAAGAGAGAGAGAGAGAGAGAGAGAGAGAGAGAGAGAGAGAGAGAGAGATAAAGGAAACTCACTGCTTTCAGTAAGCAATACTCGCAGTTGGGCTCAACGGAAGGGTCTCTGACAATATGGGCAAAAGCTGCCGGCGGTGAAGCATCAGCTAGTGAAGGGGTTTAACGGTCGGACCGGGAGGGTTTAAAAGTCGCGGTTAAATTGATATTTGCAAACTATATTTCATTTGAAATTACCCTTTTGGGATTAATTTTGTCTTTAAAAAAGAAAATCATTATAATAATTGTCCAAAAATTCACAACTTATATACTTTTTGACCCCAACATTTTAAAGAAATTCTGTATTGCCTCAGAGAAATAGAGAGAGAGAGAGAGAGAGAGGCTTGTTCCACCTCTATGGCCATGCATGAATCAAGGAGGCTTCTACACTTCCACACCACACCACACACCCCTTCTCCTTCATCCCCTCAAAATCGGGAATCAGATCATTGTCCACCATAACAATGGACTTTACCCCAACAGTCCATTAATCAAATCCCACAAAATCATGTCAAGCAAATGTCTTGGTCACTCTTTACCCTGTCTTTTCAAAAACTTTTACCCATTTTCGATTTTATTATCCTCCTCTGAGTTTCTTTACTGTACTAGACCACTCTACTAGGTGGCTGTAATGTGTACCAACATTCCTTGATTGATTTAAAAAGCTAACCTTTACTCGATTTCCCTTTTGCCTTTTCATATGGGATTGATTTTTGTTTGTTTAATAATGCTCATTGAATCTTTGCAATACATTTTCTAAGTGTACTTTCTTAAGAGGGGGCTTCTATTTTTAGATGCCGTTGGTGATGGGCACATCTTTTGGCAAGGTATCATCATTCCCTCCACCCTCTCTCTCTCTCTCTCTCTCTCTATCTCTATCTCTCTGTATCTTCCTCACAAAACACACACTTACACACATACAAAGTTTCCGCTTTATCCTCAGGAAATGCAGTGTCTGTCTGGATTCTTTTCAGTTTTCCTCTCTTATTCTCTTCCCAACTTTGCTTGAATCTTTGGCAATTTTTATGTTATTTGAGATTATCCTTGACCAATAAAAGGTGATTAGCATGCTTTCTTGCTTCTTTATTTGTCCTATGTTGTCAGCATTGTTCTTGTAGATTTTAACCAAAGATTTAATTTATTATTCAATGTCCAAACGCTGAGAAGGCTTTGCAGTAATGTAGGTTAGTAGGTGTGATGTAAGTTTAAAGATTGAAATTTGATGATCAGGGAATACAACTTTAATTTGGACATGCACGGATGCATTAGAAAGAGTAATTTTTAGGGACTCATTGTGTCTGAATGTAAGAATAGAATGCTTTATTTGACATCTTGCACAATTGTTTTCAATTTTCATAGAGTTCCTGTTTTTTTACTTGAGAAAGGGTTGAGAATTTGAAGATCAATGCCCCCTAGAGATGGTCAGGCCGATCGGATATGGAGAGCTGAGAGAATCTTCCGACCCTCAGATGTGCATGAGAGACACGAATGAGACATATATCCGAAGTGGGCTAAATGCTGCTCTTTTTACATCTTTTTCATAGAGATTTGAGACATCTTACATGTTTTGTCTGTTCTCCATTCACCTTTGGGAGAGAAGTTGTCTTTTTTGAAATCCCTCTGTACCTATTTCGGCTCTGTAGTGTCTGTTACAGGGCGTCCATTTCAGTTTCCTAATTCCTGAGATTCTCATTCTTGTGTGATTTGAAAGAGTTCAGGATTTATGATTTATGCTCATTACTTCAGCTATTGGAAGGTGTTAGTCTGAATTTTGATGGCCATGATTCCAGAAAATGAGTATTGGAACCCTCAGGCACAGGGCGTGCTATCGTTAGTTGGAGTGAGAGGACTATTGCCATGAGGTTTATTACCTGACTGAGACATCCACAAAATACTGACCATTTGTTCAAAACTTGAGATTTATTAAAACTCATGTTGTCCCTTGGAGGCCTCACTGTATTAATGCTTGGAATTTTGTACAGTTTGATTGGTTGAGCATACAGTTTTTTTTCATTTGGTTGCTGATTACTTAGTTTACTGTTATTTAATGACATCATTTATTAGTGATCATGTTTTTCTTTAATACTTCTGAGAATTCAACTTTATTTTAGTTCAGGCCAGATTTATATTTTCTTCTTGGTCACAAAAGAGTGGACTGCGTTTACTTGTATAGTGTTAATGACCATTGGATCTTTTGCCATTATTTCTCAGGCCAACATTTGGAAAAGATCACTCTAAAGAAGTTGGGAGGACACTATGTCTACTTCTGTGAGAGATTTGGATCCAGCTTTTCAAGGGGCAGGGCAGAAGGCGTATCCTGATCTAAACTTTTTAAACATTGCACATCACCATGAAACTGAAATTTTAAAATTTGCTCATTTCATTTGCCTACAAGGTTCTGAAAGAGTATAATGTAGTGCGAGTCCATCTAAGGTTAAAGTTTGAATCATAGTACCACAAATAGTCCATAAAGATTGCTATTATTTTTGAATTTGTGTTCTTTTATTATGTCTATGTATATTTGTTTCCTTGACTACATGTAGTGGGATTGAGATTTGGCGAATCGAAAAATTTCAACCTGTTCTAGTCCCAAAATCTTCACATGGAAAATTTTTCACCGGTGACTCTTATGTGATTCTAAAGGTAACTTTAGAGTTTTTGTATTTCAGGAAAATCTTCTTGCCATCATTCTGATAAAACTGTATGCTCAACCCAACTTAGGATTGCAAATTGTGTCTTAGATTGCATTTATGGTAGTGAGATTAGGCAACATGGAGATTAAGAGCCTCTTATTTGGTATTACATAGAATAGTATTTTCATTTTTTCAATGTCTTGATTTTGGAACTAGTTTGTGTAACTTAGTCTCCTTTCCACAGACGAGTGTCCTGAAGAGTGGTGGCCTTGGTCACGATATTCATTACTGGCTAGGTGAAGATAGCAGTCAGGTATGTCCTTTGGCTTATCATTTTTATTCTATCATGTTTAACCTCTTCTAAACAAATTATCCCCTGATGTAGGATGAAGCTGGTGCTGCCGCCATCAAGGCAGTTGAACTAGACTCTGCACTTGGTGGTCGTGCTGTACAATATCGTGAAGTACAAGGACATGAAACAGAGAAATTCCTTTCTTATTTTAAGCCATGTATAATACCTCAAAAGGGTGGAGTTGCCTCCGGCTTCAAGCATGCTGAGGCCGAAGAGCACCATACCCGTTTGTATGAATGTAAAGGGAAACATGTCGTTCACGTAAAAGAGGCAAGTCATATGGTTTCTTTTGATGATCCATCATCTTAATATATATGTATTCTTAAATATCTTCTTTTACGATTAGACAGGTGTCTTTTGCTCGAGCCTCTCTAAATCACGATGACGTCTTCATCCTCGATACAAAGTTTAAAATATTTCAATTCAATGGTTCAAACTCATTAATTCAAGAGAGGGCTAAGGCTCTGGAAGTGGTTCAGTACATTAAAGATACCTATCATGATGGAAAATGTGAAGTAGCAACTATCGGTAACTATGCTATAACTTGCTTTTTGTTTTTTTGGATGTTCGTTACTTGATCAACCTGACACTGAATCTCCTTTCTTTTGAGTGTAGAAGATGGAAAATTAATGGCTGATGCCGATACTGGTGAATTTTGGGGTATATTTGGTGGCTTTGCTCCACTTCCAAGGAAACCAAGCAGTGGCGAACCTAAGAGCACTGATGCTTTTCCTACTAAGCTTTTCCGGTACTTATTTTCTTGCATTCTTATTGCTTGTTCTGGTTTCTTATCACTTGCAACACCATCTTGTTCACAATATGGATGATTTGTTATTTTGGTGACTGGTTAAGTTTGTTCAATTCTTTTATGTAAGAATGCATGGGGAGCTACAGAGTTTGACGTGTAAATGTTGACTACTGTTTTTAATGTTTAAGTGTTGAGAAGGGAGAGGCAGTAGCTGTTGAGGCTGAATCTTTGACTAGGGAGTTGTTAAACTCAAATCAGTGCTATATCCTGGATTGCGGGTTAGAAGTCTTTGTTTGGGTGGGGAGAACTACTCTTCTTGATGAACGGAAATCTTTGAGCAAGATTGTTCATGTGAGGCTCTCTGCTTTAGTTGCTTAAGGTTTCCCATCTGGATTTTGAAGTTCTATCATTGTCAATTAACTGAAGGCTTTCTTTTGTTTTTTAGGAATTTCTGCATAGCCTTGAAAGGCCTAAATCTCATGTAATCCGAGTGATTGAGGGGTTTGAGACAGTCATGTTCAAGTCAAAGTTCGACTCTTGGCCTGAATCCACCAATGCGGCCGTATCTGAGGAAGGCAGAGGGAAGGTTGCAGGTCAGTGAACTACATGGCAGATTATGATACATTTCAAATACATAATTGAATTTTTGCTGCCTATTTCTTTTTAATCAAAGTTATCCAGTACCTTCAAAAGAACATTTTGTTAAGTTCTTACTGTTGCTTTTAATTTGATGTGTTCTAGCACTTCTAAAGCGCCAGGGAGTTGACGTGAAGGGTCTTGTGAAAGCAGAAACTCCCAAAGAAGATCCTCAACCATCTATAGACTGCACAGGCGATATACAGGTAAATTTTTAGAAAACTTTTAGAATGATTATACTTCATTTACGTGCCAGATAAATTTGCGATTTTTGTTGTCCATAGCATTCTGTTTTAGGCAATGGACTAACCCTGTGAATTATTTACAAGTTTCACTGCTTATGTGGGCCAGGTTTGGCGTGTGATTGGTCAACGGAAGACTCTCGTTCAAGCTTCTGATCAGTCAAAGTTTTACAGTGGAGATTGCTATATTTTCCAATATACTTATCCAGGGGAAGAAAGAGAAGAATATCTTATTGGGACATGGTTTGGAAAGCAAAGTGTTGAGGTGATCTTTGGTTGCCAACTGTGTTGTTGTTGCTTTATGAATTTACTAGTTTTGTCCGAACACTGTAAAGACAAAACTTAACCCAGTTTTAATATGTTCTTGTCATGAGAATTCTGAAACAAAACTTTGACGAATTATGGTAAAATGTTGTACATGATCAACAGTTGCAACTAAAAAGAGGTGAAAAGGTGTGTTGATTTCTTAAAAACGTGGGGCTTAGATCGTGCATTATTTATTTATATCATTTATTAAATTTATTGATGGAATCATTGATCACGTTATTCATGCTCTATAGGAAGATAGGGAAGGAGCAACCTCACAGGCTAGCAAGATGGTTGAGGCAATGAAGTTCTTCCCTGTTCAGGCATATCATCTTGATGACTTTATCATTGTCTCTCTTGTTAATGCCAACTTCTGCCTTGTTTATGATAATATATCATCTCATTTGTGCATTTTTAGGCTCGCATTTATGAAGGAAAAGAACCAAACATGTTCTTCGCTATTTTCCAGAGATTCATGATATTAAAGGTCTCTGAGAATTTAAATACAGACATATTTTGAATTTATTTTCTTTCTTCTTATCGTTTCCATATATTTTTCATATCTAATACTGGTGGTGATGTAAACATCTGGACATCACCAGGGTGGTCTTAGTGAGGGATACAAAAAATACATTGCTGATAAAGGACTTCCAGATGATACATATTCACAGGATGGACTTGCATTGTTCCGAGTTCAGGGAAGTGGACCCGATAATATGCAAGCAATTCAAGTTGAATCTGTAAGTGTTTTGTTCTAGTTCTTTCATACCTATGTTCCCATAAACCTCTTTCTTACACTTATTAGATGGGAAACATAAAGTTATTATTTTGTTGATTCAGGTGGCCTCATCGTTGAATTCCTCCTATTGTTACATACTGCACAGTGGATCCTCCGTCTTTACTTGGTCTGGAAATTTTACCACAACAGAAGACCAGGAGCTTGTCGAGAGGCAGCTGGATATTATAAAGGTTCGATACTTGTTATGGAATCAGATGTGGTGGTACTTTGGCATATATATCATCTTGCATATTTATGCATTTTAGCAGTAAAGAAAAGAATTGAAGTATACAAGACGTCGGTTATAGTCTACAGCACTTTTCCTTTGATTATTACAATTTTATATTTGCAGCCCGAGATGCAGTCTAGATTTCAAAAGGAAGGTGTGGAGTCAGAGCAATTTTGGGAGTTGTTGGGTGGAAAAACTGAGCACCCCAGTCAGAAAATTACAAGAGACGCTGAAAGCGATCCTCATCTGTTCTCATGCATGCTATCCAATGGCACGACATCTTTTCTATTCTAATGTTACTTCTTTTTTTCCATTGTATATTTTCATCAATAAATTCAACTAACTTGTATTGTCATCGTTCCATGTATGGTTATGGCTGAACGTTACGCTGGTTTTTCAGGAGATCTCAAGGTGTGTGTCTTTCAAACTTTCTATTATATGATGAGAAAACAGTAATTCTTTGTTGGTATTTTCATTTTTTCAACTGTGATCTTTTACAACCCTGTATCCCCAAGATTCAAGAAAAATGCATTGCTTTGGCAATCAAGTTTGAGTTATTATTTCTATTGCAGGTGAAAGAGGTGTATAATTTCAACCAGGATGATCTAATGACTGAAGATATATACATTCTTGATTGCCACTCCGACATTTATGTCTGGGTTGGCGAACAGGTTGATCCAAAGACTAAACCTGAATGCTCTAAATTTGGGGGAGGTATACTTAACCAACTAGTTTTTCATTGTTAAACTTTATATGGTGTGTGACTAGTACTTATAAGGTTTATCCATGGACATTGAAATATTATGTTGATAAGTTTTTTCTGACAAATTTTGTACCTGTCATCACTTCAACAGAAATTTCTGAAGCTTGATTTTCTTCACGAAAAATTATCCCTGCAAGCTCCAATATACATTATTATAGAAGGGAGCGAACCAGCATTCTTTACTTGTTTTTTCACTAAATGGGACTCCAAAAAGTCTGCAGTAAGTGCTCTCTCTAATCTCTACACATCTGAGAGGCTTTCCACTTGAGGCTTTATGAGAATACTTAGTGACTCGTATGGTTAACACAGATGCATGGAAACTCTTTCCAAAGAAAACTTGCGATTCTCAAAAATGGTGGCACCGCATTCATGGATGTAAGTTTCTCTCAAGTTTACATGTTCTCTTCTGTACATTGCTTTTCTTGCCTCGCCTTTTCATGTTCGTTTCAAATGGTAGAAACCTAGGAGAAGAATTCCACTCAGTGGGAGGTCCGGGGCACCCGAAAAATCCCAGCGTTCTAGAAGTGTGTCGGTCAGTGCTGAAAGACATCGTGTAAGAGGCAGATCTCCTGCATTCAATGCTTTAGCATCTGCATTCGAGAATCCCAGTGCAAGGAATTTATCTACTCCTCCAATGGTGAGGAAGCTCTATCCAAAATCAGCGACATCAGATTCCTCTTCCCAGTCTTCTTCAAGATCAGCAGCCATAGCAGCACTAAGTGCTGGTCTGTTGACAAACCAGGCAGCACCCACTCGTTCGTTTGTCTTCCCTCGTTCACTTAAAGGTATAAACAACTCTTCCTGTTTTCTGACTATGAAAACACTTGATTCTTGGAGACTTAACTGATTTGATATCAATCATGCTAAAGCGAACCACGAGGTACCAAAAGCAAGGTCCGAGGATCCAAAGCCTGCCACTATACAAGAAGACGTAAAGGAGGGTGAAGGCGATGATGATGAAGGGCTTCCAGTCTACCCATACGAGCGCCTTAGGACATCTTCTACTGATCCTGTCGAAGACATTGATGTCACTAAGCGAGAGGTATGTATACGTATAACTTATTTTTAGTGATTGTTTAATGTTCGTTTATGATTCGAACATGCTGTTCTGCAGACTTATTTATCCTCCGAAGAATTCAAGGCGAAATTCGGTATGGCTAAGAGTGCTTTCTTCAAGTTGCCAAAATGGAAACAGAATAAGCTTAAGGTGGCCCTTGATTTGTTCTAAGTCCTCCTCACCATGCATTGCAGAAATCCAATCACTTCATTTAAGAAATACTAGAAGGGATTAAAGATGTCTTCATTATAGTCTATAGAGCAAAGGGATTTCTTGAATTTTCTTCTTCTATTTTAGATCTTTGATCATTCTCTTTGGCCCCAGTTTAGTCTGAGTCATCATTTTCTTGCCTTAACTGCAATACTATTTTTAGAGTGAATAGGAAGTAGCATATACAGAGTTTTTAGAGTGAATAGTAGTGGAATGATGGCAAGTGTGTATAGGAATGTAAAAACCACTCCACTAACTATTTGATCACTAGCCAATAAAAGTTCGATTTTCTTTTTTTATTTTAACTTTGGTTTCTTCCATGAGAGCTTTTGTACGTTCAGATTTCTTTTCGTTGCAATTTAAAAGAGCATATAAGATCCAATCTATATCTGTGGAAAATTAGAGTCATACTCTTCTTAAATATGTTAATAGTAATAATTATCGTTGGAGATTCTGATGTTTTGGTAGGATATTATATATCGAGTTAGTCTCCTGTGCACCAGTTGCACGGATCTGTGATCCGTGCAATTGGGCCGCGCGCGGGCTGGGCTGGCCTGCCCAGCCCGTGCCTCTTTACTTATTTCACGTGTTTTGGTTGTTACTCTCACGTTATGTTAGGGTTACTTTCGCGTTATGTTAGGGTTACCTTCGCATTATGTTAATGTGACTTCATATCCAGATTTCATACCCTTAGTTTAAAACCACTAAACTAAACTCTTAATCATACCCTCATGTTATGTTAGAGTTACTCTCATGTTATGTTAGAGTTATCTTCATGTTATGTTAGTGTTACCCTCGTGAGGGTAACACGGGTAACACTAACATAACATGAGGGTATGACTGCCTGAGCGAATCTTGGTGGGTTTGAGCGCTCACCAGGGTAACACGGGTAACCCTAACATAACATGAGAGTAACTCTAATATAAGATGAGGGTAACTCTAACATAACATGAGGGTATGACTGCCTGAGCGAATCTTAGTAGGTTTGAGCGCACCCAGGCGCGTGGGGGCGCGTGAGAGCGCGTTGGGGCGCGTAAAAATGCGCGTCAAAGGCGCGTGGGACGGGTCAACCCGGGTGCATAGATCCTAGATCCATGTACCAGTTGCATAAAATATTTTGCCTTATATATCACATGAGACTAATTTGTTTATTTTCTTAATGAATTAAAGAGGGTAGAATAGAAAGTGGATAACAAAGATTAGAAAACTTGCGTGAGATTAAATGAAAGTGTTCTTTTTTTCTAAAATAAAAAATAGAGTACTTGCGCTTGGAGAGTAGACCTATTTTTCCCAACAAATTAAGAGAGGAATTATGACATATTGATATATATATATATATATATATATAGGTTCTAATTTCATAATAGTGAATAATTAATTACCATGAGGAAATTAAATAATGTTGAAGGTAGACATTCAAAAGAGTTGAATAATACCTCCTCCTTCGCCAATTTTATTTGTATTGGACCAATTTACATCAATAAAGTTTATAAAAATATAAGAAAGCTATATAAATATAATGTATTTAATTAGAATACCATAAATGAAGAATATCACAAAATTATTTCATAGCAAAACGACTTTATTACTTTTGCTTAAAATAAATTAAAAATATCCATCTCTATTACAGTAGCGCTAGCGGTCAAACATTACAAAAGTTGTGCCTTAATTGTTTTTCCTTAAATGATGATTTCAGTATTGAAAGAGAAACTTATTTAGTTAATTAATTAAATAGGAGAATAGAATAATTTAATACGAAAAGTAGAGTCTGTGGAGTCCCAATAGATCCCAATGTAGTCACCCATCTTCAAATTCCTGTCCCTCATCATCTCCATGCATGTAAGAATGAAATTATCACGAGTTTGGGTAATTTGGAAAAAAACATGATTTCCCTCGTATCTCCTGGGGCTTCTTTCATTAGTGACATCCCACAAGACCACTGCAACCCTATGCCCCGAAACGGCCAAGTGTTGAGCCATGCAAAAGTTCCAATGCCGAAGGATGTACTGAAACGTGTCGTTGAATGATACAATGATTTTTCCAGAAGCAATCTCATACTGGCTTAGGGCCTTCTTTATCTGCCACGGGTTCCGCCCATCTTGGCCCGGAGGTGGAACCACGTCTCTTATCTCCACCAGCATACGCTGCTCACCACGCTCCGAATCGCTCGGATAGAAGTTGTAAAAATATGTTTTTTTCACTGTGTGACACGCATTCATACTCATTTTCTTTCTCTCTCTCTCTCTTTCTCTCTCTATCAAACTCTGTGAGCAATATTTATAGGGGCTAATGAGCCGCTTATTCAAGAAAGTTTGAATAAATTTGGCTACTTTATGATGGTAATATCAAGAATCCATTTGGGATGTAATATAAGAGGTCTATTTAGGGAAAAAAAATGAATTCTTTTGTGCCATAAACAATGTTCAATTAACATTTGTGGACTCGACCTACTAAAAGAGTAGACATGGTCCTCCATGATGTGATGATGTTGCCTTTCATGACTAGTAAATAGTTAACCTTATATGAATTCACCACCTTGGATTTCTATACTATTTTGCTTAATTTGGCTTTCATGGGTGGTGGTCAAATTGTTTTTGAGGAAACAATAATTAATTGCTAAATCATATATTAATCGTCATTAATTTCTGAAATGGCCTCCGAAATAATTTGATATGTATCTTATTGCATAATTCTACAATATGTAGTTAATATTACCACTTTTATACACTATCACTATACCATCACATTCAAGGTTTAAAATATTTCATCAATATAATGAATATTCTTGAAATTTCTAATATACATGATTACCATTTATTTGATACGTCAAAATTAAAGTGTAATTTGATTTTTATTTGAAATTATGCCATTAATTAGTATTAAGTTTTTTCTCATGAGTGGGAAATAAATGTGTGTATATACTTAGATTTTTAATTTATTTACATAAATTAAATGATGAATAAATTAAAATGTCAAAAGTAGAATAAAATCAGGTTCAGATGCTTCTTATGATACCAACAATGTAAATTAGGAAAATTCATCATGACACCCATCCACAAAAAATGTTTTTCCTAAATTACTTGTATATGGTAAATTTAAAAGAGTAGGTCTTAGGTGTCCTATCTGACCTGTCTGCAAATGGGTATATTATATTTTAATTAATTCTTTTTCATCTCTTTCTTTCTCCTTGTACGTTTCTTTTTTTCTCCTCTACACAATGAATTACATCTCCTTTTCTCACTTTCTTTCTTCTTCTTCTCCGATAATCTTTCTTCCTTTCCCCTACACAGGGAAACCATGGCCTTGGGAAATGCCCATATCGAGTGGAAAGAGATGCCGGAGAGCCACGCGTTAAAGGTGGATGTTCCTAGGTTAAAGGAGGAAGTTGGAGATTGAGGATCTAATATTCTGCTAGATCAGTGGGGAGAGGAGCAAGGAGCAGGAGCAGGAGCAGGAGCAGAAGAATGATAAGTGGCACCGCGTGGAGAGGAGTAGCGGCAAGTTCCTCCGCCGCTTTAGACTAAGAGAAATAGATCTGAGAAAATGTTTTGACTGTAACATTAGCATTTTGGTGATTGTACCATATTTATATAGTGCCACTTATTATTACATGGACTTGTTTTAGTCAATTGAATTTCAAATGGATTTGCTGATGATTTTTGTTTCATTTGAGCACCCACCATTTGCCCTTTCAACTATAGGCCATCATTTGTTGCACTCTCTGATAAATCTTGTTGAGAGAGAAATAGAGTTGAGAAATTGTTTGCAGTGTTTTGCTTCACATTTGATGAGAGTTGTAAAGGTGTCGACTTCGTGTATTTCTCATGTATGGTTAAATAAAAGATTTATTTGACATATCTGAGCATATCACACACACACATGTATATATATATATATATTTACATACATTGTGATACCTTAGAGTGATTTATGTAATACCTTAAAGTTTAAAATGTAATATCTTCACCAAATGAGCACCTAATACTTAGGAGTACACATTTGATACTTAAGGATAAATACATAATACCTTAAACTATTAGCAGTAATACCTTAAAACTTAAGAAGTAATACCTTAAAGTTGAACATGTAATACCTTATAATATATTATAAGCATTAATACCTCAAAGGTAAATATGTAATACCCAAAGATGCATATGTAATACCTCAAAAAGGTAAACATGTAATACTCAAATGTGTTTATATAATACCTCAAATGTGCATACGTAATACCTTAAAGGTAAATATGTAATATGTTGGCCCCGGAAAACAACTGGTAGTAGGCTTAGGGGGGGTGAATAAGCCTACTAAACCATCACACATTTTTCTTCTACCTCTATCGGCTTTTTCTAATGTCAGTAACCTTTTGAGAGGTTACTGATCAGAGTGGATGCGGAAGCCTTTTACTATGCCTGGTAGAAGATGTGCAGCTTATTAGAGAGAGTGTATGCATGGCAATAAGCAGATAAAGACACAAGCGTGTATAGAGGTTCGAAGGTGGAGTAATCTTTCAACGTCCTTTCTTCCTCCTCACGGGAGGGAACATTGGTTAAGCTGGTTGATTTACACAGACTTATCTATTACAACCCACCCGTAACGAATAAGTAATAAGCCTTCACACAGATGCTTGCCTACTTTCCCTAGACCCATACAGGATCCTCCTCTACCTACCCAGGGTCTTCAATTTCTCCTCGAAAGTGGTAAACTCAGCAGGACATTACTCCTCGCACTGAGTACTCCGAGACAACCTTTTAGAGAGGTTTATCTCCTTCTTCTTCAATAGTGCGTGCAGGTGTATATAAGCAAATCAAGATAGACAAAGACATAGAAAGAAAAGAATTTTTTTTAATTTAATTTTTTTTTCTGGAGTTGCTATTCTGCTTGATTCCTTATGGAATGTCAGTTTGTTGCAGACTATCTATAACATACCCACACTTGGGTTACTCCAAGGATTTTACCCTTTTTGCCTTCAAAGCTTCCTAGATTTGTACTGGAAGTTCCCCCTTACTTTATGGTCTCCTCTTTTGAGATATGGGGTCATTAGTCAGTACTATTTCAGGTTACTTTGAGGCTTAACATGAGAAGGAGAAGCATAAAGATTATGAAAAATACATGCAGGCTTCATTCTCTTATTTATAGAATCAAGTGACAGTAAAATATTTTACATTTTATCAGCACATAGTCACTTGATTTCTTTGACAGATTAACAAGATATGGTTATGACCAGAATTAAAAGAGTTTAGGATTGAAACGAGGTACCTGGTCATTCTTGTTCTTTTAAAGAGTAGGCCCTCTTTTATCTTGTTTCTGTCTGGAGACTGGAGTGAGCTTTTTCTTCTTACTCCTTTGTTTGACATCCTCAGCATCTTCTTCTTTGCTTGTTGATGTCAACTTTCTTTGTTTGCTCAGGAGCAAGTCTTCTTTGTTGATCAGCTCCATGTTGGTCTCCTCCATGATAGATAAGGACGTTGCTCCTTTGTGCATGACTTTCTTCTTCGCAGCTTGTTGTTCCCCCTTAGAAACAACTTTTCTTCACAACACAGCTTGATATTCTCTATCTTTTAGTTGTTTGTTGTCTTCACATCAATCATATCCTTTTGGGAAAAAGGCATTGAAATGATATTTGATGTGAGGGTGAGAGAGAGAGAGAGAGAGAGAGAGAGAGAGATATTAAGAGAGGCTTCTTTCACAGATGGGATTTGGACAGATCGCTTAGATCTTTTGGTTCATCCATCTGCTCTGATACCATTTTTTGGTATCAGATTGACCATTGAACAAGGATGAACAATTCACCGGTGATAGACTATTGATACCACTTGTTGGTCCCGGAAAGCAACTGGTAGTAGGCTTAGAGGGGGGGGGGGGGGGGTGAATAAGCCTACTAAACCATCACACATTTTTCTTCTACCTCTATCGGCTTTTTCTAATGTCAATAACCTCAGAGTGGATGCGGAAGCCTTTTACTATGCCTGGTAGAAGATGTGCAGCTTATTAGAGAGAGTGTATGTATGGCAATAAGCAGATAAAGACACAAGCGTGTATAGAGGTTCGAAGGTGGAGTAATCCTTCAACGTCCTTTCTTCCTCCTCACGGGAGGGAACATTGGTTAAGCTGGTTGATTTACACAGACTTATCTATTACAACCCACCCGTAACGAATAAGTAACAAGCCTTCACACAGATGCTTGCCTACTTTCCCTAGACCCATACAGGATCCTCCTCTACCTACCCAGGGTCTTCAATTTCTCCTCGAAAGTGGTAAACTCAGCAGGACATTACTCCTCGCACTGAGTACTCCGAGACAACCTTTTAGAGAGGTTTATCTCCTTCTTCTTCAACTGGGTGCAGAAATCCTGTCCTTCGTTTGCAGACTCTTTCTTGGGGTATGTGTCTTCTTGGGGTGTGGAGTGTTCGAGCTCTTCTTCTTTTCTATTGCTCTTTGTGAACACTCTCTACTCTTCTTAATTTCCCCCTTTTACTGCGCTTCTCTCTTTTGTGAGCTTTGAGCTCTTCTCTCTTCTCTTGTGCTTCTCTCTGTGAGCTTGGATATTCTGATGGGCTCGTCTTCTTCTTTCTTGCACACTTGGTGCTTATCTCACACACTGGGTGTGTTCTCTCACTCACACACCATTTCAGTCTTCAGTCCTCCTCTTTATAGGTGGTGAAATCTGCCCGTTGAAGGTAGACAAATTTCTGACATTGACGCACCGCACTCTTAACACACGGCAGCTTTTCGCTTTCCACGTGTCTTCTTTCGGTTGGCTCCTCTCCTTCTTCTCTCTACCGGTAACTTCTTATGTCTACCGGTAACTTTGACTTTCTGCCCATTCATGCTTTGTAGCTTCCTCCTCTAACTTCACTCTAGAGCTTCCTTCTTCTGGCTTGCTCCTTCAGGTGGCTTCGAGGCTTCTGTAGCATGCTGCTCCCTGTAGTATGCTTTCGGCATGGTCTTCTTAGGTAGCTTCCTGGTTCGCTGCATCCTTCTTTAGCGAGGTCCTTTCTTCCAGTAGCTTCCTGTTAGTCAGTAGTATCTTTATTAATTTATTCGATTCTTTATATCCTTTCTCTTCAGTATCATTCCTTCGACATATTCTCTATTTCTTTTAATCTTCTATAGTAACTCTATTTGTAGTAACATATCCTAAGATTGGTTACACTTATAGAGTTACTTTAAGGATTTGTCTCATCAAAATATTCTACAATATATCTAACGTAATACCTCAAGAGTATATGTCTGATAGCTATCATTGAATCTCAAGATAAACAAGTAATACTTAAGAGGATACATGTAATACCTTGACAGTACACATGTGATACCTTAGGAGTATACACATGATACCTATCACTGAATTTGAATAATATATGCATGATACCTCAAGAGTATATGTGTGATACTTGAAGAGTATACACATGATACCTAAAGTAGTACCTTTAAGGTGTTACATTTATGCCTTTAAGATATTATATATATATTCTTTAGGTATCACATGTATGCTTTTAAGGTATTACATGTATATATACAGGGTATCAGGGAGTACCTTCAAGGTATTACATTTATGCCTTTAAGGTATTACATGTATATTCTTAAGGTATTATATGTCTTTAAGGTATTACAATATCACATGTATACTCTTAAGGTGTTATATTTTTACTTTTAAGGAATTACATCCTTTAAGGTATTATATAAATCTCTTTTAACATATCACAGTTTTACCATAATTTTTACCTTTAAGTATTACATAAATCCTTTTTAAGGTATTACAGTTTTACCTTTGTGGTATTGTATACTTACATTATGGTATAATGATGTTATATTGTTATCTTCTTTTTAAGATAAGAAGCTTCCAATCTGCTAATTATCAAAGAAGAAAAAAAGAACCAGGAAGCCACAATAAACTCCAAAACATGAGTCATCTAACCAATAATTAACTAATAACAATACATTGTAATCTTTAATCTTCAAGCAGAAAACAAGAACGTATGATAATCAACAAACAAAAATTAAATCTCTAATTTTGTCATTTGTTCTTTCAACATTTTTTCTAAAAAGTGGACTCCCTTTTGATTTCCCTCTCTACAGTCATGCTCCACCACCTCAATCAATTGGACATCAAATGATTAGAAACAACAGAAGAACATTGTTCCAATGATCTACTCGAAACCAGTCTTCTCATTCCTAAGACCATTTTTGTGTTCTGAATCACAATACACATAGAAATTCTTGTCCCCTTCTCCAACATTACGCCTCCAAGATGGAAATATTCCACAAGAATTATGAAATCCATGAATATTTCCATGTTGTACTTTAGGGTACAACATATTGTTGTTATGAGTGGACAAGGAGAGACACAACTCATCTGCAACTCCATTGCTGCAATTCTTATATTTCTTCTTAAGTTTCTCACATGAGTCTCTCTCTATACCTTCTCTCTTGAGCCCTTGTAGCTTTTGAGCCTCCAAAAACAATTTATCATCCACAAATCCCTCCCCATTTTGGCCACTTGATTTCTTGATTGTCTCCTCTTTCTTCCTTCGTGCTTCCTGCCTTCTGAAAGCCTGAATCTCCCTTCTCCTCTACAGATCTTCAAACTCATTGGAAGACTAGATTTTGAAACAACAACATAAACCATAGTGGCGGTGGGAGAGTCGAAACAGACAGGGGAGTTGAAGGTGGAGAGATGGGGGAGGAGCTCATTCAGACTGGGTAGACTTAGGGTGAAGAAGACGATGGAATTGAGAAAAAAAGAAAAAAAAGAAAAAAATATATGAATGGGTTGGTTCGGTTGGGTCGAGCTGGGGGCACGGATCTTAGATCCATACCCCAGGGGCACCCAAGTTTTTGTGAATTTAAAAATCAATATCCAACATAGTTAAATGTTAACAATGTCAACTAGCTAGCAATATCAAGTTCTTATTTGGAAAAATAGTAACACTTATGTACATCCGCGGGTGGGATCCCCACGGGGTGGGCGGGGTAGTTTTTTCCCAGTTTCATGGGGCGGGGATGGGGAATCCTCGTGAAATGCGGGGATGGGGACGGGGATTGATCCCCTGCCCGACCTAGCCCTACCTCGTCCCGTCCCGTTGCCATTCCTAATTAGAGTAGAATGTCAAAAGATTTTTTCTAAATCTGCAAGCGTGAACCCTAGCTCTTATCCTTCTTCTTCACCATGGATTAATACTCTTATCTTCATCTTCTCAATGGATGAACACTCATCTTCTTATTCACATGGATACACACTCCTCATCTTTTTCCTAGTTTTATTAGTATGTTGGTATCAACTTATTAATCGCACAACATCAAACTTTCATAATTTCATATTATGTGTGGTTGTTAAGACTATGGTTATTTATTGAGTAATATGAATTTGCATAAATTTGATTGACTCATATGGATTTGCATAAATTTTAGGGCAATATATGATAAAATCGTGTATGTAAAATTTTAAGATTTTGAAATTTATAGAGTACAGTACACTAATACCTTAAGAGTATGCGGGTGATACCTTTAGAGTATACATGTGATACATTAAGAGTATACGAGTGATACCTATAGAACAAAAAACGTTGGAATATTTTGAATGTAGTTCCTTCAAGTGGTTTGCAAAATATTATAAATGTATTTAAAATACTCCCTAAAGGTGTTATAAAATTACATGCATATACATAATATAATAAGATTAAAATATTCTATAAAGGTATTACAACAATTATGAAAAAACATTATAGTAATACTCTTAAGGTATTATAGTAATACACTAAATGTATTACTGTTTGAACATTGATATTATATGTCTATTTTAATGATATTAAGTTAACATCACACTACAAGAAAACTTCTCGATACTAATGGATTTTAGTGACGAAAATATTCTGCCAAAATTTAGTTACGGAATATTGACGGGTTATTGACAGAAATGCATATCAAATATTACTTACGGAATTGTGACAGACTTGTGACAGAAATTAGTGACGATAATTATTTCGTCAGGAATTCTAACAAAAAAAATTTATGACCGAGAATTTCGTTGCTATTTAGTGATAGATTTCTATCCGTCACAATTTAGTGATGAAATTTTCTGTCAGTATAAATAAATAAATATTGAAATTAATATAAATTTTCTTGTTTTTCTTTATGACGGAAAATCTGTCACTACATAGTGACGGATTTATATCTGTCACAATATAGTGAGGGAATGTTCCGTCACTAGAAGGAAATATATATGGAAATTATTATAAATTTTCTTGTTTTTCTTTGTGATGGAAAATTAAGTCGCCATTATGTGAGGGATTTAAATCCATCACTAAGTACTATGGCAAGATAAATATGCACAAAGTTTTATATACACAACGGAAATCCTTGAAATCAAATGAGCTTTTTGAAAGGTAGCTTTGTGCAGAATGCTATGACAAGATAAGAACAACTGCAAAACAGTTAACAGATAAATATATATGAGACAATAAGCTTAAGAAACAGAAAACAAACAAAACAACGATATATAGAGGTTCGAGGGTGGAGTAATCCCTCTACGTCCTCTCTACTCCTCAATGAGGAATTTTGTTAAGTATGGTTTGATTTACAAAGACTCGACTTGTACAAACACTTAACAAGAACTGTCAGCTTTCTTCCCACACAGGGTAGCTGCACAATGACCAAGGACACTTTGCCCACACAGAGCACTTGTTATTCTACTAAGAACTAAAACACTTGATTAGGAACAGCCTTCGATCAAGTGACTCCTACAGTTTAAAGAAAGTAAAGAATAAATTCTTCAACAAAAGAGAGCAGCAAGCTTTGAGCAGATAGCTTCTAAAAACAGGATATGCTTGTTGTGATTAGACTGGACTTGAAACTATAGGAATTTAAGGATGACTTCACCAGGCAGCATCTCAAAGAGCTCGAACTTTTGGGTAGCTGTGGAGACTTTGTTCTCCTTAGTGAGTTCAGTGCCCTCGCATATCTGTTCAAGCTTTTCCCAAATCCCCTTTGCTGTTCGGCCGGTTTTGACTTTACTAAAGTAAAGATACCTTTATCCAAAGTCGGGAACAGAGCATTCTAAGCCACATTTTCCAAATTGGCTCTTCTTCTTTCATCGATCGTTCATTCCTCTCTTGGTTTCTTCACCACTGCTGGGTGTGGAATGACTCCTGCATCGACTTGGCCTTCGGCTGCAGCATCTATGGCTCTAGTGAACAGAGGGTTGACCTTGGTTATCTTTGGTGGTCCATCTGTGATGACAAACCACATCTCATCATGCATAGCAGACAATTGTGCTTGCATTTGAATTTTCCAATCGTCATACTCTTCTATAGAGAACATAAGAACCTTGTATGAATCCATGTTGTGTGTAAGAAAATATATACAGTATGCTGATTTTCAGAAAACAGGGATCAGAGATTGACCAGACAGATTGGGTTTTTAATCCAATTTGCTCTGATACACTTGTTGGTCCCAAGTGGCAGTAGGCTTAGAGGGAGGGGGGTGAATAAGTCTACTCAGATTTTTCAAAATTTTACTCCAAATAGTGTTTAAGTCTCAAAAGAACAGGCAGCTAAAGAGCTTGTTGTTAACAGAGAGGATATTGCAGAGCAGTTACCTAGAGACATAAAAAAATTAGAGTTTTATATGCACAATAGAAATACTTGAAATCAAATGAGTTTTTTTAAAGATAGCTTTGTACAGAATGCTATGACAAGATAAGAACAACAACAAAACAGTTAACAGATAAATATATATCAGACAGTAAGTTTAAGAAACTGAAACAACAAACATCGATATATAGAGGTTCGAGGGTGGAGTAATCTCTCTATGTCCTCTCTACTCCTTCTCAAGGAGTAACTTTGTTAAGTATGATTTGATTTACAAAGACTCAACTTCTACAAACACTTAACAAGAACTGTCAGCTTTCTTCCCACATAGGGTAGCTGCACAGTGACCAAAGACACTTTACCCACACAAAGCACTTGCTCTTCTACTAAGAACGAAAACACTTGATCAGGAACAACCTCCGATCAAGTGACTCCTACAGTCTAAAGAAAGTAAAGAATAAATTCTTCAACAAAAGAGAGCAACAAGCTTTGAGCAGATAGCTTCTGAAAATAGGATATGCTTGCTGCTATTAGACTGGACTTGAAACTTTAGGAATTTAAGGATGACTTGATTGAGAGCTTTGAATGCTTGAATGCGTGAGTTTCAAGTAAGTTTTCAGTCTAAGTCTTCTACTATTTATAGGCATGAGAAATTTACCCGTTGAAGCGAGCATCCTCCTCTGCAGTAAGCTTCGTCGTGCAGTGTCCTCACCTGATTGGTTCGTACGTGATTCTATTGCAATCGTACACCACTGCTACTGCGGCCGCCATTCCAGTCTGTAATTTGTCCTCTCGTCCTTTTGATTTCTCCAGCTGTCGCACTCTGATTGGATCATACGTGAATGTTCCTAACGGTAACTCAGAGTGCTCAATCCGAGGTAACTGCTTCCTGGAGTTGGTTACTGCTATACTTTGTCTTATCTGGCTAGCTTCCTGATCTGTAGCTCCCTTCTGAAGGTTGCTGCATCTTTTCCATACTTAACCAATTTTGCGATTTGTTCAGCAGTGTCCTTCGAGTAACCTTCCAAACTCCTTCCAGTATCCTGCTGCAGTGACCTAAACTTAGTCAATTTTTTATCTTTTAAGGTAGCAAGATCTTATCTTTCTTCAAGCTTCCTGGGCCTAATCTAAGCTTTTACAAATCAAACTAAATACAAAAGATCCTAGGCCGTATCTATTACATATTTTTTCCTCATCAAAATCTATACAATGTTTCTTACAATTTCCCCTTTTTGATGATAACAAAACTCTTTAAGAGGATCAAAGACTTGAGATTTTATTAAGGAAAAAAGTAGTAACTTAAAAAGAAAAACATAGAGAGGACAAGTTCACAAGCAATGAGCTTTGAGAACAGAATATTAATTTTCTTGAGATAAAAAGCAAATAATACAGAGATAAAGAAAGAAGAGAGAGAAGAAGAAAAACAGAATTGATAGGCAGGCAACTTAGATCTTCAACTAGGAGGCTCTCTTCCTCTTTTTGTGCCTAGAATCTTTCCACTAATTCAGAATTTATTCTTGATAGGTTGTCTCCAGCATGCTCTTCATATCTGGGCTTTCATCGTATCTAAGCCAGAAGTCTTCAAAAAACGGAATGATTTCTCCTTTGTCCATTGGGCTTCGAAGCCTCACTTGAATGGGGAGTCCTCCCTTGCTGGCTAGCTCCCTGAATCTTTGAAGTCCTTCCATATGGGGTTTTCCTCTGATCTGGGTAGATTCTTTGTACAGCTTCATGTAGTACTTCAGATACTTTGCCCGTTTGTAATTTTCGATCTTACAGGTAAGAGGACTGTAGTCGGTCGGCAGGTCGAATTCAGGAAGGTACCATTCTTGGAATCTTGAGCTTTTGACATCGGGGCTCCCATCTAAGAACAGAATCAGGGAGTCCAGTAACTCTTTCTCATTTTTTAGTAAGGTAAAGCCAGGCTGCTTCTGAGCAGGGTAGAGTCTTGAAAGAGCATCCTTAGATAATTTCTCAATCAATTCATCCGCTGCTTTGAACATCTCAACCGTCTTCCTTCTCTTTTCTTCCCTTTCCTCGTGACCTTTCCTGAGTTCCGGATGGATAGTCCCTAAGACAACTTTTGATTTTCTTTTTAAGCTGTTGTCTGAGTGACCTCGGGATCCTCTTCTGTTTCCTCCATCTCCACTGGAATCTCTTATCGGCATAACAGCGAGTTGTTTTCACATTGAAGGATCCTGCTTCCTCTGCTGCTGCTACTACTCGATCCTCTTCACCTCTTCCCCCTTTTTGTCATCAGCACCATAGCCCACTGCAAATTTGAGCATGTAATGCATACTGGATTGGATTCCAGTATATTCCTTCAGTGTTTGGCCCTGGTTGAACTACTCGTCATCAATCGTTTGAAGGGTCGAAGCAATGGATTTCTGCTCTGTCTCAATGGAGATTAACTTCTGTCCTTGAGAGTTGACTTTCTCCATAAGTTGTTCACCACTTCAGTAGTTGATTTGTCAGTTGCTTGAAGCCTTGTTGTGATAGTCATCTGAAGTTTTGACAAGGTTGCATTAAGGGTATCCATGAAAAGCTAGGCCTTTCCATAGTCCTTCTTTGTCTCCAGTCGCATCCTCTTACTGGCTTTTAAGAGGGACTTGCCAACAACCTCAACCACCTTAAAGACGTCAGAGATGGACTTCTTGGTATCCTGTATAGAAGAAGAAGAAGTTAGTGGGTTGGATTTTTCGGCTCCGGTATCACCCTATTCGTTGGGTGAACCATCATCGCTGCTGGATGAGCTACTGGTCTCCTCCTCTTCACCAACATCTTCCTCAACCTCTCCCTCCTGAAGAGCTACATCATTCTTCCAATAAATATATGTCTTGTATTCTTCTTCGGAGGGGCCCTTCTTCTCCTCAGTCTCCTTCTTTCCTGCAGGCTCCTTTTCAACCTCCTTCTCCTTTCCTTTTTCTGAAGTCTCTGTGGAAGCAGACTCTTCAGCAGTAAGCTCTATGATAGCAACCTGTCCTACTGGTTCTTTCTCAGCAGTAGGCTCTGTAGGAGCAGCCTGTCCTGCTGCGGCATCCTTTGCAACCTTCTCACCAAGGTTCGCAGGGTCCTCAGAAGTTACTCCATCTGTTTCCATTGGAGTAACCTCCTTCGCCGTTTTGATGTCCTCCTCTATTGGTGCCTTGTCAGATAAGTGTTCTTGCACGGAGGGTCTTCTAGCAGTTGCTGCATTAGGGTCCTGAGCGACCTGTAGGGTCTTTTCAAGCTCTGCAGCAACAACGAGTACTTCAAACTTTTCTACCTCCGGAGTAGTTGCGGGCTCCTTCATCGGTGTGTCAGCTTCATCCTGGTTCATCGGAGTGACCTCTGGTGCAGGTACTTCTCATTCAATCTCGGATCCTACCAACTCCTCGTCAGGCAGGACCATGATGTCCACTAGTTGGCTGAACGCACCACTTGACTCATCTTGTGGTGGCAGTGAAGACATCCTCTGGTTTAGAGGCTGAACCATTAGAGGTGGTTCAGATGATCCTGTTGCGTAGGAGGATCCTTCACCATGCTGCATCGGCAGTGGCCTGTGCCTCATCCTGGTCTCCACCTTGCTGGCATCCAAGGCCTGCTTCAGCATCCTTTCCTCCACCTTCTCTGCCCGCATAAACCTCCGTCTGCTTTTCTGCGAAGCCCATGTCATCGCCAGCCTTAACCTGGTCTGCAGAATCATCCAATATCACCTCATCCTTGAAGAATTCAGGCTCAGGCTTCTTCTCCTTTATCATCCTTGGAGAAGGTAAGGGTAAGACAAGGATCTCAGCATTCTTCTTCTTCTCCGCCCTTGCAGCGAGCTCTGCTTCAGCCTCCACTGTATTTTGGAAGACTCTCCACTTCTTCTTTTCCACTATCTTCAGGAAGCTTTTCTCCAACAACTCCTTATAATAATCCACTTCAGCCCTAGTTGATGGCCCATTCCTCCTCTACCTCCCAATCCGACTACTGGATCAGATTTTCTCAAGAGAGGTGCTTGTACTCCCACCAGTTGGTGAAGCGGTTCAACTACTATTTGAAATCGGCTTTCATTTTCACATAATCTATCACCACTTCGATTTTCTACTCTTCCTCCAGTTCCTCCTCCATCTGGCCCAACTGCTCCTTCAACTGGGCAGTGACATCCTGTACAACCTCTTCTGCCTGTACAGTTGTGAGGATGTCCGATTCAGTATCCTTCTTCGTGCTCTTAGGAGCAGGAAGTGGAAGAACCATCGTCAGAAGAGGTGGTGTTGGTGATACCTTATCATTGGAGATCCTGAGCTTCCTCTGGACCGTCTTCTTCACCTATGGCCTAACATTTATCAGGCCTCTTCTGTAGCTGAGAAGGAGAAGCAGTTGTTGTTGACTCTTCCCCCTCAGACGCACTCCCCCGCTCTACATCCTCGGTTGTCTTAGTAACCTTCCTGGTTACTGGAAAAAGCTTCATCCTCTTCTTGGCAAAGATTCTGCCATAGTATATGAACTTACCCTTTTGAATGGGCTTACCCTTTGGCAGGTTGAATCCCAAATACCCTAAGATGCTATTCAGGATAAGTCCATAGGTTGGCTTGCAAACCTTCATCTCCATCTCTTCCTTCAACCTGGTGAACAGATAGCTCGACCAGTTCATCTCCTCCCTCTACATTAGGGCGATCATCATCATGTACCTGAAATTGGTACACTTGTCGAAAGCTCCTGAGCGGTTCTTGATGATATGACAGCAAATATCATGGAGCATTTAAAACTCCACTTGAAAGAGTTTTTTGTTGCAGCTCTTATTCATCGGAACAAGGTCCTTCTGACCGATGAACTTCACCCAGTACTCTTCCAGTTTATCCTCAGCATAGGTTGCCAGGTCACTGGCATTCATCCCCTCAGTGGGAAGCTGGAAGATCTTCGCCAGAGTGTCGGCGTTGATCTCAAAAGTCTTGTTGCCGATGCTGGAAAGGATTCCAGTCTTGTCCGCAGCAACTTTGGCATTGGTGTAGAACTCCGTTACCAAAGCCTCACAGTAAGGCTCCTTGTAGTGATCGCAGAGACTCAATACTATTGACCTGAAAAGGCAGTCACAAATGGTTTCCATCAGGAACTTGGTCCTTCCTTCATCAACGACAGCCTTCATCAGTATTTTCTTGTTCACAAGGCATCCATCGATGATTTGAGAGTTCTTGGGTGCCATTAGAGTAGTAGATGTGAGATTGAAAAGAGCTGAGAAAGATTAGGAATAAGCAATTAGGTTAATGAAATGCAGAAAACTTGAGAGTAAAAGATAAGTGAGCGTAAAGTTTTTGAAAATATGTAAGTTTCCTATTTATAGAAAAACTCCTTGTACTGATTTGATCAACGGTTGAGATTTGATCTGAAGGTGAACAGTTTCGTATCCTGTGGCTGAGGTTCCTGCCATTAATGTATTGTTGTACTTTCTAAAGATTTGAATTCTTTAGGGACCTTTCTACAAAAATAGCCATCTTTGCTGGGTAACTGTTCCTAAATTGATGCGCCCACGTCTCGGGATTGACAGTTACTCAGAACGTGTCCTTTTAAGGATCCCGTGTAATGATTATGTTGCAGGTTGACTTTAGTATGCAGTAACTTGTCCTTCAGTGAGCTTCTCCAGTGACCTTCTTCAGGGTCCTTCAATTACTGTTTTTCAGAACTTCTTTGATTTAGCTCACTGAGCTTCCTGACTTCCCCCTAAGCTGTAGAACATTCAATAAGATTTCATCAGAGCAGAATTAGCTCAATTTAATAATGCCCAATTCATTTCTTAAGAAAGAAAACCGAGATTCACACAGAGGTTTTGTGAAAATATCAGTGAGTTGTTGATCAATGTGAATCTTTTCTAGTGAGATATCTTTTTTGCAACATGGTCTCTGTTGGTCCTAAGTGGTAGTAGGCTTAAAGGAGGGGGGGAGGGAGGGGTGAATAAGCCTACTTAAAATTTTCAATCTTTTATTCTAGAAAAGACACACAGGCAGTTTGTTAAGGAACTAACTGCCCTGAAGGTTCCTGCTTGAGCAGTTACCTTAAGCTTTAAGACATAATAAGATTTATGCACAGTGGAAATACTTTTCAGGCAAAGCTTCTTTTCTGAAAACAGATATTATGCTTAGAAATGATATGCAAATGATAAGAGCAGATAAGCAATAACATCAACAAGATCAATGAAAACAGCACAGTAAAGAGCACAACGATATATAGAGGTTTAAGGGTGGAGTAATCCCTCTACGTCCTCTCTTCTCCTACACAAGGAGGAACTTTTTTTAGGTCAAACGGTTGATTTACATAAGCCTCGCTTAGACAACCTAAACCTAAGAAAGACTGTCAGTCTCTCCCACACAGGGTTACTACATAATGACCAAACTCCTCTAGCCCACACAGAGCTCTTGTTCTTCTACTAATAATGAAAATACTTGATCAGGAACACCATCTGATCAAGCAACTCCTTTACAGTATGAAATAAAAGAAAGAATTCTTCAACAACACAGGCAGCAAGCTTAGAAACGATTGAGCTCTCAAATCTAAGGATAGCTTGCTGCTAGACTAGACCTGAAACTTCTATGTATTTGTAGATGATCTTTGATAGCTTGAGTGTTTTGATCGCAAGAGTTTCAGGTGCATTTCATGTGCCAGTCTTCCAACATTTATAGGCGATTAGAATTTTTGTCTGTTGGAGAGGGTGAACTTTCTTTGCAGCTTTCATAGATCAACGTAGCAGTTTCTGATTTGTTCGTACACTGACCGTTGAGGTTGTAGTTGACTGTTGCTGCTATCGCCATACCTAGTCTATCTTCCTTTCAGACTTCCTTTTTGCATTCGATACGTGGCATAACTTGATTGGTTGCAAATGCGGCTTGTGCCTAACGTTAACCGCATACATGACTTTCAAGGTAACTGCAACGAAATGAGGTTGATGATGCCTCCTGATGCTTCAGTTATCTTCAGCTCTTTTTTTGTCCATCTAGTAGTTAGTAACCTTACTATCCTCGGGTAGTACGGCCAGTATCCTTCTGTAGGTAGGCTTAGAGGGGGGGGGGGTTGAATAAGCCTACCTTATCTTCAGATTTTTCTTTTCTTCTATCGGTTCATTTCTAATATTAGTAACCTTTTGGGAGATTACTGATCAGAGTGGGTGCGGAAGTCTATTTCTGAGTCGAGTAGAAGATGTGCAGCTTATCAGAGAGAATACATGTAATGCAGTAAGCAGATAAAGACGCAGGCATGTATAGAGGTTCGAAGGTGGAGTAATCCTTCTATGTCCTCTCTTCCTCCTCTCAGGAGGGAACCTTTGTTAAGCTGGTTGATTTACATAGACCTATCTATTACAACCCACCCTTAACAAGTAAGTAGCAAGCCTTCACACAAATGCTTGCCTACTTTCCACACTGACCCACACAGGATCCTAATCTACCCACCCAGGGTCTTCACTTTCTCTCCTAGAAAATGGTAAACTCAGCAGGACTTTACTCCTCGTACTGAGTACTCCAAGACCTCCCTTTAAGAAAGGTTAGTCTTCTTCTTCTTCTTCAACTGGGTGCAGCAAGCTTAGCTTTCATTTGCAGATTGTTCTGCTGAAGCTTGCTGCTGAACTTGACTGACTGAGTGTGGTCTTCTTGGGGTGTAGAGTGTTCGAGCTTTTCTTATTTTCTTCTGCTCTATTTGAACACTCTTTTCTTCTCTGAACTTCCCCCTCTTTCCGCGCCTCTCTCTTTTAAGCCTTCTCTCTGATGAGCTCTTATCTCTTCTTTTGTGCTTCTCTCTGCGAGCTTGTATATTCTGTTGTGCTCGCTTTCTTCTCTCTTGCGCCCTTGCACTCTCTCACACCCCGCTTCAGTCTTCAGTCCTCCTCTTTATAGGTTGTGAAATCTGTCCGTTGAAGGTTGATAGATTTCCATCATTTGACACGCCGCACTCCTGACACACGCCAGCTTTTCACTTTCCACGTGTCTTCTTCTGGTTGGCTCCTCTTCTCTTTTTTCTCTACCGGTAACTTCTTGTGTCTACCGGTAACTTTGACTTTTCTCCCCATGCCTGCTTTGCAGCTTTCTCCTCTTGCTTCACTCTGGGCTTCCTTCTCTGGCTTGCTCCTTCATGTGGCTTGAGGCGTCTGTAGCATACTGCTCCTGCAGTATGCTTTCGGCATGGTCTTCTCAGGTAGCTTCCTGTCTCGCTGTATTCTGCTTTGGTGAGGTCTCTTCCAGTAGCTTTCTATAGTCATAAGTATCCTTGTTAGTTTATCAGATTCTTTTCAACCATTCTCTTCAGTATCCTTCCTTTTGACACTTTCTCTATTTCTTGTAAACTTCTGCAGTAACTCTATTGCAGTAACCTATCCTAAGATTGGTAATGCTTATTAGAGTTACTTTAAGGATTTGTCTCATCAAAACATTCTTCTAATATTTCCAACAATTTCCCCCTTTTTGATGATGACAAAACCTTTATACAGAAGATCAAATGAACATAACCTCTCAAGCATAGAAAGCAGATGTAAAATATGTCAATATAGAGCATACTACTTTCATACACAAATCACATATTAGTCTAAAAGAAAGGGCACAATGAATGAGCTTTTTGAAGAACAGAAGACATTTTATTTAGATAAAACATTTACATTAACAATGCAGTAAGCAGAGTACAATAAACATCCTATCTAAATTCATTATTCTTTTCTTCTTACTCTTTCCTTTCTTTCTTTTCCCCTTTTAGCTTACTGCTGGCTTCATTTCTCTTTCTGCATTTCTTTCCCCCTCACTTGATGCAGTCACCTGCTCCCAGTAGTTTCTTCTCTTCGGCTAGAGGGGAGAGCTGTTGGAAGGTGTGAGAGGCAATGCGAGAGAGAGAAGGAATTTGTTTGGAGGAAAGTGTGTAAAGAAGCAGAGAAGTTCAGACGCCAGTAGCTTGCTGCAGCCTTTCCTTCTCCTTCAATCGCCACTCATTCCTCCAACTATCATTCCTTCTGATTCTCTTGCATCTCAAAAGAGAATTCACCTCATAAAAGAGGTGAAATCTCTTTTCCTCCACCTCTGGAAGTCTTTTGATCTTCCATGACCCTTCGCAGTTTCTTCCCCCTTTTTGACATCATTAATGAGATGACGTCCTAGGGTGGCTGGAAAGGGGTCCTTAGCTCTATCCCCCTGCCTTGAAGAGAAGAACTTGAGTGTAAGTTCTTGCAGGTGAGATGGGAGTTGAAAGCTAGAAGATCAACTCTTCTGAGAAGGGTTTGCTTAGCGAGTGTCAAACGTGAAGGGTGATTGTATGAGATTTGGAGTGTGCTTGGTTGATTATTTGCAGAGAATGTGTTCTTTGGAAGGAATGAAGAGAAAAATTTCCAACAATCGGGTCCATGAACCATAGAGGATAAGAGAGAGAGAGAGAGAGAGGATATCTATATGCTTTATGAAGAAAAATGAGTGCATGTATATGTAGGGTTAGAGATACTCCCTGTTGTAGTTAGATCTTCAAGGATCTCATTAACTGCTCCACCGGTTTCCAATAAAGGTGTTGACAGTTTCCACATCTTTATGTCTTTTCTCATTTGTATGAGATGACATGGTCAACTGCTGGATCTCCAGCTTTGGATTCTTCTGATCGCACGGCTGAAATTCTTCTAGGGTTCTGAAAAGGTAGTCTATTTCTGGAAAGGTGATCCACTTTTTATGTTCGCACGTTACCGAGAAAATTTTCGGTAACTGCTCTATCTTGTAACCTTCAAGTGATCCCTTTTTCCAGTGACATGTTGATAAGTTCTGATGTCTAGTAACCTAGTATCCAGTATATTGGTGTCTAGCATCCTGATACCCAGCGACCTGGTGTTGAGCGATCTAGTGTCCAGCAACCTGGTGTTTAGCGTCCTGGTGCCCAGCGACCTAGTGTTCAGCGATCTAGTATCCAGCCCCTGGTATCTAGCATCCTGATGTCTAGTGTCCTACCATCCAGCGACCTAATTTCCAGTCAGCCTGGTATCTAGCATCCTGATGTCCAGCATCCTGCTATCCAGCGACCTAGTGTCCAATGTCCTGGTGTCCAGCGTCCTTTCATCAGAATTTATCTTTTTCCTTGATGAGTCCTTCTACCTTTTCTACTGACTTGATGACAAGTGCTCTAATATCTAGTAGCTCGATGTCCAGCGTCTTGGTGTACAGCATCCTGTTATCCCATGAACTAGTATCCAGCAACCGGATGTTCAGCATCCTATAATCAGAGTTTGTCATTTTGTCATTGATTCCCCCTAAATTCAGTATCCCTTTGTCAGAGGTACCTGCAAAACAAATATGCTTGTATATGTACTCAAATAGTATGAGTCCTTCTGAGTTAATGTTTCTTTCAGGAGTTTAGACTTTCTTTACAGCCCATGGTTGCTGTGGAGAGAGTTTTGGTTCCTTCAAGACTTTTAAAGAGTAAAAAGTGATAGTGTGAGTAAGTATTTTCTTACTGTATCTATCTAGAATATAGAAGGGTAAAACATGATACAAGTAAGATAGATAAAATTATTTCCCCTTTCTGGAGTTGCTGTTCTGCTTGATTTTCTCAGTGTTATTGTAGACTTTTTACACCATACCCACATCCCTTGGGTTACTCCAATGATTTTAGCTCTTATGCTTGTCAAGATACCTTAGGTTGTGCTAGAAGTTCCCCCTTACTTTAGGATTCCTCTTTCTTAGGATGTAGGGTCAATTTCAACACTGTCTTAGGTACCTTAAAGGCTTTCATGATAAGGTGAAGCGTTCTTATATGAAAATAAACATGCATGCTTCCTTCTCAATTTCAAGTGACAATAATTTTAAGCCTAATATCTTCACTTTGAAGATTATTTTCTTTGGCTTCTTGGACATTTGAAACTAGTCACTTGAGTTCCTAAGCAGAATAAACGTGAGCAAGACCAGAACAGTAAAACACAAGTTTTGAATGAGGTACCTGGTCATCGTTGTTCCTTTAGAAGAGTAGGTCCTCTTTCATTCTTGTTTCTGTCTGGAGTTTGGAGTGAGTTTTTTCTTCTTACTTCTTTGCTTGACATGCTCAGCATTTTCCTCCATGGTTGCTTGTTTATCCGTTGCAACATATCTTATTTGTTGATCAGCTCCATGTTGGTCTGCTCCGTGATGAGTAGGGACTTTGCTCCTTGTGTATTGCTTCCTTCTTCGCAGTCCTTCCTTCGGTACGTAGCTTGCCGTTCCCACTCAAGAATAACTTTTCTTTACAACCCAGCTTGATTTTCTATCTTTTAGATGTTTGTTATCTTCACATCAATCAATTTCTTTTAAAAACACAATGAGATTATCTTTGATTTGAGGGGAGAGAGAGAGAGAGAGAGAGAGAGAGAGAGAGAGAGATTTTCTTAAGAGAGCTTCTTGACAGATATGATCTAAATAGATCGATTAGATCTTTTGTTTCATCCATCTGCTCTGGTACCACTTGTTGGTATTAGATTGACCATTGAGCAAGGATGAATAATCCACCGGCTCTGATACCACTTGTTGGTATCAGATAGATTAGCTGGTGGATGATTTAGTCCAACCTGCTCTGATACCACCTGTTGGTCCTAAAACTGTTGTAGGTAGGCTTAGAAGGGGGGGTGAATAAACCTACCTTATCTTCAGATTTTTCTTTTTCTTTTATCGGTTCATTTCTAATATCAGTAACATTTTGGGAGGTTACTGATCAGAGTGGGTGCGGAAGTCTATTTCTGAGCCGAGTAGAAGATGTGTAGCTTATCATAGAGAATACATGTAATGCAGTAAGCAAATAAAGACGCAGGCATGAATAGAGGTTTGAAGGTGGAGTAATCCTTCTACGTCCTCTCTTCCTCCTCTCAGGAGGGAACCTTTGTTAAGCTGGTTGATTTACATAGACCTATCTATTACAACTCACCCTTAACAAGTAAGTAGCAAACCTACACACAGATACTTGCCTACTTTCCACACTGACCCACACAGGATCCTAATCTACCCACCCAGGGTCTTCACTTTCTCTCCTAGAAAGTAGTAAACTCGGCAGGACTTTACTCCTCGCACTGAGTACTCCAAGACCTCCCTTATAGAAAGGTTAGTCTTCTTCTTCTTCAACTGGGTGCAGCAAGCTTGGCTTTTATTTGCAGATTGTTCTGTTGAAGCTTGCTGTTGAACTTGACTGACTGGGTGTGCGTCTTCTTGAGGTGTAGAGTGTTCGAGCTTTTCTTCTTTTCTTCTGCTCTGTTTGAGTACTCTTTTCTTCTCTGAACTTCCCCCTCTTTCTGTGCTTCTCTATTTTAAGTCTTCTCTCTGATGAGCTCTTCTCTCTTCTTTTGCGCTTCTCTCTGCGAGCTTGTATATTCTGATGTGCTCGCTTTCTTATCTCTTCCACCCTTGCGCTCTCTCACACCCCGCTTCAGTCTTCAGTCCTCCTCTTTATAGGTTGTGAAATCTGCCCGTTGAAGGTTGACAGATGTCCATCATTTGACACGCCGCACTCCTAACACACGCCAGCTTTTCACTTTCCACGTGTCTTCTTCTGGTTGGCTCCTCTTCTCTTTTCTCTCTACCGGTAACTTCTTGTGTCTACCGGTAACTTTGACTTTTCTCCCCATGCCTGCTTTGTAGCTTCCTCCTCTTGTTTCACTCTGGAGCTTCCTTCTCTGGCTTGCTCCTTCAGGTGGCTTGAGGCATCTGTAGCATGCTGCTCCTGCAATATGCTTTCGGCATGGTCTTCTAAGGTAGCTTCCTGTCTCGCTGTATTCTGCTTTGGCGAGGTCTCTTCCAGTAGTTTCATATAGTCATAAGTATCCTTGTAAGTTTATCAAATTATTTTCAACCATTCTCTTCAATATCCTTCCTTTTGATGCTTTCTCTATTTCTTGTAATCTTATGCAGTAACTCTATTGCAGTAGCATATCCTAAGATTGGTTATGCTTATTAGAGTTACTTTAAGAATTTGTCTCATCAAAACATTCTTCTAATATTTCCAACACCTTATAGAACAGCTTGCTGCAGATATGTATCCCTGTTTACTTCTTCTTTTCTCTTCGGTTTCATGCAGTAAGGTCTTCATGCCCTTGATCCTCTACTTAGAGACTTTTAACAATGGAATCTAAATACACATGATCCTAGATTATAATCTATTACATGTTTTGTCATTCATCAAAATCTTATACAATCACTACAAGAAATATGCAGAAAGACAACACAGTAAAGACAACGCTTTCTGTTGTCTTTATGAAATTTACAACGGTTTTTACCAAAAGCGTTGTCTTTCTGCATTGGTTGCGCTAAAAGACAACGCAATTTCGCAGAAAGACAACGCTTTTGATAAGGTGTTGTCTTTCAGCGCACTTTTGCGCTGATAGACAACGCTTTTCTGCAACGCTTTCGAGGTGCGTTGTCTTTCAGCGCATTTTTTGCTCTGATAGACAACGCTTTTTGCAACGCTTCTAGGAGCGTTGTCTTTCAGCGCATTTTTTGCTCTAATAGACAACGCTTTTTTGCAACGCTTTGTTGGGGCGTTGTCTTTCAGCGCTTTTTTTCTCTGATATACAACGCTTTTTGTAACGCTTTATATGTGTGTTGTAATTTCAGTGCATTTTTCGCTAATAGACAACGTATGTTGCAACGGTATTTGGGTGTGTTGTTTTTTCTCGTATTTTTTCGCTGACAGACTACACTTTTTGCAACGCTTTTTAGGTGGGTTGTGCTTTTTTTCGACGATTTCTACAACCACTACAAGAAATTCGAGTTTTACCCACACATAAATACTCTCACATTTTATGTGCGGTTATTTAATCACACTTAATTTTAATATGTGTGGGTGATAATGTAGACCAAATAAATTAATTTGATGACCGTTATTATCTGTCACTAGCTAATTATTATTTTCTCTTTGGAACATTATTGTTATCAATATTATTTCATAATTAAAGTTATATTTCAAAAAAAAATTATTATTAAAAAATTAGTATTTTAAGGATATATTTAAAATATAAATTAGTTTAATTCAGAATTATATAATATCTTAAACTAAATTGAAATTTTAATAGGTACGTATTATTATTAATATCCACGTTCATTATTAGTATATTGAACTTTACTTTTAACTACATATCTTAAAATACAAAAACTAATATATTTTTAAAAAAAATTGATGTTATGAATATATATGTATGTGAACCTAATACAATCAAAAGTTAATACAAAAAATTAATATATTCTTAAATAATGTGATGTTATGAATGTATATGTAGGTGAACCTAATACGATCAAAAGTTAATAAACTAAAATGATAGAAATGGGATTTGAACCTAGAACCTAGGCAAGATTAGGAAAACCACTAGACTATGTGAATTTTGTTGTACACAAATTATGTTTTATTTAAACTGAATGAGGCTTAAATTTTTTACCCTTAGTAAATTTGGGGGAATCTTACCCAAGTCATAATTTACATCTACTAGGTCAAAATTAAAACGAAGGGCACGACGGAGATCGGCGGCAGACCAGCGAGTGGATGTTATGAACACAGCTAGGATGCGAGTGTTCACGTGGAAGAAACGAGAGAAATATCTAGAGAAGAAAGAGAAATGCAGAGAATCTTTTCTGTTATATTTCATGATCAAAGCATGCATGGCTATTTATAGATGCCACGCACGCATGCAGTACAGATAGGGAAAACGACGGCGTTTACAATCCACACAAAACGACGCCGTCAACACTTAACTAATAGAAACGCAAAAATAAAAGAAACGCGACTATGTAACGAACAAAACAGATTTTCAAATACAGCTCCATGCATTCCAAGCACTTCTTCTTCAATCCAGCAACACTTCTTCTTCGATTCCTTACATTACTCCCCCCCTCGGCACCAGTCTTGTCCTCAAGACACGAACTCGGGAAATCGCGCCGCCAAATCATCATAGTATTCCCAAGTAGCTTCCTCATCCGGCAGGTGAGCCCAAGAAACCAACAACTGAGTAGCAGGAAGTTGGCCGCGTTTCACCAATCGTCGGGCAAGGATCTTCAAAGGTTTAAGAAGAACTTTGCCCTCAGCATCGAACTCCGGCAAGGTAGCCGAAACAAGGGTGACAGGCCCAACCTTTTTCTTGAGTAAAGAAACGTGGAAAACGGGGTGAATCTTGGCTGAACTTGGGAGGGAGAGCTTATAGGCAGCCAAACCCACCTTAGCTAAGATTTGGAATGGTCCAGCATACTTATGGCTCAGCTTCCACATCGGGCTATTGTGCAAAGTTTTCTGGCGATAGGGTTTCAACTTCAAGTAGACCCAATCACCTACTTGGAAAATACGAGCAGTGCGATTCTTGTCAGCATACAATCTCATCCGCTCTTGAGCCTTATGGAGAGAGTCTTTAATGTGTTGCAAAGCCAATTGCTTATCGCGAAGGAGTTCAGTGACACCCTCAACATTAGTCTGAACATAGGGACCCCCGGGCATAGGCGTAGGCCGAAAACCATACAAGGCTTCGAAAGGGCTGATCCCAAGTGAGGTGTGGAAGGTGGTATTGTACCAGAATTCAGCAAGAGGTAACCATCGGGACCATTGTTTAGGGTTAGTACCACACATACATCGGAGATAAGTTTCGAGGCATTGATTCACACGCTCCGATTGGCCATCAGTTTGTGGATGGTAAGCAGTGCTAAGCAATTGATCCACTCCAATCAGTTGCAAGAGATGTTGCCAAAACTTACTTGTGAAAAGCTTATCACGATCTGAAACCACGCCCGTAGGCAAACCATGTAGCTTGTAGATAGTGTCCAAGAAAAGTGTAGCCAAGGTAGAAGCAGATAAGGGATGTGCCACAGCAATGAAGTGGCTGTACTTAGTAAATCGATCCACCACAACCCAGATTATATCCTTACCTTTGGATAAAGGTAGTTGCTCGATGAAGTCCATGGAAATCTGAGTCCAAGCCTGAGAGGGAATAGGCAAAGGCTGTAGCAATCCGGGACTTGCCACATGCTCATGTTTACTGACTTGGCATATATGGCATTCCTTCACAAATTGAAGAATTTGTTGTCTCATCTCTGGCCACCAAAACACAGAAGCAATCCGCTGGTAGGTAGCATTGATTCCCGAGTGACCCCCAACACTAGAGCTATGCATGTAAGTGATAATCTGAGCCCTCAAAGTAGAATCATTCCCCACCAACAACTTACCCTTGTACCTAAGTAATCCATTGGTATAGCTGTAGAAAGATACATTGTAGGGTAATGTACTACATTCAGCAATAATATTCAGTATGTCATGATCTCCTTGATAGCTCTTCATTAATTCTTCCACCCATACAGGCTGAATAGAAGTAAGTAAAGAGCAACTGGCAACCTCCTCCTCCATTCTAGATAAAGCATCTGCAGCTTTGTTGTCACTCCCCTTCTTATATTCAATGCTATAGTCAAAACCAAGAAGTTTGGTAAGATATTTATGTTGCAAAGGGGTCGAAATCTTCTGCTCCAGTAAATACTTTAGGCTCCTTTGATCAGTCTTAATGATGAAAGGTGAATGTAGCAAGTAGGCCCTCCATTTTTCTACTGCCAAGATGATAGCCAAAAATTCCTTTTCATAGATAGATAATCCCAGATTCTTGAGTCCTAAGGCCTTGCTGAGAAATGCCAAAGGATGATGATCTTGCATGAGAACCGCTCCCAAGCCATGGTAACAAGCATCGGTTTCTACCACAAATGGCTTAGTAAAGTCTGGAAGTTGCAACACTGGAGCCGAAGTCATAGCTTGTTTCAAAGCAATGAAAGCCTCTTCAGCTCTATCACTCCACTGGAATTTCCCTTTCTTGGTGAGATCAGTGAGGGGCTTTGCAATGAGACCATAATTCCTTATGAATTTTCTATAATATCCAATGAGACCAAGAAATCCTCTTAAAGCTTTCACTGACTTTGGTTGGGGCCACTGATCCATAGCCTTGATCTTGGCAGCATCAGCCCTCACTCCATGCTCCCCAATAACATGGCCAAGGTACTCCACCTCAGATTGGCCAAAGACACATTTGGATCGTTTTGCCACCAAACTATTCTGGAGTAGGGTAGCAAATACAGCTCGTAGATGAATCAAATGTTCCTCCATGCTCTTGCTATAGATTAGTATGTCATCAAAGAAGACAAGAACAAAATCCCTCAAAAATCTGGAAAATACTCCATTCATAACCGATTGGAAGGTGGCAGGAGCATTGGTGAGGCCAAAGGGCATCACAACAAACTCATACAATCCCGAAGATGTGATAAAGGCCGTTTTATGAATGTCACCCTCATGCACTCTAATTTGGTGATACCCTGCTCGAAGATCAATTTTAGAAAAAACTTTAGCCCCATGGAGCTCATCCAATAAATCATCAATGAGTGGTATAGGATAGCTATCCTTAATAGTAAGGGTGTTTAGCCTCCGGTAATCCACGCAAAACCTCCAGCTCTCATCTTTCTTTTTAACCAACAGCACCGGTGAGGAGTAGGGGCTACTGCTTGGTCTAATGACACCCGAATCAAGCATCTCTTTCACCAATTTCTCGATCTCTTGCCTTTGAATTAGGGGATACCTGTAGGCTTGCTGCTTGATAGGTGATGTCCCAGGTTTGAGTGGAATTTTGTGATCCATACTTCGAGTAGGAGGGAGCCCCTTGGGTACTTCAAAGACCTGCCCAAACTCCTGCATAAGTGGTAAGATCTCCACAGGTTCATCAGTCCTCTTCTCAGTATCTTGAGATGTAATCACACATAAATAAGCTTCCAATGTATGCTTGTCTTGTTGCACCACTTTCTGAACTTGATCCATGGAGATCATACTCATTCGAACCTCAGGTTGAATTCCTTGCAGCTTCACTACCCTTCCTTTAACATAAAATTGTACTGTGTGTTCTTTAAAGTCCAGGGTAATTTGTCCTAGTTGACTCAATAAGTCAACTCCAATAACCATATCACAACCACCTAGTTGCAGCAATCTCACTGGTGTTATAAACTTGCACTCCCCCATCTCCCACTCAAACTGTGGACACTTGGAGTTACACTCTATCCTATTACCATCTGCAACAGTGACACTCATAGGAGTAGTAAACTCAATGATACATCCCAACCTTTCAGCTGTGGAAGGATGAAGGAAGCTATGTGTACTTCCCGAATCCAATAATATGATTAGTTCCTGATTAGAAGCTTTACCCCGTAGCTTGATAGTGTCTGCATGTGAGTATCCTACCACTGCATTAAGAGAGACATGTGGTTCCTTGGAGTCAGCAGTGATTTCTTCCAATTCCAGTGTCTCAAATGATTCATCCTCCCCATCCTCAGACAATATGAGAAAAAGCTTTTTGCATTTATGTCCTATATGAAAGATTTCATCACAGTTAAAACACAAGTTCTTCTCTCTTCTAGCTCTCATTTCCTCAGGTGTCAACCGTTTGATAGGTGGATATCTTTGCTTTGGGATATTAGATCCTATCCCTCCTGGAACAGTAGCTGGTTTGGAGGTAACTCTTTGATTCTTAGTCAAGAGATTCACAATATCTTCTGCTTGAATAGCCAATTGAGTAGCAGCGAGCAAGGTGGTAGGCTTTTGCATGGCCACCAATCTACCAACTTCTTCCTTGAGGCCTCCAATAAAACTCTCAACAAAATATTCATGAGTAAATCCTCTGTGGCTCTCCTTCAAAACAGATTTCAACTCCTCAAACTCTTGTATGTAAGCCTGCACTGGTCCATGCTGCCTCAACTTATTGAATTGAGCAATTAAACTTCCTCCCAAAGGACTAAGGAACCTATCCATGATCAGTTTTGCAAATTCATCCCAAGTGATATTGTTCCTCTCCTCTACATACTCAACAAACCAGTGATCCGCAGCTCCTTCCAAATTCATTGCTACTAGGCTCAATTTATCATAGTCACTCATGTCATAATATGAAAAATACCTATAGCACTTCCTCAACCACATTCTAGGATTATCCCCATTGAACCTAGGAAACTCCAATTTAGGTAATTTGTTAGCATGCAATCCCTGATTACTCCCCATTCGTCCCATAGGCATGGGAGATAATACCCCTGCATCATTCCTAACTCCCGATCCCAAATCAGAAGGCATAGAAGGAGCAATAGTCTCCTTACCTTTACTGCTTGAAGATGCTTGGTGCTCCTTCATTACACTAATAATTTGAGCTCGTAGCATATCACCCAAGCTCTCCAATCTGGATTCGATCTTCGCCTCCACTTGCGATTGCGCCTGCAACATCGCCGATTGTCCCGCTAGAAGCTCCGACACCTGTGATTCCAAGGCGTCAATACGTTGCCCATGGTTCTTCATTGCCATCCTTCGAAATCACACCAATCGTGACTGGCTCTGAGGCCAATTGTTATGAACACAGCTAGGATGCGAGTGTTCACGTGGAAGAAACGAGAGAAATATCTAGAGAAGAAAGAGAAATGCAGAGAATCTTTTCTGTTATATTTCATGATCAAAGCATGCATGGCTATTTATAGATGCCACGCACGCATGCAGTACAGATAGGGAAAACGACGGCGTTTACAATCCACACAAAACGACGCCGTCAACACTTAACTAATAGAAACGCAAAAATAAAAGAAACGCGACTATGTAACGAACAAAACAGATTTTCAAATACAGCTCCATGCATTCCAAGCACTTCTTCTTCAATCCAGCAACACTTCTTCTTCGATTCCTTACAGTGGAGTGCTGAAGTGCGGCGGGCGACGGAAGTGGTGTATAGCTGAAGTGCGGGCAGACGACGAACACCAGGAAGATTCAAGGGCTGCGCGAACAGATCGGCGGGCGAAACAGTGAAGGTTGCGCCAGGGTATTTCCAGAATTATTTGATGCCAAAGTTGCTTGCGGTACCCAATATCGACAAGTTTGCTCATCTCATTCGTGAGCAGCGCAAGGTATTTTCCTCCAAATGATTCACTTGTTGTTTAGATTCTCAGTGTTTAATCGATTGTGAATGTATATCCATGAGTATGTTTGACTATGATTATGAGTATAATCATAATGTTACCATGTGTTTCCTTGACAGTCATTTACTTTGAATGTAAATTGATTTCTCTAGAAAAAAAATTGTGTTTGGGCGTTCATTTGTGTTCGATTGGGTTGGAAGAAGTTTCAATTTGTTGGATTTGGAAATGCTATTTCCTGGAGGTTAAAGGGTTTGTTTGTTAGATGGTAATACTAAAACATCTACAGTATGGTGTTCTATTATTATTGTTACAGAAATGCAATTACTGTTATTGTGGTGGTTCCATTATATTCTCTGTGAATGTAACAGATGATAAGATTAATGCTCTGTTGCCAGACCCCACAGGTTTAGGTAGTTCTAGTCCCTCATTTTGTTCTTCTAGCAATCTTCTGCATTGATAACAAAAATTCATTTGCTAAATGAAAATGGATAAATATTTTTCTCAAGAATAACCTTCTTTAGGCTCAATCAAAGTGCATGCCAGAGCAAAGGCAGGTGCATAAAATAAAAACTCTATGGGTTAAGTTTAATCTAACTTATAAACTAAGGTTTTCTTCCCTCTAAGCATGTCTTAAAGTTCAGGCATGGCCCTTTCTGTCAGGTGCATTAGTGGCCTAGTGCCTTAGTCTTGCACTCGTAGGACAAATATTCCCTCTTTTGACCTGCACACGCTTCTTTGCTCATAGTTTTTAAGCTATAAGTACTTACGGACAAACCTTATTTTTGCCAAAGACGCATTGCTGTTAATGTGATGATGTTGTTTACAATCCTTTTATCCGTTTGTTTTGATCAGATTTACCAGCCTAAGGAAGATGAAGAGGTTAAAGTAGTCACGAAGACAGATGAAATCAACACTAAAGAGTATGTGGCTGCAGCAAATCTCATTGCTAAGGGAAAACTGGTTAGTATATCAAATAAAGTTTTGATCTTCCAAAGTAAAACATGTTTTTTTTTTGGATTAATGTGAAACTCTCATATGATCGATCACATATTGTCTTTTGAGAATTAGTATCTCTATGTATTACTGACATATTGTTTCTACAATATTCCCTTAAGCCATAATTTCATGCCTTTTTTTTTCAATCTCATAATTCTGGATTCAACTAGGAGTTTGCTCTATCTCTTTCATGTTGCACTGGCAAGTAGTGAGAAAGCTATTACAAGCTATTATTTAAATTATAATAAATTAGTTATAGCAACTCTCTTTTGAGCTGAAGAGAATTATCAAATGATTATTCTTTTACCTTCTATTTGTTGGGTTTTACTTTGGTTTCTTGTATCTGAGATTCATGTTGGGAATGGCTATTGATCATGCAAATAGTCTTTAACTTTTGGTGTCTCGTAGAAGGACATATCTGTGAGTTATAATCCATATAACCAACCTCATGTAGTGGGGTAAAGACACTATTGAGCTCCATACTAATTGAAATCTTTTTTTAGGTGTGGGAAAAACTTCCCTTGTTCATCTGATAATGAATGGTTCCTCCATTGCTCGCCCTTCTCAAATTGTGGGCTGTTCAGTAAGTGTTAAGGTATGAATTTAATTCATTGTCCTCAAGTGGGTTGGATACTTATCTTTCATGTATAGTTCATGCCTTTTTGTTCTTTGCAGCATACAACTTATGGAAATTCTGGTAGTTCATCAAGTAGCATCAAGGGTGATGCTGACCGAGATTTTTTTATTGAACTTTGGGACATATCAGGACACGAGCGTTATAAAGATTGCCGGTCTCTGTTCTATTCTCAAATCAATGGTAAGCAGACATTATTTTTTGCTTGTTCCAGATTTTTTTGCTATGTTCGAATGCTATTTCGTATAAGGATCTCTAGCTCTGAATCAATGTGGGGGATTCTTATAATCTTGTTAGTTTTGTTAGTTAATTTATATACAAATTTAAAATGTATCTAAGTTTAAATAAGCTAACTTTTTTGATGTAAATTTGACAGATTCTTGGAAACTGAGGAGTAACTATGAAGTTTATGAAGAAAACGAAGGTCTTGATATTGGTTTTGTGAAGGTTCCACTCTCGAATTATAAATGTATGACTCTATAATATTTTACTATCGTATGACTAGATGAATGTTGGGACATCGATGTATGATTTGTTAATGTATGTTTGACATCGATTAAATGTTGAAATATGTTTAATGAATTTTTTTTGTTTATTTAATTATTGAATATTATTATTATACAGGATACAAAATATAAAAAATAATTGAAAATAAAATTATTCAGAAAGACGGTTTTAAAGTGTTGTAAAACTGTTGAGAAAGACAACGCTTTTCCAAGCGTTGCACAAAAAAACAAAAACATATAAGACAACGCTTTAAAAGCGTTGCACGAAATACACTAACACATAAAAGACAACGCTTTAAAAGCGTTGCATGAAATGAAAATTTGAGTAAAAGACAACGCTTTAAAAGCGTTGCAAGTTATGTTGCAGAATTTATTAACAACAACGCAATCTGCAACGCATGAAAAGCGTTGTCGTATCCCCGAAAGACAACGCACTTTGTGCGTTGTCTTTCAGCGCCTGTCTTTTACAACGCTGGATACGACAACACTTTTTTTCGAGGAAAGACAACGCACTTTTTTTGTGCGTTGTCTTTCAGCGTTTTTTTTGTAGTGAATGTTCCTTACAATCAGCAAACATAATATATGCAAGATTAGGGAACATGAAGGTTTACGGCATCTTGAGCCAGGAATCTCTCTTTCTTTCTTTCCTTGAACCCTTCCATCAGTTGAGGATAGACTCTTGGTAGGTTGGTTCCATCAGCCTTTTCATCTCAGGCATCTTCTCGTATCTTAGCCAGAAATCTTCACAGAAAGGGATGATTTCTCCTCTGTTCATTCTACCTTTTAGCTTCATCTGGATTGAGAGTACACCTCTGCTAGCAAGATCCTTGAAGCATTTGAGCCCTTCACAATGAGTTTTGAATTTTATTAGTGTGGACTCTTTGCATAACTTGATGTAGTACTTCAAATATTCTGCTTGTTTGAAGATGTTGATCTGCGGAAAGGATGGATTATGAGAGGTAGGCAGATCAATTTCAGAAAGCTCCCATATTTGGAATCTGGGACACCTAGAGTCTGGACTTCCACCCAGAAAGATGCGAAGAGAGTTTGGTCATTCATTTCATCTACTGCAAGAGCTTCCAGATCAGGTTGCTTCTGAGGGAGAAAGATATTTGACAGACTTTTCTTTGCTATTTCCATAAGATGATCATCTGACGCTTTGCATAGCTCTTCTTCAACTCTCCTTCTTTTCTCTTTTCTTTCTTTTATTCCTCTACGAAGACCAGAATACACTTCAGAGATAGCTTCAGATTTTCTTTTGGTTGCTATGCTATCTTGTTGTCCTCTGGAGCTTCCTCCATGGCCTCCTCCATCGTCTCCTGAATCCTTCTTAGGAAAGATTGTTAGTTGTTTGCAAGATGAGGGGACCTGCTGTCTTTTCTGCTCGATCCTCTTAATTGTCTCTTCCCCCTTTTTGTTATCATCAAAGGCCGAGCCAACTCCGAACTTGGGCATTTCATGCACACTGGTTAAAATATCAGTATGATCCTCCAAGGTTTGATTCTGTCCAAACTGAGAGCTGGAGACCTCTTTTAGGAAAGTCGTCACAAATTGTTGCTCCAACTCAATTTCTATTAGTCTGTTAGCTTGGGAATTGAGCTTTTCGTTCATGCTCTTAATGGTGTCAACCAGAACGATAGAAGAGGTTAGGGAGGAGATGGACTTTTATAGTTTATCCAAGGTCGCATTAAATGTGTCCATCTTAAGGAAGCTTGAAACTGATCCTTCATTGCCTGAACTCCCATCTGCTTACTTACTTTGCTTAAGGATGTCCCAAGTTTTCCTATTGCCTTGAAGACATCATCAAAGGATTTTTGCTCATCAATCTGCATAGAAAGAGAAGGCTCCAGATTCACCCTGCTCACTGGGTGATCCTTCATCGCTGCTGGAGCTAGACATGAAACTTTCAGTGTCTGCTCCCTCACGTGCTGATACTTCCTTATTATCATTGTCTGCCTCCGCACGAGCTAATATCTCCTTATCACCAGCTGGTATTTTATCCTGAGGGACATTTCCCTAACAGGCTTGCATCCTTCTTATTATTTCTCCAGAGGGCCCTTCATCCTCCGGCACCTCTTCAACTTCTGTCTGTTTCATCGAAGTCCTTTGCTGGGTAGACTTCTCTACAGTAGGCTCTTTAGTAGCTGCCTCTTATTGGATAACCTGCCCTGATTTGATGTGTCACGTCTTGGGATTGACAGTTCTTTTTGATCGTGCGCTTCGTGGGTTCCACTGTGATGATTAATTTTCCACGTGGTAATTGTTGACGTTTCTTGCAGTGAGCTTGGTCAGCTACTTATATTAGGAACCTTTTGACAGGAACCTTTTTCCAATGTTCTTTCCCGATTTCCTTCAGGCTCCTTATTTTAAAAACTTCTTGTCTTCCCCCTAAACTGTATGACACCTTAACAGACACATGTTAGAGGAGTTAGCTTAATTTGATAATACCTAATTCGTTTCTCAGAAAAGAGAATCTAGATTCACATAGAGGTTTTGTGAATATGTCAGCTAGTTGTTGATCAGTATGAATTTTCTCCAGTGAGACATCTTTCTTCTCGACGTGATCTCTGATGAAATGATGTCTGATGTCGATGTGTTTGGTTCTTGAGTGGAAAATTGGGTTGTGAGTGATTGCAATTGCACTTGTGTTATGACATATAATTGGAGTATCCTTTTCCACAATATCGTAATCTCGAAGCTGTTGTTGAATCCATGGGATTTGTGCACAACAGCTTCCTGCAGCAACAAATTCTACTTCGGCAGTGGATATGGCTATTGAATTTTGCTTCCTGCAGAACCAGGATACTAAGCGATTCCCTAGCATTTGGCAAGTTCTGCTGGTGCTTTTCCTATCAATTTTGCAACCTGCAAAATCAGAGTCAGTATATCCAATTAATTTGATATCTCATTCTTTAGGATACCACAAGCCTACTTCTTGGGTTTCTTTTAGATATCTGATTATCCTTTTAGCCGCTGTGAGGTGGGACTCTTTTGGAGCAACTTGATATCTTGCACACATTCCTACTGCAAACATGATGTCAAGTCTGCTTGTGGTAAGGTAGAGCAGTGACCCAATTAATCTTCTGTATTTTGTGATGTCAACAGCTTTCCTCTTTCATCTTTATCCAAACTTCCTGAAGTTGGCATTGGAATGCTTACTGTACCGGCATTTTCCATTCCAAATTTCTTGATCAACTCCTTGGTATATTTCATTTGATTTATGAAGGTTCCTTGATCAAGCTGTCTGACTTGCAATCCAAGGAAGAAGCTTAATTCTCCCATCATACTCATTTCAAACTTGGATTGCATTAAATTGGAGAACTTCCAGCATAGCTCTTTGTTGGTTCATCCAAAGATGATGTCATCCACATAGATCTGGGCGAGCAGGATGCTGTCTTCATCATGTATTCTAAATAGAGTTTTATCCACCTTGCCCTTCTTGAATCCATTATCCAGTAGGTATTTTGACAAGGTGTCATACTATGCTCTTGATGCTTGCTTCAATCCATAAAGAGTTTTTCTCAGTCTATATACCATTTTATCAGCATTTTCTTCAAAGCCGGGTGGCTGTTCAACATAGACTTCTTCTACCAGCATCCCATTTAAGAAGGCGTTCTTCATGTCCATTTGATACACGGTGAGATTCTTGTATGCTGCATAAGCTAGAAAGATTCTGATTGCTTCTAATCTGGCTACTGGAGCAAAGGTTTCATCAAAATCAATGTCTTCTTCATGGCAGTATCCCTTTGCTACTAGCCTGGCTTTGTTCCTTACAACTTGTCTCTCTTCATCTAGCTTATTCTTGAATACCCACTTGGTTCCAATAACTTCTTGATGAGTATACTTATTTTTTGAAGCAACTTGCTGCAGATATGTATACTTATATTATTTTTACGATTTTATACAGCAAGGTCTTCATGCTCCAATCTTGATCTTCAAGTCTCCTGATCCTATACTTACAAAATTTATAATGGAATCTAAATACATAGGATCCTAGGCTCTACTCTATTACATGTTTTATCTTTCATCAAAATCTTATACAATGTTCATTACAATTTCCTCGTTTTTGATGATGACAAAACTTCATTTAAGAGGATCAAAGACTTTATCAGATTTTATATAAGAACATAAGCTTATGAATAGATCATCAAGATATTTATGTAATCATAGAGTATTCAGATCAAGAGATTGAGCATAAGTTCACGAGTAGTGAGCTTTTTCAGATCAAAACAGATACTTTTTATTGAGATAATAAAACAGAGAGGTATCTAAGCACATCATTTAAAACAAACAAACAAAGTATATATGTGCAAGAAGCAGGAGGGTTTAGGGTATCTTAAACCAGGAGGTTCTCTTTCTATCTTTTCTCGACCCCTTCCACCAGTTGAGGATTGACTCTTGGTAAGTAGGTTCCATCAACTTTTTCATTTCAGAGGACTCTTCGTACCTCAACCAGAAGTCTTCACAAAAAGGAATGATTTCCCCTCTGTTCATTCTGCCTTTTAGTTTCATCTGGATCAGAAGTACACCTCTGCTAGCAAGATCCTTGAAGCATTTGAGCCCTTCACGATGAGTTTTATCTTTGATAAGCGTGGACTCTTTGCATAACTTGATGTAGTACTTCAAGTATTCTGCTTGTTTGAAGTTGTTGATCTATAGAAAGGATGGACTATTAGAGGTAGGCAGATCGATTTCAGGGAGCTCTCATACTTGGAATCTGGAACTCATAGAGTCTGGACATCCATCCAAGAAGATGCAAAGTGAGTCTGGTGCATTCTTTTCGTCTGCGGCCTGAGCTTCCAGGTCAGGTTGCTTCTGAGGAAGAAAAATATTTGAGAGGCTTGTCTTTGCCATTTCTTTAATATGATCATCTGATCTGATACTTTGAATAGCTCTTCTTCAACTCTCCTTTTTTTCTCTTCTCTTTCTTCTATTCCTCTACGAAGACCAGGATGTACATCTGAGATAGCTTCTGATTTCGTTTTGGTTGATTTGCTATCTTGTTATCCTCTGGAGCTTCCTCCATGGCCTCCTCCATCACCTCCTGAATCCTTCTTAGGCAAGATTGTTAGTTATCTGCAAGAGGAAGGATCCTGCTGCCTTCTCTGTTCGATCCTCTTAATGGTCTCTTCCCCCTTTTTGTTATCATCAAAGGCCAAGCCAACTCCGAACTTGAGCATTGAATGCACACTGGTTAAAAGATCAGTATGATCCTCCAAGGTTTGATTCTGTTCATACTGAGAGTTGGAGACCTCTTTGAGGGAAGCGGTCATAAATTGTTGCTCCAACTCAATTTCTATTAACATGTTTGCTTGGAAATTGAGCTTTTCGTTCATGCTCTTGATGGTGTCAACAAGGATGGTAGAGGAGGTTAGAGAGGAGATAGACTTTTTTAGTTTAGCCAAGGTTGCATTAAATGTGTCCATCTGGAAGGAAGCTTGAAATCGATCCTTCCTTGTCTTAGCTCTCATCAGCTTGCTTGTTTCGCTCAAGGATTTCCCAAGTTTTCCTACTACCTTGAGGACGTCATCAAAAGATTTTTTCTCATCATTCTTCACAGAAAGAGAAGGGTTTAGAGATTTGGATTTTTCGGCTCTGGATTTACCTTGTTCACTGGGTGATCCTTCATCGCTGCTGGAGCTAGACATGAAACTTTCAGTGTCTGCTCCCTCACGTGCTGATACCTCCTTATCATCATTGTCTGCCTCCGCATGAGCTGATACATCCATATTATCAACTGGTGTTCCATCCTGAGGGACATCTCCCTTCCAGGCTTGCAACCTCCTTATTGTTTCTCCAGAAGGCCCTTCCTCCTCCGGTGTCTCCTCAACTTCTATCTGTTTCATCGAAGTCTTTTGCTGGGAAGACTTCTCAACAGTAGGCTCTTTAGGAGCATCCTCTTCAGCAGAAGGTTCCGTTTGAGCAGTTTGTTCTGCTGGGTTCTTATCAACAGCAGGCTTTATGTTAGTAGCCTGTTCCATGCGGCCTCCTCTGCAATCGTCTCTCCACGATTCGTAGGATCTTCAGAAATTACATCTTTCATCTTCATTGGTGTAATTTCCTCAGTCGTTTTATCGACTTCCATTGGTACCTTATCAACAGGGAGTCCTGGAACAAAGGTTCCTTCCTCAACGATTGCTGCTCTAAGTATTTCTTCAAGAGCTGCAGCAACTCCGAGAGCATCCAACTTTGCAGCCTCCGGAGTAGTTGCCAGCTCCATCATTGGCGAGTCGGTCTTTCCCATGATGGTAGGGGTATCTCCAATGGTAAGAACTTCTCATGCAATGTCTGATCTTACATCCTCCTCATCTAGTAAGACTACTATGTCCACTAGCTGACTGTATGTGCCGCTAGATTCATTTTTTGATGCGGGTGGTGAAGGATTCTTCTAACTGATCGGTGGAGCATTGAAAGGATATTCAATTGATGTTGCTCCAATGGAGGAACCTTCACCTGGTTGTATGAGCACGGTCTTATGCCTCCTCCTTGTTTCCACCACACTGGTATCTAAGGCTTGTTTCAGCATCCTTTCTTCTGCTTCATCTACTCCAAATGTTTCTGCTTGTTTTTCAGCGAAGCCCACGTCATCGCCAGCAATGACCTGTTCAGCAATTGCATTTAGGATAACATCATCCTTGTAGAAGTCAGGTTGCTCGATGGGCTTTTTTTCCTTTATCGTCCTTGGAGAGGGTGGAGGTAGTTCAAGCGGTACGGCTTGCTTCCTCTTTTCTGCAATAGCAGCCAATTTCACTTCTGCTTCGTAGTTTTCTTTAAAGTCTCTCCACTTCCTCTCCCGGAGTCCTTTCAAGAACCTTGAGTCCAACACTTTTTCCTCCCTAATATCAGACACTTCAGCCCAGTTCAGTGCCAAATCTTCCTCTGCATACAGCTCACGCCACTGAAACATAAGTAGACTGGGAAGGTGTCGGTAATTCCACTATGTCATGAACCTTTCCCACTGCTTCTCAAACTTTCCCTTCATCTTGGCTATGTCCAAGACTATTTCAGGGTCAGAGTCATCCGCGCTCTCCTCAACCTCCATTTCTAACTGTTTTTTTAGCTGAGCACTGACCTTCTGTACAACTATCTATGCCTGCTCAATGGTTTGAATCTCTGATTCAGCATCCTTATCCTTGCTTGGGGGGCAGGGAGCATCAACATAGGTGATGGTGATGCTTCATCATCAGAAATTCTCTGCTTTTTCTTCACCGCCTGTTTCCCCCTCACCCTTTCTCTCATTTCCTTTTTCTCCCGCCTCTCTTTAAGTCTCATTCTCCTTCGCCACAGTAACCTTCCTGGTTACCGGGAAGACCTTAGTTCCTTTCTTGGCAAAAATTTTGTCATAGCCTATGAACTTGCCCTTTTGAATGGGCTTACCTTTTGACAGGTCGTGACCAGCAAACCATAAGATGGTGTTGATCACTAGTCCATAAGTTGGCTGCTAACTTTCTTTTCAACCCTCTTCTTTAAGCCTGGTGAAGACATACTCTGCCCAGACTGGTTCTCAATGATATGGCAGCAGATGTCATGGAGCATCTGATACTCCACCTAGAAGAGCTTTTTGTTACATCTCTTGTTCAAAGGTAACATGTCTTCTGAGCCTGTGAATCTCTTCCAGTATTCTTCCACCATCGCCTCTCCGTAGGTGGCTAACTCGCTGCGATCCATTCCTTCAGTGGGCGGTTGAAAGATTTTCCCAAGGAGACTGGAAATGATCTCGATCATCTTCTTCCCCATCTTAGACATGATTTTTGTCTTATCCTTAGATATTTTTGCATTGTTGTAGAACTGCCTAACCAGGTCCTCGCAGTAGGGTTCCTTGTAACGCGAGCAGAAACCCCATACCCTGGACTGGTGGAGATTGTTGAGAATCATTTGCATAAGATCGATTGAGTGACCTTCATCTCTGATGGCTTTCAGTAATATCTTCTCATCAACAAGACAACCATCTATTACTTGAGAGTTTTTGGGTGCCATTTAAAAAGTAGGAGGGAAAAGGTTTCTACAAAAATAGAGATAGAGCACACAAAGAGTTTGCTAAGTTACTGTTTGCAGCAAACTTTAAAAGTTAAGGAAATATGAGAGTGTAAAGGTTTCTGAATAAGGTATAAACTCTATTTATAAGAAAACTTCCTATGTTTTGATCAATGACTCTAATCTGCACAGAATTTAAATGGTTTATCATCACGCGGTTGAGGATCCTGGCATTTAATGCGCTAATTTGCTTTTTAACTTTTCAAAGATCTTGAGGGGCTTATTTGCAAATTATCACCGTTTTTTATTAGGTAACCTGCCCTGATTTGATGCACCACATCTTGGGATTGGCAGTTTCTTATGATCGTGCGCTTCGTGGGTTCTTTTGTGATGATTACTTTTCCAGATGGCTCTTGCTGACGTGTCCTTCAGTGAGCTTTGTTAGCTGCCTACATCAGGAACCTTTGGCAGGAACCTCTCCCTAAATTCTTTCCTGATTTTCCTTTAACCTTCTTATTTCTAAGTTTTCTTGGCTTCCCTCTAAGCTGTAGAAAACTTTGACAGAAGTTTATTAGAAGAGTTAGCATAATATGATAATACCTAATTCATTTCTTAGAAAAAAAAATCTTGATCCACAAAGAGGTTTTGTAAATATTTCAGCTAGCTGTTGATCAGTGTGAATTTTCTCTAGTGAGATGTCTTTCTTCTCCACATGATCTTTGATGAAGTGATGTCTGATGTTGACATGTTTAGTTCTTGAGTGGAAAACTGGATTGTATGTGATTGCAATTGCGCTTGTGTTATCATACATGATCGGAGTATCCTTTTCGTTAACGTTGTAATCTCGAAGCTATTGCTGAATCCATAAGATTTGTGCACAGCAGCTTCCTGCAGCAACATATTCAGCTTCAGCAGTGGATGTGGCTATTGAAGTTTGCTTCCTGCAGAACCAGGATACTAGGCGATTCCCCAGCATTTGACAAGTTCCGCAGGGTGCTTTTCCTATCAATTTTGCAACCTGCAAAATCAGAATCAATATACCTAATTAGTTTGATTCCTCCTTCTTTAGGATACCACAAGCCTACTTCTTAGGTTCCTTTTAGGTATCTGATTATTCTCTTAGCTGCTGTGAGGTGGGACTCCTTAGGAGCGACTTGATATCTCGTACACATTCCAACTGCAAACATGATGTCTGGTCTGCTCGTAGTAAGGTAAAGTAGTGACCCAATTAATCTTCTGTATTTTGTGATGTCAACAGCTTTACTCCTTCATCTTTATCCAGACTTCCTGAAGTTGGCATTGGAATGCTTAATGTACCGACATTTTCCATTTCACATTTCTTGATCAACTCATCTTCTGAGTCATCATCTTTAGCCATTAAGCAGATTAGAGCTTCTTCATCTGAAGATGAGTCCTCCGAATCACTGTCAGTGGTTGACTCTTCTTTCTTGGATGTCTTCTCAGGTGTAGCTGCCTGAGAGGATTCTGCCTCACCGATTAGCGCCCTTAGCCTCTGGCGTTCTTATCTTTTACTTTCTTGTCTCACCTTCCGTTTATCTTCTGGATATCGGTGGACTTCTAGATGTGGGCATTCCCTGGCATAGTGACCTGGTTTTCTGCAGTTATAACAAAGGTTGGTAGGTTTGGAGTTTGATTGGGGTGACTGCCCACTGGTTCCAGTTTCACTTTGCTTCCTCCTGAAGCCATCTGTTCGTGAGTTCCTTCTTATGAACTTTTGAAACTTTTTCAGGAGTAGTGTCATATCTTCTTCTGCATTGGCCTCCAACGTAGCTATTTGATCTTTGGACTTCCTAGCTTCCTGAGGTTGTCTTGCTGTTAATGCAGTAACCTTCAAGTTGCTTCCTTCAGTTTCCATTTTTCTTCTGTTGATGTCGAACTCAAAGGCTTTGAGATCTAAGAAGAGGTCGAATGTGCTCATAGACTTTAAATCCATCGATACTCTCATGGTTGTTGTCTTACTATCCCACTCAACAGAGAGAGCTCACAGCACCTTCATGTTTTTCTCCTTTTGAGTGTAGACCTTGTCCAGAGACTCAAGCTCATTAATGATGGTTGTGAACCTTAGATCCATTTGCTCTAAGGTTTATCCAGGTATCATTTCAACAGCTCGAACTTCTGAGTTGCTGTTGAGACTTTGTTTTCTTTTGTGAGCTCGGTGCCTTCGCATATTTGCTCAAGCTTTTCCCAGATCTCTTTGGCGGTTCTGCAAGTTTTTACCTTACTGAAGGTTCCTTTATTGAGGGTGAGGAATAGAGCGTTCTTTGCTACATTGTCTAGGTTTGCTATTCTCCTCTCGTCAACAGTCCATTCTTCTCTAGTTTTTTCAAGAACAGTTGGATGTGAGATGGCTCCTGCATCTCCTTGTCTATCAGCTGCTTCATCAACGACCCTGGCAATGGGTTAACTTTTGTAATTCTTGATGGTCCTTCAGTGATGACGTACCACATTTCATCATGCATAGCCGACAAGTGTGCCTGCATGTAAATTTTCCAATCATCATATTCTTCAATAGAGAACATAGGTACTTTATGAGAATCCATAGTGTGTATGCTTATGATAGAAACGAAGGTTTTCAGAAAGAGGGGATTAGGGATTGATCAGTTAGATCGGACGATTAATCCAACCCGCTCTGATACCACTTGTTTGTCCCAAGTGATAGTAGGCTTAGATGGGGGGGGGTGAATAAGCCTACTCAAAATTTTCAAACTTTTCTTCAAAGAAGACACTCAAGCAGTTTGCTAAAGGACTTACTACCCTGAAGGTTACTGCTTGAGCAGTTACCTTTAAAAAGTTTTAAACAGAGTGAGTTTTATGCACAGCGGAAATACTTTTTAAAACAAAGCTTCTTTTCTGAAAACCGATGATATGCTTATGAGAGGTATGAAGAAGATCAACGCAAACAAGCAATAACAAGAATAAGAACAGCAGAAAGCAATATAATAATGAACACAGCGATTTATAAAGGTTCAAGGGTGGAGTAATCCCTCTACGTCCTCTCTTCTCCTTCTCAATGAGGGACTTTGTTAGGTTAAACGGTTGATTTACACAAGCCTCACTTAGACAAACTAACCCTAACAAGAACTGTCAGTCTTTCCCATACAGGGTTACTGCACAGTGACCAAACTCAACTAGCCCACACAGAGCAATTGTTCTTCTACTAAGAACGTAAAAACTTGATCAGGAACACCCTCCGATCAAGCAACCCCTTAACAATCTAAAAAGAAAGATTTCTTCAACAACACAGGCAGCAAGCTTAGGAACGATGAGCTCTCTAAGCTAAAGATAGCTTGCTGCTAGACTGGACTTGAAACTTCTAATGATTTATGAGTGTTTTTCGTTTGATAGCTTGAGTGCTTTTGTTGCAAGAGTTTCAGGTATGTTTCAAGTGCCGGTCTTCTAGTATTTATAGGCGATTAGGATTTTGTCCGTTAGAGAGAAACAACCTTCTTTGCAGCTTGCATAGAGTAACGTGGCATCTTCTGATTTGTTCGTACACTGATTGTTGAGAGTATACATATCTGTTCCTGCAATCGTCATCCCTAGTCTGACATTTCTTCAGACTTTCTTTGTGCTTTTGATACGTGACATCACTTGATTGGTTGAAAGTGCGGTTGTGTCTACCGTAAACCTTGTACATGTTTTTCGAGGTAACTGCTACTTAACAGGTTGCTGATGCTTCCTGATGCTTTAGTTGACTTCAGCTTACTTTTGTTCATCTAGCAGTTAGTGAACTCAGTATCCTTGGGCAGTGTGCGGTCAGTATCCTTTTTTGAAGTAGCCTGCTGCAGATATGTATACTTATATTATTTTTACGATTTTATGCAGCAAGGTCTTCATGCTCCAATCTTGATCTTCAGGCCTCCTGATCCTATACTTACAGAATTTACAATGGAATCTAAATACATAGGATCCTAGGCTCTAGTCTATTACATGTTTTGTCTTTCATCAAAATCTTATACAATGTTCCTTACAAACACTTAACAAGAACTGTCAGCTTTCTTCCCACACAAGGTAGCTAGACAGTCACCAAAAACACTTTGCCCACACAGAGCACTTGTTCTTCTACTAAGAACGAAAACACTTGATCAGGAACAACCACCGATCAAGTGATTACTACAGTCTAAAGAAAGTACAGAATAAATTCTTCAACAAAAGAGAGCAACAAGCTTTGAGCAGATAACTTCTAAAAACATGATATGTTTGCTACGATTAGACTGGACTTGAAACTTTAGGAATGTAAGGATGATTTGATTGAGAGCTTTGGGTAGGTCCCAGGTGGTAGTAGTAGGCTTAGAGGGGAGGGTGAATAAGCCTACTGTAATTTTAAAACTTTTATTTCTTCTATCGGCTTAGTTCCAGAATCAGTAACCTTTTGGGAGGTTACTGATCAGAGTGGTTGCGGAAGCTTTTCTCTCATTGAAGTGTCAACTATAGAAGATGTGCAACTTAACATAGAGTATGCAAGTAAAGCAGTAAGCACATATAGATGCATAAATATATAGAGGTTCGAAGGTGGAGTAATCCTTCTACATCCTCTCTACCTCTTCTCAAGAGGGAACCTTTGTTAAATCTTGTTGGTTTATATAGCTCTATCTATTACAACATAGATTTAACAAATAAGTAGCAAGCCTTCACACAGATGCTTTCCTACTCTCCTAACTGACCCACACAGGATCCTACTCTACCCATCCAGGGTCCTCACTTTCTTCTTCAGAAAGTGGACAACTCAGCAGGACTTTATTCCCCGCACCGATCACTCCAAGATAGTCCTTAAGATAAGGGTTTGTCTTATCCTTCTTCAATTGGGTGCAGCAAGCTTAGACTTCTTTTGCAGGTTGATCTGCTGAAGCTTGCTGCCTTGACTGACTAACTGAGCATTCGTCCCATGGGTTAAAATGTTTGAGCTTCTATTCTCTTCTTCTTATCTTTTGAACACTATTCTCTTCTATTTGGTCTTCCCCCTCTTTCTAAGCTCTCTCTTGCACTTTGATTTTTTCTTTTCTTTTTTCCGCTTTCACTTTTCTCTCTTCTTAAGCTCTCTCACCTTCTTTAGTCTTCAGTCTTCTTCTATTTATAGATTAGGAAATGTGCCCATTGAAAGTAGATAGATTTCCATCATTGATAGCACCGCAATTCTTCTGACACACGCAAGCTTTTTGCTTTTCACGTGTCTTTTCTGATTGGCTCCTCCTCTCTTCTCTCTACCGGTAACTTCTTGTGTCTACCGATAACTTTTGACTTTCTTCCCATTCCTGCTTTGTAGCTTCCGCCTCGTGCTCACTATGGTGTTCCTTCTCTGGCTTGCTCCGTCAGGTGGCTTAAGGCTTCTGTAGCATGCTGCTTCTGCAGTATACTTAGGCATGGTCTCTCAGGTAGCTTCCTGTCTGATAGCTTGCTGTTCTTCAGTCCGCTTCAGCAAGTTCTCTTCCAGTAGCTTCCTGCAGTCATCGGTATCCTAATTAGTTCACCCGATTCCTTTCCACCATTCTCTTCAGTATCCTTCATTTGATACTTTCTCTAATCTATCTTTCTTCTGCAGTAACCTCGTTGCAGTAACCTTTCGAGCTAGGTTATGCGTATAGAGTTAGGGTTACTTTCTTAAGGTTTTGTATCATCAAAACATACTTAAATGTTTCCAACAATTTCCCCATTTTTTATGATGACAAAACCTTTGCAGAAGATCAAAAGAACATAATCATTTAAGCATAGAAAGTAGTTTGTATGATAAACAAAGTTATAGCATACTGATTTCATCAAATGACATGTAAGTCTAAAAAAAAGGGCACAAGGAATGAGATTTTAAAGAACAAAAGAGATTTTATTTAGATTAGACATTTACAATACAACGTATTAAGCACAGTACAATAAATTTCCTATTTAGACTCATTCTTCTTTCTTATTGTTCTTTCCTTTCTTTCTTTTCCCGTCTTGCTTGCTGCTGGCTCCTTTCTCTTTCTGTTTTCCTTCTCCCTCACTTGGTGCAGGAACCTGCTCCCAGTAGATTCTTCTCTTCGGCTAGAGAGGTGAGCTGAAAAAGGTGTGAGAAGCGATGCGCGAGAGAGAAGGAATTCATTTGGAGGGGAACGTAAAGAAGCAGAGAAGTTTAGATGCAGTAGCTTGCTGCCGCCTTTTCTTCTCCTTCAATCTCCACTGACTCCTCCAACTATCCCTCCTTCTGATTCTCTCGTATGCAAAAGAGAATCCACCTCATAGAAGAGTTGGAGTTTACTCTTCTCCACCTCTGGAAGTCTTTTGATCTTCCATGACTCTTCGCAGTTCCTTCCCCCCTTTTTAACATCATCAATGAGCTGCAGTTCTGGGATTGTTAGAGAGGGGTCCTTCGCTCTACCCTCCTGCCTCGAGAAGAGGAACTTGGGTGCAAGTCCTTTGGAAGTGAGGTGAGAGTTGAACCTAGAAGATCGAATCTTCTAAGAAAAGCTTGCTTAGCAAGTGTCAAGCGTTAGAGGTGACTTTTGATGATTTGATGTGTGCTTGATTGATTATTTGTAGAGAATGTGTTCTTTGAAAGGAATAAAGAGAATGGTTTCCAACAATCGGGGTCATGATTTACCAAGGATTAGAGAGAGACAGGATATATGCCTGAAGATGAAGAATAAGAAGTGCATGTATTTATAGAGTTTAAGATACTCCCTGTTGCAGTTAGATCTTTAAAGATCTCATTAACTATTTCACCGGTTTCCAATAAAGTTGTTGGCAGTTTCCACAGCTTTTCCTCTTCCTAAAGTGATTGCTTGAGTGTGTGGTTAACAACTGATTCTTCACCCTTAGATTCTTCTGATCGCTCGGCTGAAATTGTTTGTTGGTCCTAAATATGGTGGTAGTAGGCTTAGAGGGGGGTGAATAAGTCTACTCCTATTTCAAAACTTTTTCTTCTATTCTGTCGGCTTGGTTGCAGTATCAGTAACCTTTTGGCAGGTTACTGATCAGAGTGGTTGCGGAAGCTTTTCTCTCCTAAGAGCCTAGTATAGAAGATGTGCAACTTAACATAGAGTTATGTAAGTAAAGCAGTAAGCACATATAGATGTATGGATATACAGAGGTTCGAAGGTGGAGTAATCATTCTATATCCTCTCTGCCTCTTCTCAAGAGGGAATATTTTTTAAGCTAGTTGATTTACATAGCCCTATCTATTACAACCCTCACTTAACAAGTAAGTAGCAAGCCTTCACACAACTGTTTGCCTACTCTCCTCACTGACCCACACAGGATCCTATTCTACCCACCCAGGGTCCTCACTTTTTTCTTCAGAAAGTGGAAAGCTTAGCAGGACTCGTTCCTCGCACTAAGCACTCTAAGACAACCTTTAAAAAGGTTTATCTTCTCCTTTTATAACTGGTGGCAGCAAGCTTAGACTTCTTTTACAGGTTTAACTACTATAGCTTGCTGTCTTGACTCTGAAACTGATTATGCGTCTTTGGGGTGTGAGGTGTTTGTGCTTCTCTTTTCTCTCTTCTTCTTTTGCTCCCCACTTTGCTCTCTTTTCTTTTGTGTAGACTTCCCCCCCCCCCCATTTCTGCACCTTCTTCTTCTGAGCTTTTTCTCTGTTGAGCACTTTTCTTTTCTTTTGTGCGCTCTCTCTCTCTCTGCACTTCCTTAGTCTTCAGTCCTCCACTTTTTATAAGTTATGAAATATGCCCGTTGAAGGTAGGTAGATTTCCATCATTGATGCGCCACACTCCTGACACATGCTAGTTTTTCACTTTCCACATGTCTTCTTCTGGTTGGCTCCTCTTTTCTTCTCTCTACCGATAACTTCTTGTGTCTACCGGTAACTTTTGACTTTCTTCCCATGCCTACTTTGTAGCTTCCTTCTCGTGCTTCACTCTGGAGCTTCCTTCTCTTGCTTGCTCCTTCAGGTGGCTTGAGGCTTCTGTAGCATGCTGCCCTTATAGTATGCTTTCGGCATGGTCTCTCAGGTAGCTTCCTGTCTGGTGGCTTGCTGTTTTTCTGCTTCAGCAAGTTCTCTTCCAGTAGCTTACTGCAGTCATCAGTATCCTAATTAGTTCACCCGATTCCTTTCCACCATTCTCTTTAGTGTCCTTCCTTTTACACTTTCTCTGATCTTTCTTTCTTCTGCAGTAACTCTGTCGCAGTAACCTCTCCTAAGATTGGTTATGCTTTAAAGTTACTTTCTTAAGGTTTTGTCTCATCAAAACATACTTAAACATTTGCAAAATTCTTCTAGGGCTATGAAAAGGTGGTCTATTTCTGGAATGGCGATCTACTTTTTATGCGCGCACATTACCAAGAAATTTTTCAGTAACTGCTCTGATTTGAGAGTTGTAACCTACAAGTAATCTCTTTATCCAGTGACCTAATGATACGTCCTGATGCCCAGTGACCTAGTATCCAGAGTATTGGTGTCTAGCGTCCTGGTACACAGCGACCTGGTGTTCAACGACCTGGTGTTCAGCGACCTAGTGTCCAGCATCCTGATATTTAGCGTCCTGGTACCCAGCGACCTAGTATCCAGCAACCTGGTATCTAGCATCCTGATATCTAGCGTCATGTTATCCAGTGACCTAATATCCAGTTAGCCTGGTATCTAGCATCCTGATATCCAGCATCCTATTATCCAACGACCTAGTATCCAGTAGCCTACTGTCTAGCGTCCTGTTGTCAGAACTCCATTTTGTTTCTTAGATTTGTCAATTCGTTCCCTCTGAATTCAGTAGCCTGTTGTCTAAGGTACATGCAGTAAAATTATTTTTGTATAGGTACTCATACACGTCTGAGTCCTTCTGAGTTAGTCTTCTTACAGGAACTTACCATTTCCTTACAACCTGTTAGACCCTTAGAAGGTGTTGGGCCGAGGCACGTTTGTCCTTAGTGTGCCAAGGCCGAGTTAGGCGTCGACGGGGGAGTTGGCGTGTACCGAGTCGGGGACCGAGTGGGCACGACGAGGTTTATAGGGACTTGGGGTATTTTATGTGTTTGGGTCAAGTTAGGCAGGTTGGGGCGTGTTGTGAGGTTCAGCGCGCACTGGCGGGGGCGTTTCGGGGGAGGCGTGCGCGCAGCTGCCAAGAAGTCAAAAAGTCGCATTCTACAGCCAAACTGTGTCTACTAGGGTCACAAGGGTTTATTTTTTTAAGACTATTATAAGGGGGAGTGCTCACTTGAGCACCCTGCCGAGGGTCCCGAGGGGATGGCCGAGGAAGGCCGGCCACACCCACCCGGCATGCGCCAATGTGGTCGGCGGGTGGTCCAGGTAAGTCCGGCGGTCCGGTGCGGCCGGCCGGCGAGGTCCAAACGGGTCAGGGACACTTTAGCCCGACGTGATCAGGGAGGCAGTAGGAGTCCGATTTCGAGGGTGTTGGGGTCGGATGGTTGATGGCTTGGCTGTTAGGCGGGGTTGTGACTTAGTTGGCTTGAGGGATCGATGTTGTGGGATGGCCGAGTGGGCGCACGGGGCGCGCACTCAGGTTGCTGCCGGATTTCTATATTGCTATGCAGGTTATAGGAGCTTGCTTAGCCGAAGGATGAGATGGTCAATGCTTGATGATGGCATTCGACTAAGTATGCGGGCGCCCAGACGCATACTTAGTCGGCGGGATCGGTTCGGGCGCGCGCTTGCTTGGTGCTTGCGCGCGCGATGTGGCGCTTTCGACAGATGGGCGCACGAGGCAGTTGCTCGGCAGGTGCGCGCGGAAGGCGGGCGCGCGATATGTGCGGCCCGTTGCTTCCCGCGCGCGCGAGGCGATTGGCGGGCGATTCCAGCGCGCTCCAGACTTAGGCGCGCCGAGGCGATCTTATCCATTTCCGTTCGGGGTATTCCAGAAGCGGGCGGTTTCCATGTTGGCGTTGGAGCCGTTTGTTCGCTGGCATATTTTATAGTTGGACACGTGGCAGATTTGACACGTGTCCTGATCCGGTTTGTTCCCAGCATGTGGGGGATGTCCCTTGCAGTTATTCTTGTTGCCTATAAATACTTGATCCGATGTTGTGAGTTGCACGACACCACATTCGGTGATATTGTGTGCAAGCCACGACGAGTTTCCTTGTACGAATTGCGAGTAGTACGGGTTGAGGCGCTGCCTCGTAAATCTTGCGTGTTGTTTATGTTTTCCGCTGCCAAACACGTTATACTTGTCTTGCGCTTGTGTGTGTTGTCCGTTGGATCTTTGTTGCAGGTTTCTGACCGAGTCCGACGTTTGGGGAAGGCTGACTAGTTTTGTGGGAAAACTAGGCCGCACGGTGGGTTTCAAAGGTGAAAAATTTGTGTTCGTTTTTACCCCTGTGACAAGTGGTATCAGACCCCGGATTAACGGGTTCGAACCAGAGTGTTGAACGATGGCCTCGAAGAGTCGCATGGATGAACTGGAAACGCGTTTGGAAAGGTTGGAGAATCTGATCGAGCCTCCTCCACAGATGCCCGAAGTTACTCCAATTTTCCAGCAGATCGAGAATGGTGATGCTACGGTTGCTGATCTCCGTAGTGCCCTAAGGCAGTTGGTGCAGTTGGTTGAAACCATTCCTTCCTTCGTGGAGGGGCGGATAGTGTCTAGTCAGGAGGATCTCTCTTCGACCCAGGAAGAATTGACAAGGAAGATCGAGTCCGTGGTGGATGATCTGAAGTTGTTGAAGAAAGTGGTTGGGCAGGGAACTTCTGAAGATAGGCCAGCCGTGTCCAAGGTTAGGGTGCCAGATCCGAAACCCTTTGGCGGAGCAAGGAATGCCAAAGAGTTGGAGAACTTCCTCTGGGATATGGAAGTTTATTTCCAGGCATCACATGTCCCCGATACTGAAAAGGTATCCATCACAACTATGTATCTGTGCGATGATGCGAAATTGTGGTGGCAGTCCCGGATGAACGACGATGCAGCGGCAAACCGAGATCCCATAGTGACGTGGGAGGCCCTCAAGAAGGAGTTGAAGGACCAGTTTCTGCCGTGCAATACATCGTGGTTGGCGAGGGATGCTTTGCGTAAGTTGAAGCACACGGGGTCGGTTCGGGATTATGTGAAAGATTTCAGTTCGTTGATGTTAGATATCAGGGAGATGTCGGAAAAGGACAAGCTGTTCAATTTCATGGCGGGATTGCAACCTTGGGCCCAAGCTGAATTGAGAAGGCAGGGGGTGAAGGATGTGCCATCCGCCGTGGCCACGGCAGATCGATTGGTGGATTATCGAGTCGTGGGAAGCCCGGAACCGAGCAAGTCCAAGAAGGAGTCGGGGAAAGGCAGAGATAAGGGTAAGAAAAAGCATGACGAGGGGGATCGCAAGTCAGATGAGCATGGTCAGTCAAGTTCTCCGCCACGTGGGCAGAAGGACAAGACAGTGATGGGTTGCTTTATTTGCAACGGCGATCATCGGATGCGTGAATGTCCAAAAAGGGAACGGCTGAATGCGTTAATTGCAGGTGAGCGGAGTGGGGACGATGATCAAGATGAGGTCAGAGTCAATCCGTTGCAGTTGATCGGGGCGATTCAGTCGGACTTTATGGCAGGTGGGTTGCTATTTGTTCCAGTCTGGGTGAACGGTATCCGTCTAATGGCTTTGGTGGACACGGGTGCTACACATAACTTCATTTCAGACCGGGAAATTGAGCGGCTGGGACTGAGATTGTCACCGCTTAGCTGCCGTGTGAAGGCTGTGAATTCTGAGCCGAAGTCGATCAAGGGCATTGTTGATGTGCAGATGAGGGTAGGTTCGTGGGAAGGACTTTGCCAGCTGACTGCAGTGGGCCTTGATGATTTCGATATGATCCTAGGGATGGATTTCTGTTTGATGGCGAAAGCATGGGTGCTGCCAAGGGTGGGATGTTGTTATGCGATAACAAGGGTGTTTCCTTTGTTGCAGGTTCCAAAACTGGTGGAGTTGATGGAGCAGCGGGTGCTTCTAATATTTCATCATTGCAGGTTGAGGCCGAATCGAGTCCTAAGAGATATGGGACTTATCTTGAGGCGCTGCTGCGAACCAAGCCGAATTCCACTCAAGATGTTTCCAATTATATGGAAAAACTGCCGTTGGAGGTTCACGGGACCGGAGGTCGGATCGAGGGGCAGAGCGAGAAAAGTCGGGGGACAGGTTCTGTTTTGCAAAGGTTGGGTGGTTCCGATGCAGGTGAGTCTGCGAAGGGTTCTGTGAGATCGAGGCAGAAGGGGAAAGCTTGTGTTGCTAAGGGTTTAGACGAAGAGGCTCCACGGACGACGAGGGCATCGTCGAGTTTTGGTGGGGGAGGTTTGTTAGACCCTTAGAAGGTGTTGGGCCGAGGCACGTTTGTCCTTAGCGTGCCAAGGCCGAGTTAGGCGTCGACGGGGGGAGTTGGCGTGTACCGAGTCGGGGACCGAGTGGGCACGACGAGGTTTATAGGGACTTGGGGTATTTTATGTGTTTGGGTCAAGTTAGGCAGGTTGGGGCGTGTTGTGAGGTTCAGCGCGCACTGGCGGGCGCGTTTCGGGGGAGGCATGCGCGCAGCTGCCGAGAAGTCAAAAAATCGCATTCTACAGCCAAACTGTGTCTACTGGGGTCACAAGGGTTTATTTTTTAAGACTATTATAAGGGGGGAGTGCTCACTTGAGCACCCTGCCGAGGGTCCCGAGGGGATGGCCGAGGAAGGCCGGCCACACCCACCCGGCATGCGCCAATGTGGTCGGCGGGTGGTCCAGGCGAGTCCGGCGGTCCGGTGCGGCCGGCCGGCGAGGTCCGAACGGGTCGGGGACACTTTAGCCCGACGTGATCAGGGAGGCAGTAGGAGTCCGATTTCGAGGGTGTCGGGGTCGGATGGTTGATGGCTTGGCTGTTAGGCGGGGTTGTGACTTAGTTGGCTTGAGGGATCGATGCTGTGGGATGGCCGAGTGGGCGCACGGGGCGCGCACTCGGGTTGCTGCCAGATTTCTATATTGATATGCAGGTTATGGGAGCTTGCTTGGCCGAAGGATGAGATGGTCGATGCTTGATGATGGCATTCGACTAAGTATGCGGGCGCCCATACGCATACTTAGTCGGCGGGATCTGTTCGGGCACACGCTTGCTTGGTGCTTGCGCGCGCGATGCGGCGCTTTCGACAGATGGGCGCGCGAGGCAGTTGCTCAGCAGGCGCGCGCGGAAGGCGGGCGCGCGATATGTGCGGCCCGTTGCTTCCCGCGCGCGCGAGGCGATTGGCGGGCGATTCCAGCGCGCTCCAGACTTAGGCGCGCCGAGGCGATCTTATCCATTTCCGTTCGGGGTATTCCAGAAGCGGGCGGTTTCCTTGTTGCCGTTGGAGCCGTTTGTTCGCTGGCATATTTTATAGTTGGACACGTGGCAGATTTGACACGTGTCCTGATCCGGTTTGTTCCCAGCATGTGGGGGATGTCCCTTGCAGTTATTCTTGTTGCCTATAAATACTTGATCCGATGTTGTGAGTTGCACGACACCACATTCGGTGATATTGTGTGCAAGCCGCGACGAGTTTCCTTGTACGAATTGCGAGTAGTACGGGTTGAGGCGCTGCCTCGTAAATCTTGCGTGTTGTTTATGTTTTCCGCTGCCAAACACGTTATACTTGTCTTGCGCTTGTGTGTGTTGTCCGTTGGATCTTTGTTGCAGGTTTCTGACCGAGTCCGACGTTTGGGGAAGGCTGACTAGTTTTGTGGGAAAACTAGGCCGCACGGTGGGTTTCAAAGGTGAAAAATTTGTGTTCGTTTTTACCCCTGTGACACAACCCATGGTTGCTGTAAGGATAGTTTGATTCCTGTAAGACTTTTGTTAGTAAGCAAAAGAAGGTGTGTGCAGGTGTTAACTTACTGTATCTTTTCTAGAGAATGAACTCCTTCAGATGTAGATAATATAAAACATGATACCAGCAAGGTAGACAAATTTATTTCCATTCGGAGTTACTGTTTTGCTTGGTTCCTTAGGGAATGTCAGTTTGTTTTAAACATTTTTCAACATACTATTTTAGGTAATCCTGAGGTTTCTACATGAGTAGGTGAAGCATCCCTTTTTGAATATAACATACAGGCTTCGCTTCCTCTTTTTCAAGTCAAGTGACCAGTATCTTTTTCATGTGGTCACTTGAGATTCTTTGACAGAATAAAGATAAGCGAGACCAAAAATATAAGAGTAAATTAGAACAAAGTACCTGGTCGTCGTTATTCTTTCCTTGAGAGTAGGTTTAAAGAGTGGATCCTCTTTCATCTCTTGTTTCTTTCTGGAGGGTGGTCTGGTTGATGGAGTGAGCTTCTCTTCCTACTCCTTCGCTTGTCTTCCTCAGCATCTTCCTTCAGGGTTGCTTCTTATGGTTGTTGTTTGGAGTCTCCTGGTGTGATCCATACTTGCAGCTTGGCGTTGTAGCAGCTTGGCGTTGTAGCAACTTCCTCCTTTTGTTCAGCAACGTGTCTTTCTTGTTGATTTGCTCCGTAATGGTCTACTCCGTGATAAGTAGAAACTTGTTTCTTGTGCACATCTTCCTTCTTCATAGTCTGATCCTCGAATAGCTTGCTGTTCACCAGCTTCCTTCTTCTGAACAGCTTTTCTACACAACTCAAATTGATTTTCTGTATCCTTTAGCTGCTAGTTGTCTTCACATCAATCATACCCTTTTAACAAAGGCAGTAAATTGATCTATGATGTGAGGGAGGGAGAGAGAGAGAGAGAGATTTTCTAGAGAGAGATTTTTCACAGATGGGATCTGGATAGATCGATTAGATCTTTTGCATATCATCCAACCTGCTCTGATACCACTTGTTGGTATCAGATAATACATGTTGTATGATTTATCCACCTGCTCTAATACCATTTGTAGGTCTCAAGTGGTGGTAGTAGGCTTAGAAGGGGGCGGGGTGAATAAGTCTACTATAATTTTAAAACTATTATTTCTTCTATTGGCTTAGTTCCAGAATCAGTAACCTTTTGGAAGGTTACTGATCAGAGTGGTTGCGGAAGCTTTTCTCTCATTGAAGTGCCAAGTATAGAAGATGTGCAACTTAACATAGAATATGCAAGTAAAGCAGTAAGCACATATAGACGCATAGATATATAGAGGTTCGAAGGTGGAGTAATCCTTCTACATCCTCTCTACCTCTTCTCAAGAGGGAACCTTTGTTAAATCTTGTTGGTTTATATAGCTCTATCTATTACAACATAGATTTAACAAATAAGTAGCAAGCCTTCACACAGTTGCTTGCCTACTCTCCTAACTGACCCACACAGGATCCTACTCTACCCACCCAGGGTCCTCACTTTCTTCTTCAGAAAGTGGACAACTCAGCAGGACTTTATTCCCCGCACTGATCACTCCAAGATAGTCCTTAAGATAAGGGTTTGTCTTATCCTTCTTCAATTGGGTGCAGCAATCTTAGACTTCTTTTGCAGGTTGATCTGCTGAAGCTTGCTGCCTTGACTAACTGACTGAGCATGTGTCTCAGGGGTTAGAGTGTTAGAGCTTTTCTTCTCTTCTTCTTATCTTTTGAACACTCTTCTCTTCTGTTTGGTCTTCCCCCTCTTTCTAAGATCTCTCTTGCGCTTTGACTTCTTCTATTCTTTTCTGTACTTTCTCTTTTCTCTCTTCTTGAGCTCTCTCACCTTCTTTAGTCTTCAGTCTTCTTCTATTTATAAATTAGGAAATCTGCCCGTTGAAGGTAGATAAATTTCCATCATTGATAGCACCTCACTTTTTCTGACACACGTAAGCTTTTTACTTTCCACGTGTCTTCTTCTGATTGACTCTTCTTCTCTTCTCTCTACCGGTAACTTCTTATGTCTACCAGTAACTTTTGACTTTCTTCCCATGCCTGCTTTGTAGCTTCCTCCTCGCGCTCACTCTTGTGCTTCCTTCTCTGGCTTGCTCCGTCAGGTGGCTTGAGGCTTCTATTGCATGCTGCTTCTGCAGTATGCTTAGGCATGGTCTCTCAGGTAGCTTCCTGTCTGGTAGCTTGCTGCTCTTCAGTTCGTTTCAGCAAGTTCTCTTCCAGTAGCTTCCTGCAGTCATTAGTATCCTAATTAGTTCACTCGATTCCTTTCCACCATTCTCTTCAGTATCCTTCCTTTGATACTTTCTCTGATCTATCTTTCTTCTGCAGTAACCTCGTTGCAGTAACCTTTCGAGCTAGGTTATGCGTATAGAGTTAGGGTTACTTTCTTAAGGTTTCGTCTCATCAAAACATACTTAAATGTTTCCAACACTTTGAATGCTTGAATGCGCGAGTTTCAAGTAATTTTTTAGTCCAAGTCTTCTACTATTTATAGGCGTGAGAAATCTGCCCGTTGAAATGAGCATCCTCCTCTGCAGTGAGTTTCGTGGTGCGGTGTCCTCGCCTGATTGGTTCGTGTGTGATTCTGTTGCAATCGTATACCACTGCTACTGCGGCCGACATTCCAGCCTACAATTTGTCTTCTCGTTCTTTTGATTTCTCCAGCTATCGCTCTCTGATTGGATCGTACGTGAATGTTCCTAACAGCAACTCAGAGTGCTCAATCCGAGGTAACTGCTTCCTGGAGTTGGTTACTGCTATACTTTATCTTATCTGGCTAGCTTCCTGATCTGTAGCTTCTTTCTGAAGGTTGTTGCAGCTTATCCATACTTAGCCAATTTTGTGATTTGTTCAGCAGTGTCCTTCGGAGTAACCTTCCAAGCTCCTTCCAGTAGCCTGCTTCAGTGACCTAAACTTAGTCAATTTTTGATCTTTTAAGACAACAATGTCTTCATCTTTCTTCAAGCTTTAATCTTCGATCTTCAAGTTTCCTGGGCCTAATCTAAGCTTTTACAAATCAAACTAAATACAAAGGATCCTCGGCCCTATCTATTACATATTTTGTCTTCATCAAAATCTATACAATGTTCCTTACACACTTTGTTAAGTAATCACCAGTAGGCTATTCTGTCTTCAATTATTTGTTTCCACAAGTTATTATACAAAGAGGTAAAATACTTAAATGAAATCACACAGCACTCTAATCAATTCAGCCCCAATCTACATTTCAGCCCTAATCTATTTTTGCAGCAGCGAGTCTAGCGTGAGTAATCCCCCTTCCAAAATGGTTATATATGAAAAAATATTATAAAAGTATTACAAAAACTCTCTAAAGATGTTATAAAATTACAGCAAGTATATGATATAATAAAAACAAAAATATTCTGTAATGGTATTACACCAATTATGAAAAAGTATTATAGTAATGAGTTTATTACTTTTTTTGCCCCGTAAAATAAGGGTCTGACAATTTTGGACATTATTATATCGGGCTGGCCAATTTGGACAGTAATTTGCCAAAATGTGCAATTTATGCCCAATTTCAGCCCGAATTGCTTATTTGGGCTGAAATCGCACATGCGATGCACGTGTGGCCCTAATTTCGAGCTAAAAGGCCTAAAATCGGACACGTTGGATATTAAAATGATGTAGCATATAATTTTTAAAAAATAAAATCCACCTGAATATTAGAATTCAAAAAAAAAAGTAAAACTAAAAATTTAAAAAAAAAAATTTAAAAAATATTGTCTTCTCCACCACCACCCGCCCCCGATCTCCCACCACCGGTCAACACCTCTCCTCTCATCTCTCCCTGGTCTCTCATTGCCCCCTTTCATTCAATGATTTCCACAAAATCATCAGCCCTTTTCTGCAAATCGTTGCCCGGGTCGAATCGAACCCGTCGTGCGACTGTGTTCAAAGAAATGAGAATTTGACCATGGACAGATTCCTTCAACCTTCTCCTCCTAGCACGTCCAGGCAAAGCCCTAGTTTCAGCGCATCTATCGGGCATTTCGTCGGTGACGGGGTGGATGCACTTTTGTGGGAATTATCGGAGGAATTATCCCCAGCGACGGGGTGAATTTTGACGTATCTATCGGAGGAATTATCCCCCTGAGGTATGTAACTGGCGGTGGCATGATGATCCACCGTCGTGGTGTGGCGGACATGGTGGATTTGGTCGGAGAGTGTGTGGAGGGTGGGGCTTGGGGGTTGACGGAGAAGAGGGGTGTTTTTAATTTTTTTCTTTTTTAGTTTTGATTTTTATTTTGATTTTTACTTTATTTTATTCTTAAAAATGTTTTTAATATTTTTTATTTTAATTTTTAATTTTAATTTTATTATTACTTTATTTTTATTCCACGTCAGTGAAGTTGGCCCGGTGAGCCCGAATTGACAGCCACACGTGCATCGCACGTGCGATTTCAGCCCAAATAAGCAATTCAGGCTGAAATTGGGCATAAATTGCACATTTTGGCAAATTACTATCCAAATTGGCCAACCCGATATAATAATGTCCAAAATTTCCAGACCCCCTATTTTACGGGGCAAAAAAAGTAATAAATTCTAGTAATATTTTTAAGGTATGTTGGTCCCAAGTGGTAGTAGGCTTAGAAGGGGGGTGAATAAGCGTACTCAATTTTCAAACTTTTCTTTAAAACAGACGGCTTAGGCACTCAGGCAGGTAGCTGAAAAGCTTACTGTCAGAAGGTTACTGCTTGAGTAATTACCTTTTACAGAAAGAGAGTTTAATGCACAGCGGAAATTCGTTTTACCAAAGCTTCTTTTCTGAAAACCAGTTTGTGATGCTTATGAACAATATGCAGCATATAAGAAGATAAGCGATAATAACAAGATGAACAGTAGAAAGCACAACATAAAAAGTAAACACAGCGGTTTACTGAGGTTCGAGGGTAGAGTAATCCCTCTACGTTCTCTCTACTCCTACACAAGGAGGAACTTTGTTAAGTATATGGGTTGATTTACACAAGCCTCGCTTAGACAACCTAACTTAACAAGAATTGTTAGTCTCTCCCACACAGGGTTACTGCACAGTGACCAAACTCAACCTAGCCCACACAAAGCTCTTGTTCTTTCTACAAAGAATGTAACTACTTGATCAGGAACTGGCCTCCGATCAAGCAACTCCAAACAGTCTAAGAAAATATTTGTTATTTCTATTTCAACAACTCGGCAGCAAGACTAGAACAATAAGCTCTTTAAGGTGTAGATGATTGTTTCTTAGACTGGACTTGAAACTTCTAATGATTTCTAAGAATATATCGTTGGATAGCTTGAGTGCTTTGTTTGTGAGAGTTTCAGGTTTTTAAGTTTTTTTTAAGTTCCAGTCTTCATCTATTTATATTTGAAGGAATTTCTGACCGTTGGATAGAGAGCTTCCTTCTCATTATGCATAAGTCGACGTGGCTTTCTCTAATTGGTTCGTACATGGTTTGACATTGTACATCTCTATTGCTGCAATCGTCATACCTAGTCTGACATTCCTTCAGACTTCCCTTTTTGCTTTATTACGTGACATCTTTTGATTTGTTGATATTCCGGTTGTGCCTAACGTAAACCTCGTACACATCTCCTGAGATAACTGCTGCTTAACAAGTTGCTTAATTCATCCTTCTCGTTCAGTCAGCTGGTGTACTTAGCATCCTTTTGGTAGTGAGCTTTCAGCTTCCTTTTTGTAGCAGCCTGATGCATGAATTTTTAAATGCATTTAGAGTGTTCCTTATGCAGCAAGGTCTTCATCCTTTTTCTTTTGAGATGCAGTCTTGATCACCACGTCTTCTGATCCTATTCTATAAAAGAGATTTACAACAGAAACTAAGTACATAGGATCCTGAGCCTTAATCTATTACATGTTTTGTCTTCATCAAAATCTATACAATGTTCATTACAAGGTATTATAGTAATACACTAAATGTATTACTTTTTGAGTTATGATTTTTGTTTTCTAGAAACTTAGAATGATATAATGCATGATATTACTACAGATGTTTTCAAAAGTATTCTTCATGATATTTAATAGTATTACACATAGTCTCTTAAAAAATTATAATAATACTCTAAAAGTGTTTGTGATTAAAGGTACCACATTCATTCATATGCTTGTAATACACTAGTATTAATGTCTAGTGCGATTTACTGATACATAAATTTTACTATCTTAATGTTTTAGCACATAAATGTTGAACATAATTTTTTTTCTCTTAAGAGTAATTTCAATATAATTGTTACCCGGATGATGCACGATTATAAAATTTAAATATATTCATGTTTGATGTATATAAATTGTTAATTTGAGAAAAAAAAAATCAATATCAATTACTATGACATATATAAAAAATTCAAAAGTGTGTGCACTTAATTTTAGTAACTATTGGATTATAATTATAATGAAATGGTTAATATAGTCAAACTAAAAATTAGGATAAAGTTCAAAAAAATCATATGAGATTGACATCATTTTTAGGAATTATTTAGTTTTGATGAGATAAAGACTTTTATGTAGCAAGCTTCTGGAGAAGAACAACCTTGTAGTTAGGCTTAATTTGTAATATTTTCTATGTATCGGAAATGTCACTCCAACAAGACAAAGCTCACTTCACCAAAGAACAAATGTCATTCCAGCAAGCATCGAGGTCGCTACAACAAGCAGAAACAACTACCAGAAGCAGTTATAATAGCCGACAAAGTCACTACAATAGAAAAGAATTGTAGTAATCAAGTCCAAGGAAGAGTCACCTGATTTGGAACGTGTTATGTTACCAGTAGAGACATCCTAATCGAGAACCAATCAGAAATCGACAAACAATCTGACTTAGGACAGACCTGCAACACGGTGCATTAAATGCATGTACTCTGAAGATCAAATCATGTACTAAGAAGATCAACGCATTAAATGCTGGGAAGCTGCTACACTTCAACGGGCAGAATTCCTCTTCTATAAATAGAGATCGAGTGACAACTAAAAAAGGGCTGAAACATTTCACAACCGAACAAGCTTACAAGTTTATCATCTTCAAGCCTTAATTTTCAGTCACTCAATCTAAGTACAACAGGCTAGCAAGCTACAAAGTTCAGACATTCAAAGAAGCTAGCTCGCTGCAGAAACGTTGAAGAAATCATTTACTTTATTTCATATCTTAGATTGTTTTAGGAGTACCTAGTGGAGGGTTCAATACATGCTAGTGTCTTTCATTTTTTTAGAAAGAGTAAGAACTTTGTGTAGGTTAAGTTCAATCCTATGTGGGTCTTAGTAAGATAGTGCAGCAACTTGTGTGGAAACTGACTATTCTTTGTAGTGAGTTTGTAATAGATAGACTGTGTAAAACAAACGTCATTGCATATCCATTTGTAATTATTGATTAATTATTTTGAATACTTTTATTATTTTCTTAAATGGATGAATTTTCAGAGGTATACGTCTCAAAATATTAATATAATGATTTGATATTTTACTTCTTTAATTAATCAATCATCAAATATAGAGTAATATCATATTTTAAAAGTAGACTTACTATTCATTTAAGTAAAATATTTGATTATAGAAATAATAAAACATCTATTATAAGTAGCATGGATATACAATATACATTGCTCTCTCTGTCTTATAATTACCGTCATTCTGAAGTTTAAACGTATGTTTCATATCAAGTGTGTCGTTTTAAACTTTTATACAATTTTATTATCATATTATCCCTACTAATATTCATTAGCTAAACTTTAGGAATTTAATATGCTAGAAATATTTTGATTCTCTTTCCAACCTTGAATCATAAATTTCTTAATTGGTTAAGGGTATATTATTCCAATTTGTATGCTATTTTATTCATGATAACCTATGAAATAATATTTAAAAAATAACTAATAAATAAACGATTTATAGTTTTGATAGAAAATTATTGGGAAAATAATCTTAGTCCCACTTTAAGAGGGTAATCCGTAATTGTTATACTATAATATACATATATGTATATATTACCTCACATTTTAAATACCACACTAATATAATTCTGATATATTATACTATTAGAAATACAAATATACATATATATATATAAACTCTATATATATATATCTATACATAATAACAAAATGATTACTTATTTCCCACCAAAAGTCAAACTTTTAACTTTCCATTTTTTTATTTTTATTAATTAATAAATAAAATTGATTAAAAAACTAATTTAAGTACGAAAATATAAAAATTAACATCTACGACTCTTCTCAATTAAAAAAGTTCTTAGATACATATTTTGATATCTATATTTATTTCTCTTCATTTTTTGTTATTGTTATTGGTTAATTTTTTATGGTCTCCTAAAATAATAGTCTTGTAAAAGTTATGGAAAAAAATTCAATTTAAATTTGATACAATGGATAAAGAAAATCTAAACAATTAATTAAGAACATGTTTCTAGACTTGAATTTCTCAACATACTTAAACTAGTTTTTTAATCAATTTTATTTATTAATAAAAAAATAAGGTTGAAAGTTTGACTTTTGACGTGAAAATGATGATCATTACGAAATATATGATAATGAAAAATATGTAGATTTTTAACAGTACTATAGTTACTGAGTGTCTTCAATGATTATCTCAATCATCATCTTTGAACCATTAGCAAGATCCTTCAACTAAGGTTCCTTAATTCCAACAATCCAACCAATATATCATCTGAAAAACAAAAGTAAAAAATGTGTTTATTTATATATGTAAATTGATGTCTATGACATTACAATAATATTAATTGAATTAACATTTCTAAAACATAAATTCAATAAAAAGAGATCCAACCATATAATCGAAACTCATTCACCGGTTTTTCATTCAAGATTTCAAAAAAAAAAAAAACCAGAAATCATATATACTCTTGGAAATTTAGGATCGTTTGACTTTTGAATGAGAATTCTACCGAAGAAGTTGACTTTGTACTTGAAGAATAGTCATATTTTTTTGATTATTTTCAAACATTATTTATAATGTATAGTTGACCCTCTTGGAGTTTAGGCTTGAACTGATCAAGGTATTGCTTACGAATGGAACCATGAATTTTCATTCTCTATATTAAGAAAGATTTAAAACAACATTTAGCTATTAATATTATCATAAAAAATATAAAAATCAAGATTAATACCTCTTGATCCTTAAAGATGCACTCATGACTAAAGGTTTCATTCTTATTCTAATAGGCAGGCAGATCATAAGATGGCACCAAACGTAACTTCATATACCAAAAAGTCTTTGATGGTTGATCTCCTTAACCAGCATGCAAAATAATAAAATGTAGAGATGTATAGATAATTTCGAACATATGTATTTGATGGAATGAAAGAAATTGTAGCTTTATTAGATGGTGTATTTTATGTAATTAAAGATTTATTTATTACAATAAATCTGACCTGATCAATATATTATTGCCAAAATTATAGCACTTAAAATAACAATAAAAATATTGTGCATAAAAACAACTGCTGAATATATTATAAATATGAATAAAATATAAGCAATTCCTTTTATTTAAGAAATACCACAATAATTTTACATTAATGAAGCAATATACCAATTATTTAACCATTAAGGAAAATGGAGATATTATCTTATTTTATATATGTAGGCATGTTGATTCTATAAGCTAAAGGAAATAATGTCTTAAGAAACACTCACGGCAACATATATGCATAAAATTTATTTACAATATAAATATACTAAATATAATAATATAATTCATATAAAATATGATATACTATCCATGTGTATATATATGTCATAAGATTTATATTTGTCTAACATAAAATGAATAACAATTTAAATTATAATAAACTAACAACATATTAATTAAGGATTTGGATTTGGTAGCAATGATTTTTTTCCTATTCTAATATATTAAAAATTAGTATGAAAATATAATTATACTATAATAATTCATAACTTCAATTTTAGATTAAATTAAATATTACAATGAAGAAGTTTAATTATGGAATTATTCATTTTATTTAAGAAATACCATAATAATTTTACAATGAAGCAATATACCAATTATTTAACCATTAAGGAAAATGGATATTATCTTATTTTTATATATATATATATAGGCATGTTGGTTCAATAAGGTAAAGGAAATAATGTCTTAAAGAAATACTCACGACAACATATATCTATAAAATTTATTACAATTAATCTTGATAAGCATGATATGTAATAAAATAAAAAATAAAAAATTGAAGGTTGAAAGTTTAAATTTTGGAGGGAAAAAAATGATCATTTTGGTATTATATATAGATAGTAATTACGAAAATACTATAAAGGTCTTACTAATTTTCTATACAGGTATTACGTACATACACTTTTTAAAGGTATTACACATTTTTTTGTTTTAGATAACATCAGTGAGTCAGTTGATACAACACCTAAATGCTCCAATATAGTATCCAATTCAATTATACATCCTAAAAACAACATAAATTGGTTTTTTTTTTTTTTTCAAATTTTCAAATCAGTTACTATAAAAGTGAGTTACAAATTTGTCTATCTCTCTACAAATCTGTCTCTTCTCCTTCACATAGAAACCCCCAAATCCCCCAAACATACGAGTGATAGCATCTCCTCTTTGATACAAGTGTTAGCATCGTCCTCTTCGAGAAGGGATAGATCTGAGCTAGATCAAGGACTTCCAATGATGCATCCCCAACACTTCCATCATTGTCACAGCCACAAACTTTTACACTCCCAACTTCGCAAGGAGAAAGAGAAGAACCATAGCTACACTGAAGGAGAGAATAAGAGAAACATTTAATAAAATCAGAAAAGCTTAATAAAATACATCATTGAATTAAATATAAAGTTAATGAATACTACATAATATACATGATACATTACTGTAATATATATCACAAAAATGCATATATGATACCTTAAATGTTTTTATATCACCTAAATACTATCCATATAACACCTAAACAACAAAAGTAACCTACAAACCGTAAAATCATCAAAACTAATCACATTAAATACCTTGTAATGGCCACCGAAGAAGCCTTTTTGGATTTCTTCCCAACTACGCACAATTGTTTGTCACTAAAAAAGAAAAACTAACAAACAACAGAAAACCATCAAAACTAATCAAATTAAATATCTTGTAATGGTCACTCAAACTCAGAATTTCAAAATCATATAACTTAAAGCATAAAATACATCGTAACAACTACATACGTTCATATGATATCTTAACTGTATAGATATGATACTTAAAGTATGTTCACATAATGTCTCATGAAAATAAACAATAAAAAAATACATATGTGCATATAATACATTACATTAACATGTGTTAGATACATTTGTAGAATGTTTTGATGAGACAAATCCTTAAAGTAACTCTAAATAGGCATAAACAATCTTAGGACAAGGTTACTGCAATAGAGTTACTACAAAAGATTAAAAGAAATAGAGAAAGTGTCAAATGGAAGGATATTGAAGAGAAAGGTTATAAAGAATCGGATGAACTAGAAAGGAGGAGCGCAGAAAAAAACAAAGACCGGAGGAGGAGGAAGAAGAAGAGGAGGAGGAGGAGGAGGGAGGAGGCTATGAAGTGTTGAGAAGAAGATAAAAAAAATTATATTATATATATATATATAATATAATGGGTGAGTCGGGTCTGGTTGGGGGCATTGATCGCTCGCAAGTGTCTATGAATATTTGTAGGATGGTTTCTGTAAGACGAATCTTTATTATACCCATTAATTAAAGACAAAAACTTGCGTACATAAGATATTAGTTATATATTCATTAAGTATTATTCGTGTATTCATAAGGTATTAGTGGTATATCTCTGAAGGTATTAATAGTATATTCTTAACGTATTGATTGCATAATCATAAGGTATTAGATGTATATAACTGAAATATATGTTTTAGTCAATGTATTATTTAAGATATTATTTGTTACATGGTAATGTATTAATCATTCTACTTAAATGTATTACAATTCGAGTTAGAGCACATTGTACCCCAAGGGCATACAAACTACAAAGTCATACTCTTAATCAAATCAATTTCATATTACAATTCATACTCTTAATCAAATCAATTTCGTATTACAATTCGGGTTGGGGTACACTGTATTCCAAGGACATTCTTAATCAAATCAATTTTCATAAAATTTATATATGAATTGTAATTGTTATGGGTTGTCCGTCTAACATAGAATAATGTGAGATTTACTTGAAAGATTCTATGTGAGATTTACTTGAAAGATATTTAAGATAAAATATATTTATGTATCTATATAAGATTAGATACGGGAATTATATATATATATATATATATATACACACTTCAATAATACGCGGAGGATTTGGAGTAGAAGTTTAATCCCAATTTCAAGGACTATAGAGAGAGAGAGAGAGAGTCTGAAGAAAAGAAACGCAGAAAAATGATAAAACGTGGAAGAGGGCGTCCCAGGAAGATTGCTTCTCATACCTTGTAAGTCGTACAAACTGTCTCATGAATTTAGTAGACATGAATTTAGTTATACGAGGCTATTCTCGTTATTCAAATTTAAATTCATATGAATTTGTGAAAATAAATAATGTTTATAAGTAATAAGAATTCATTTCAATGGAATAATATTTTGATGAATCTATGTCCATCTATTCATAATTATTAAACGGAATAATATTTTGACGAATTTATCTATTCATGATTAATACTTCTAATTTACATATTTGATATATTAAGATATGACTACGATGCAACGTGAGCATCTTCTTCATCAGATTATATATATTTTGTACTATATGTGATTTCTATGTAAGTATCGCCGCTAAGAATGGATTGAATGTTTTATTCCAAACTTCTGATATTTTCAGATAGAGTTATTTAGGAGAGTATGTCTTTTGTGCGATCACCTCACGAATCTTTTTCGTGAGACGGTCAATTCATAACTCACACTTAACAATTCATATGAAAATTAGTTGATATATGTTCAATTCTTGAGTAATAAATATCCGTCTTACGGAAATAATCCGTGAGACCGTCCTTTTAACATAGATATTACATTCATTATATATTTTATGATCAGATAACAAACATTAATTACATTAATTTATATATATGAATATTAAAGTTATTAAATATTATATGACTAGATAATGCAATATATTCAAGTATTTTTCGTGTGTCATGTTTATAATGATGTTTTGATATTCTACCAAAGTCGCATTACAATTTATTTTTTGTGATTCATAGAGATGAAGAAAAGGTGAAGATCTCTAGTGGAGAAGTCCTTAACTATGACGAGTTACCAGAGTTTTTCAAACAAACTATGGTTAGTTTTTCTAACATCAATTGGTTTTTGAAATTATTTTTTTATTTTTATATTTCAAATTATTATAATATATTCTTATATTAAAATTCAAATATGCCTAAGAATACATAATATTAATATAAGAAATTTTGTTATTTTAATAATATTATAATATGTCTTTATAACACACTTATTATGGTTAATATTTGAAAGGGATAAATACTTGGATAAGATCGCCTTTGAAATTTTGTCACTTGAGAAAAGAGGTGAATTTAAGATTTTGGTCAACACCCAACTAATAAAGTTAAAATAATACTTTTAGTTTGTTAGATAAGAATATTACATTATATAATATTTATGTATATTATTTAATAATTTTGAAAGTATCATGTTAGGGAAAAAAACAATCTAAGATTTTTAGTTATACCAAGTAATACTTTAGGTCAAATGGTGTTGATTAAATAGTTGATTGAGTGGTTTCAGTTGGTCTCACGAACGAGATATGTAACACAATCTCATATAACTCACTCAGGTAAAAGTTGTGTGGTGTATCTGAAAATGACTAAAAATAAGAATTTGTGAAAGTCGAGACAAGAGTTAGACTATTTTTCGTAGGATGAAATTGTCTCGTATTCAGTATTTTACGATCTATGTCAAACGTTGTATGTTGAACATCCCAAAGATATGCGTTAATGATATTTGAAACTTTCCATAAAAAAAAAAAAAAATTACAATTGATAGAATGTCATGAATACAAGTTGTAGTGGAGTAAATAAAATGATTGAATGTGGGTTTATTTATAAAAGTTGATGAGGTGTAACTGTGTAATGTCTTTCTATAATTTACACATTCTAATTTGAAATGATTCATTTCATATATGGACATTTTTTAGATTGAACTAGCGTGAGTCCCGTGTATCATATGATATTTTAATACTAATTAAGAAATTTGAAATTATTATTTATAAATAAAATTAATTATTATTATTATTTATCATTAATTCTTAATTTAATTATTATGTAATTTAAATATAATTATATGAATTTTTTTAATTATCATTTAATGTAATTGCAAACATCAACTTTAACTAAAATATTTGCCTAAAATTTTATAATAATATTTAAAATTTTATTATCAATCATAATTATTAGCATTTTGTTATTCAATTATTATTATCTCATTAAATGCTATATAATTATAATAAATTATAATTATTAAATGATTTAAATTATAATTAAATAGGATTAACCAAAGAGTGACATGTGTCTCTCTTGGTTATTCCTTTAGTATATATATATATATATATAGATATAGATATAGATTTGTGTCTTCCATAGTTAGTAATTAGAAACCTCTCAGTAGGAAATGGGTGTCTCTAATCGTTAGCATCGATTGCATTCTTTTATTTTGAGCTGCAATGATTCAATAGAAATTTATATATTTTCACACATTCACGCCTATTCAATTTAAATTGTCAACTTTTAAACATCAAATTTTCATTCATCCAAACTTGAATTTGATAAAATAAATACTCTGAATTTATCTACATGAAACGTAGATTTCAAATTTGCAATTCGTTTTCGTTTATGACGAATGAAATACCATGTAAAAGATTTTTAAAAAAAAATTTAATCCTATTTCCAACAAAAGGATGATAATATTAATAATAAGTTTCTAAAATATTAACAAATTAGTTTCTATTTTGTTTTTTAAGCATAACATGGTAATTTAACGATTATTAATACTTTAATATTACGTTTTTTCCATTTGTAATTAAACCACATTTTAGAAGAAGTACAAGCATATTATCTATGTGAATATTTTATAGGATGAGACTATACACACCTCAATACTTACTAAAAATACCCCATTTTTTGAAAATAAAAGACATAAAAATACATTTTTTGGGTGTGTATAGCCCTGCCCTGTTTGATACAAGATTAATATAGTGGCTTCAGATTATTATTTTGTTTTCAATTTATGTGTCGACATGGAAAATTAGATGGTGCAGGTCTTGTATTGTGTTACAAATCTCGTTTCTTGAGATAATTGATGACCTAATCAATACGGGTGAACGTTGTTAATCTCTTGGTCAATGCTTTGATTAATGATCCATCATTGTTGTTGATCACAAATATTAAATAATATAATCCATTATAAAATTAAAAATATTACTAGTGAAATTAAAAAAATTCAAGTCAATCACTTATGATCTGAAGGCATGGAAGCGAAAGTCATGTATCCCTTGCTAATGTTTTGAACATCCTTAGATTCGACACTTTTGAGAGGTCAATTTTAATATTTTGATAATTATTTTAATTTATCATAATTATGATATCAAGTCAGTTTCAAGACATCCGGAGATGTGGATTCGTATAATAATAGTTGGAAGATATTAAATAAATACTCTTAAGGTATTACGTGTATATTTTTAAGATGTATATACTGTTCAGGAATTATGTGTATACTCTTAAGATATTACTTACATACAGAACAAAAAAATCGATATTTTTAGTGAATAAGCAAGTAATATATACACGTGATACCTGAAGAAATTATATATCTAATACGGACAAAACTTATATACCCCTAGGGCATATAGGGGCACGAATCTAGGTGTTATACATGTATTCTTCAGGTGTTATATATATATATTCTATAGGTGTTACATTTCTTGATGTTATACATATACTCTATAGGTATCATATCTATATAAGAGTATAGATATGATACCTAAAGAATATACATATGATACATGTAGAGTATATATATAACAACATATAATAGATTAAGTTAGGGGCACCGTGCCCCCGGGGCATACAAGTGTCACTCATCTAATACATATGACTGAATATAAAGTAATACTTGTGATACCTGAAGAGTATATATCTAATATCTATCACTGAATATAAAGTAATATCTTAAGAGTATGCACGTGATACCTAAGTATATATCAGCTTATATGACGCTTTAACATAAAAGGTAATATTTTAAAAATATACACGTAATATCTAAAAAGTATATATGTAAAGATACGCATTGGGGGCCCGGAACAAGTTTTTGCCTTAATAATTTGAATTAGTCTCCTGTGCACCAGTTGCACGGTGCAACTGGCCCGCCCAGCCCGTGCCTCTTTACTTATTTCGCGTGTTTTGCTCGTTACCTTCACGTTATGTTAGGGTTACTTTCGCGTTATGTTAGGGTTACCTTCGCGTTATGTTAATGTGACCCCATATCCAGATTTCATACCTTTAGTTTAAAACCACTAAACTAAAATGTTAATCATACCCTCATGTTATGTTAGAGTTATCCTCATGTTATGTTAGGATTACTCTCATGTTATGTTAGTGTTACCCTCGTGAGGGTAACACGGGTAATACTAACATAACATGAGGGTAACCCTAACATAACATGAGGGTATGACTGTCTGAGCGAATCTTGGTGGGTTTGAGCGTCCACCAGGGTAACACGGGTAACACTAACATAACATGAGGGTAACCCTAACATAACATGAGGGTATGACTGCCTGAGCGAATCTTGGTAGGTTTGAGCGCACCCACCAGACGCGTGGGGGCGCATGAGAGCGCGTTGGGGCGCGTAAAAACGTGCGTCAGAGGCGTGGGGCGGGTCGACCCGATGCACCAGTTGCATAAAATATTTTGCCTAATAATTTATATGAAATATATAAGTTTTTGCCATGATAGTTTATCTAATCTTATGCTCCGTGTGTCAGGCATATCTTTGAATTAGCCTAACGTCTTATCATTAACTTTTACATAATTGAAACTATTCAAAAATATCCATAAGCTTTTGGAATAAGTTATCCAAAAAATGGCAGGAACCTCAAATTACGATAAGATATATCTATACTTCACAAGTCACATATAAATAAATATGGATTAGATTAATGACAAAAAATATTCATCTTACAAAAATCATTTATATACAAAGATATACAATCATATGGTCGTAATTCATATGAATGTTTGGATCTAGAAGTCAGAAATTCCAACATCGCAAAATGTTCCATCAACCCGAAAATTTAAAATTGAAGAAATGTTTATCCAGAAAATAACAAAAATTAATTGGAATAAATATTTTACCTTTAAAAGTTATAATCCACTTCATCAATGACTTTTCCCGAACAATATAACTGAAACTTGATTGAATGCATACAATAAGGGGTATTTCAATTTTAGGTCTTATTAGATTTTGGTTTCTTAATTAATAATTTTTTTCCAGTTTCAGTTTTTTTTTGTCGGAACAATCAAAATTGTTGACCATTGCGTTTCCCAATTATCACGTTAGAATCTCTACCGGCCACATTAACCAAGAAAATATTGAAATTGGAAAAAAAACGAACAATTAAGAGATTATGATTGAAGTAGATGAAGTCAGTCCACCGAAATTGGAAATTTCTAAGTTATTGAATCAAAATTGATATTTTTCTCATAAAATAACATATACCCAACAAAAACGTTTTCTCATCCCAACTATACCTGATTTTACATTTTTAAAACTTTGAAATGGTTCATTTTACCAAGTGAACTTTTAATTTGAAGCATTATACGATATCAGACAAATCTTAACCGTTGATTTAAGATACATGTATGACTATTATTTATTCAACACTATAAAGTACACCAAATTTAAAATTTTTACGATAACATATAATATTTAATAGTTTATATAAAAGGTGTAAAATTATGCATAGTTGAGATGGAAAAACGTGTTTAACCCATAAATAATTATGTTGTAGAAAATAATGCTAACTTTTTCTTATAATAGTTGCATTGAGAAATATGCAACCGGCCCGGCCCATATTAGGTAAATTACCATGTGAAGAAGAACACGGGCCCTAAATCCATGGATACTCACATTTATATGGTGAATTTTGTTTGAAGGGAGGCCAAAAGAAAATGGTGAAACGTCGTCCCAAGAAGACTCTTGTTGCTCTAGAATATGCTGAGTTCTTCAAAGTCTTTTTGCCCGATCTCTGTTCTCACCAACTCGTGCGTTTTTCTTTCCAATTTGCATGCAATTTTGTATTATCATCTCAATCTCTACCTTTTTGATTCTCTGTTGTTTTTTTGCCTTTTTGGAATTTTGTTGTGTTCGATCTTCTTTGCCCTATCTGGGTTTTCACCAATCTACAGGGACTGTTAGGTTTGTAAGCATGGGGATGTTTCAATTGAGGGAATTTAAGGCCTTTTTGTCACAAAGTGGATAGTGTTAGATCAATATATTCATGAGATTTGTAGTCTGAATTATGTGTTAGTGTTGAATCCAGTTCATGAATTTTGGAGATGAAGAGATATTTGAGCTTGGGTTTTAGATTTGCAGATGAATCTTTGGAATTAGAGACAACTAATTGCTCACCTATTAATACAACTTTGAGAAAGGAAATAATGCTTTATGATCCCAATTTATTGTAATGTTGTTTGTATTGAGTTCAAGATATGGCAGAGTATTTGGTGTTCGATATTCAATGAATACGATATGTTTATTGAGTTTGTTTTAAGGAGAAGTGCTTTGAATTCCTTAATCGGATGGTATAAACACCTGTCATTGGCTATAAGAAATTGTTGAAAAGTTGATGACAATGAGTATATTCCATAATCGGATCTGTTACTTTTATGTTTGCATCGCTCTGATTCATTAATGATTTAATCTGATTGAATACGTTTGACGTTTTCGTCTATATATATAACAATGCTGCTCAATGATCATGGTTTTGTATGTACATGATTTTGTGGCTACATTTCTTGATTCGATCATTGCGTTCTCTGGTCTATGAGAAATCACATTCTTTCTGTTGTGCAGCGGTTGCCACCGGATTTTGTCAAGGACTTTAGAAGAACGATAAAAGAAAAGGTGATACTGAAAGATGTGGGAGGTAGGGTGTGGCATGTAGATGTGAAAGAAACTCCGAGTGGAGTTTACTTGAATAATGGATGGCCAAACTTCATCAAGTATCATGATTTGAAGGTTGGGGAGTTCTTAGTTTTTCGGTATGATGGGTCTTATTCATTCCTCGTCAAAATATTTGGTACCAATGGATGTAAGAAGGAAGCTTCATCTGAATGCATGGAAACCGAAGGAGAGGTGGAAGAAAATAACACTCCTAACAAGCGTCCTCGCCAATACAAAGATGATGATCATTCATTAAGGACCGAAAAAAGAAGTGTACATTCCAAGAGGTGAAGTCATGTTTGGCAACATTATTATTATTGTTCTCTCGATTGTTTTCGTATCAACCTTTTTTTTATATTTACTGAAAAATCAACAGGTTGCGAGCTGTGCAAAGGGAACTATTACAAGAACAAGATGTATCTCCAGAGAACCATGTGGAGTCGGAAAATGTATTAGAAGAACAAGATGTTTCTCCAGAAAACCATGTGGAGTCGCAAAATGTTTTAGAAGAACAAGATGTTCCTCCAGAGAACCATGTGGAGTCGCAAAATGTAGAACAAGAACAAGATCTTTCTTCAGAAAACCTTGTGGAGTCGCAAAATGTATTAGAAGAACAAAATGTTTCTTCAGAGAACCATGTGGGGTCGCAAAATGTATTACAAGAACAAGATGTTTCTCCAGAAAACCATGTGGAGTTGCAAAACGTATTACAAGAACAAGATGTTTCTCCAGAAAACCATGTGGAGTTGCAAAACGTATTACAAGAACAAGATGTTTCTCCAGAAAACCATGTGGAGTCGCAAAATGTATCACAAGAACAAGATGTTTCTCCAGAAAACCATGTGGAGTCGCAAAATGTTTCACAAGAACAAGATGTTTCTCCAGAAAACCATGTGGAGTTCCACAGGTCATGTTTCGTTTCGCCTCCAAATAGCTTGGGAAAATTTAAACTGGTGAGTTTTTCAATTCTTCAGCCTGGCATTCATCTTGTTCAATAATGATCACCTTTAACACCTTCATGCAATCTAAGGTTGAGCAAAACTTATTCATATACACAGATGAGGAAATAAAGACAGGTAGTGTATATCAACGAACACTCTCTCTCATTCATTCTCATGTCCAGATATTAATGCCCTTTTCTTTAAGTTGCTTCAAAACCATTGGTGCTTATCTAACGAAGTCTTACCGTATGATACTCTTATGTTTTGTGAAAAGAACCTGGGTTTAAACCGGGACTGATAAATGCAGAGAATTCCTGATGAAATGGTGGATTTGGAAGAAGAGATGATACTGCGTAATGGAGACATGAAGGAGTGGCCAGTTAGAACATACAAACAATCTGGGCACTCATTTTTGGGGAGGGGATGGCATACTTTCCAGAATGACAACAATGTCGGAGTCAAAGATCGATGCAAATTCACGTTTCACAAACAGAGATATATTGATGTCCAGATTATACGATGCTCTCCTCGTCGTCTTTTCGATTCTCTTTAATCCTAAATGTGATTCTCTTCTTATGTAGTTATTTATGGAAATTTTCTAAACAAGGATTATGGGTACAGATTATCTGAATTGGAAATTTTCTTTACTATCTAGTTGTACAGGTTTGAAATTTTCTTTAGGTGGGACTATACACAACCCACCACTCACTAGACACACCTCATTAAAATAATAAAAAATAAAAATATTTTGATAAAGACTAATTTACCATTATTAATCATCTTGACAAGAACAATATAAAATATAAATAATACATTCAATACACACCCACATACTTTAACCCCTAAACACGCCCCATATTACAATACACATTATAGACACAATTATCTTCTCCGTCTCAATCAAACTAAAAGCTTTTTACTCCATTAATACACCTTCTAAAAATCTTTGTAAAATCACATACTTTGTAAGGTATCAATGTATAGATTTTGATGAGAATAAAACATGTAATATATAGGGTCTATGATCCTTTGTATTTAGTTTAAGTTGTAAAAGCTTAGAATAGGCCAGGAATCTTGAAGACTGAAGATCAAAGCTTGAAGAATGAAGAAGACCTTGCTGCTCTCAAAGTTAAAAATTGACTAAGTATAGGTCACTGCAGCAAGCTAAAGGAAGGACACTGAAAGGTTACTCTGGAGGTCGCTGCTCGAATGCACTCCAAAAAAGGCTAAGTATGTAAAGCTACAACAACATAAGGAAGGACGCTATAGATTAGGAAGCTAGCCAAATACGACAAGAATAACAGTAACCGACTCCAGGAAGCAGTTACCTCGGATCAAGTACTCTGAGTTTCCATTAGGGACAATCACGTACGAACCAATCAGAGGATGCCATCTGGAGGAATAAAAAAGGACAAGAGGACGATTTGCAGACTGAATGGCGGCCGCAATAGCAGTGGTGTACAACCGCAACAGAACTCTTGTACGATCCAATAGGATGAAGACACCGCACCAAAAGCTCACTGCAGGGGAGGACGCTCACTTCAAGGGCAAATTTTCCCAACGCTTATAAATTGAAGAAGACCTGGACTGAAACCTTACCTAAAACTCGCGCTTTCAAATTAATCAAGCAATCAAGCCTTCTATTCATATTCATTAAAGTTTCAAGTCCAGTCTAATCGCAGCAAGCTATCTCTGTTTCAGAAACTACCTGTTTAAGCTTGCTGCACTTCGTTGAAGATCTCTTTTTATCTTATCTTTTAGATTGATAGGAGTCATTTGATTGGAGAATGTTCATGATCAAGTGTTTTTCGCTCTAAGTAGTAGAGCAAGTGCTCTGTGTGGGCTTTTTTGTTTGGTCACTGTGCAGTTACCCTGTGTGGGATAGAGCTGACAGTTCTTGTTAGGATTAGTTTATTGAAGAAGAGTCTTTGTAATTCAAACAAGTCTTAACAAAGTTCCTCCTTGAGAAGGAGTAGAGAGGACGTAGAGGGATTACTCCATCCTCGAACCTAAATATATTTTGGTTCCTGTTTCTGTGTTTTATCTGCTTACTGTTTGATATCTTATCTGTTGTTTATCTGTCATAGTATACTGTATGTAAAGCTCACTTTTCAGAAAACACATTCATAAGTTTGAGTATTTCCGTTGTGCATTAAAACTCTATTTCTAAGTCTCTAAGTCACTGCTCTCATGCAGGAACCTCTCTAATACAACAAGCTCAGTAGCTTCCTGTCTTTCTTGAGACTTAATATTCTTCGGAGTAAAAGTTTGAAAAATTTGAGTAGGCTTATTTACCCCCCCCCCCCCATCTAAGCCTACTGCCACTTGGGACCAACATACTTAGTCAAAATCATTAGAGAAGGAAGAAAGAGTACAAGATATGGACAATGAAAGTTGTATAAATTGCTCAAAATTGCAGAAATTGTGACAAATGTTTGGTCAGTACAAGCTGAATGCTTTGAAGAGCGTTCGGCCCGAAGAGTGTTCAGCCATCAGCCGAACATAACCAAATATGTTCGGCCAGTACAAACCGAACGTATTGAAGAGTGTCGGCCATCAAAATAACATAACCAAATCTGTTCAGTCAGTAGCTGAACATATTACATCTTGTTCGGCCTACAGTCGAACACTGTGAAGGCCGTTCAGCCCTGGTTCGTCGAACATACCCTATTCGCAAACTCAAACGTGATGCAATTTTCAACAAGTTTTCAACTTTTTAGCCCATAAAATCCATAAACCACAACCTAAACATGATTTCTTTGCAAAATTCATATAATTTCTTTGCAAAATTCATATAATTTCACTCACATTGAGACATATTAAAAATAATATATGGAAAATGTTTACATAAGTTTCAACTACACTTATTTGTAGCGTCATGTTGTTCATTAGGATCCATAGTAACAGTTAAAATTGTGATTGATCGAACTTTTCAAACCTTATACGGTCTTACACTGTACAAACTAAAGAAAGTGGATGATAGAAACTTGGTGAATTTGGTAGGGATGATGAAAAGGAGGAAGGAATTAGAGTTTCAAATGGGGGGTGGAAAGGATTTTTGGGGTGTGTTAAGAAAGAAATTGTATTGTTTTTGTTGTTATTTTGTTATTTTATTTTCATAAAGGGTATACTTATAATGTTGTGGGGTGTGTTTAGAAATTATAGGAAGAAATATATTTAAATGTGTGTGTTTAGTAATTGAGGTGTTTTAAGTAAATTTTGGGATGTGTATAGCCGGACCCTTTTCTTTATTCACTTTTATTTAGTTGGTCCTGATTATTGTAATGCTCAACTAGATGATTATTCCAACTATTATAACAATATGCAGTGTTTGCAAATATATTATGCTACAAATATGTGGCTATTTTGTAAACTATTTGTAAACCAAGCTCTATGAATCGATGAATTTAATAATCGATGAATTTGTAGCATTATCATTGCATTATTTAATAATCGATGAATAATCGATGAATTTAGCACACTCTATTTTTTGCATAAAGCAATTACTTTATAAATTTAAATATGAATAATAAGGTTTACAAATAATATATTGAAAATTAAATAATAAACAATAAGGTTTACACTTAATATATTTTTATTCATCTATAACATGGTGGAATAAATTATAACACACGACATACATACAAATAAAAAAGAATGTTATTAAAATAAATAAAATAACATAAACGGAAAAATAAAAAAAAAGTTATAAAAGAAATTACAATTGAAAATTGGAGTGAAAGAAAGGATTGTGTGCTATAATTTGCAAGAAATTAATGTGTACACTTATAACTACAATTAAAAGTATTAGGAATGATTCTATCAGTTCCACAAATCCGGGATAAGTATTGTCTTTCCATATTTATCTTGACTGTGTTTCCCTATTATCTTGCTTGTAGTTTGTTTTGGTCAACTTGTAATCTTGGCCATTACGTTTTGTATTGTATTTATACCCATGTTATTATTCTTTGTAAATTAATCAAAACATATTTTCTATATGGTATCAGTAGGGTTACGATCTATCTAAGACCTAATCCACTCTTCCGCCACTTTTTTCTCGGCCATGGAGCCTGCTTCCACAATCACCACTCAGGGTGATTCTTCAACATCTTCTTCACCACTGATCGTTCCTATTTCTGCTAGGTACGATCTCCCGATTAAATTAGACCACTGCAATTTTACCTCTTGGCGTGCACACCTTATGGCACTTCTTCACGGCCATAATCTTCTCGGTTTCATTGATGGCTCTCGTTCGTGTCCGATGCGTGCCGCTGACGGATCCAATTCTGCTATCATTGATGCATGGGTGCAACAGGACCAGTTGCTACTGGCAGCAATCTTTGGTTCCCTCACAGCCGAAGTGCTCCCGCTGGTCTCTTCCACGTCGTCCGCTGCGGAAGCTTGGGGAATCTTGTCTCGTTTGTGTATAAGCAAGTCCCGTTCCCGTGTCAATAATCTCAAGAGCGATCTCTATCGTATTCAGATCAAAGACCGCTCCATCACTGAGTATCTTCATCACGTCAAAGCAATGGCCGATGAACTCGCCATTATTGACGAACCTGTCAAACCGGATGATCTCACCCTCTTCGTGATCAATGGACTCGGTCCAGATTATGCCTCTATCGTTGGGCCGATCCGTGCGCGTGAGACGCCGCTGCGGTTTGAAGAATTGCATGATCTCTTATGTGCTCATGAATCTGCAATTCGCTCATCTGAGGCTGCCCGCGCCTCTCTCCTTGCTACTGCCAATGCCGCCCGTTTTTCCAACAACGGTGGTGGCCGATCGCATCAGGGACATTCCAAGTCCCGTGGTCGCTCCTCTGGTCATCGACCCTATTCAGGTAATCAATTGTCCTCTGGTTCTCTTAATACCAGTAACACGTATTCTCCTTCACAGCACTGGACGAATCATGGCAAGCCTTCTGGACATTCTGATATTCGCCCGTCGCCAATTGTTTGTCAACTTTGTGGTTTCAAAGGACATGGTGCCCTTACCTGCAGACGAGTGCCTCCTCCCTCAGCCAATTTTGCATCGTCCCCTGTTGGTTCCCAACCTCAAAATCAGTGGATGGTCGATTCGGGAGCATCTCATAACCTTACTGCAGATTTAAGCAACTTGTCCATTCATTCTGAGTATGATGGCACTGACGAGGTACATATTGCTGATGGGTCCGGGCTTCCAATCACTCACTCCGGTACTTCTTTATTACGCTTTCCGTCTCGTGATTTTTTGTTATCAGACTTATTATGTGTACCATCTGCGAAGCGTAATCTGTTGTCTGTGAGCAAGTTTACTCGTGATAATAATGTTACTATGGAATTCTTTCCTTCTTACTTTCTTATTAAGGATCGAGCCACGGGGGCGCCTCTACTTAAAGGCTTGTGCCATGATGGGGTTTATCACTTGCCGTCTAGCCCCGACTCTACTGCTCAGTCCCCCATATCTGTTTCTGTTGGCGTTCGTGCGTCTTCTCCGTGTTGGCATGCACGACTTGGTCATCCATCTGTGGAGACCAGTCGTCTCATTATTAATACGTTTAATTTACCTGTTTTGGACAAGTCCCAGGTTTTGGGCCATAACTGTGTTTCTTGCCGCATGAGCAAAGCCTGTAGGCTTCCTTTTCGTACTAGTTCTTTTGTTGCTGAACATCCGCTGCACTTTATTTATGCTGATGTGTGGGGCCCTTCCTCTGTTTCGAGTGATGGCTCCAAATATTTTCTATTGTTGGTTGATTTGTTCTCCCGATATTGTTGGCTTTATCCTATAAATGCTAAGTCTGAGGTTGCTTCTATTTTTTTGAATTTTCGTCCCTTAGTCGAGAACCAGTTTGGGTTTAAAATCAGGAATTTTTATACAGATAATGGTGGGGAGTTTCAAGCTCTTCGTGCCTCTCTTGTTCACTTGGGTATTAGTTGGCTCACAACTGCCCCTTATACACCCCAACAAAATGGGATTTCTGAAAGACGTAATCGACATATTTTGGAAATTGGCAGGGCTCTCCTTACTCATGCTAATCTCCCATCTTCATTTTGGTATTATGCTCTGCAAACCGCAGTTTATCTTATCAATCGAATGCCTACCCATCTTCTTGGTCAGCGCAGCCCGTTTCAGGTGTTATTTAAAACAAACCCCAATTATTCGAGGATGCGAGTATTTGGTTGTCTGTGCTTTCCCTGGCTTCGCCCATACACCTCCAACAAATTATCTCCACCTTCCCGGCCCTGCATTTTTATTGGCTATTCAACGTCTCAGAGTGCTTATCGATGCATGGAAGTTACCACAGGTAAGATCTTTATCTCACGCCATGTTCAGTTCATTGAAGATAGCTTTCCGGGCTTCACTTCAGCCTCGACAGTGGATGGTCAGCCATCCCAGTCTGGCTCCATCACTCTATCCATCATTCCATCTATCCCTCCTTCGATGACTCCTGTCACCTCTTGCTCCTATATCTCCTGCGCCTCCCTTGGTCGTGGCTGATCCTCCTCGGTCTTCCTCACCTGCTCCTGTTTCCCCGCATCCTCCAGCTTCTCCGCCTGTTTCCCGCACCCACGGGATGCGAACTCGGAGTCAAAATAATATCTATAAGCCTAAGTTGCTTCATGCTGCCACTAAACATCCACTTCCTGTTGATATCGAGCCCTCTACAGTTAAACAGGCTCTTTCCTCGCCTCACTGGCGCCTTGCTATGGACGATGAGTTCACTGCCTTGCAGCGTCATGGTACATGGGAGTTGGTTCCTTCTCCACCTCGTGGTAATATCATTGGTTGTAAGTGGGTTTTTCGAATCAAGCGCAAACCCGATGGCTCTATCGATAAATACAAAGCTCGTCTTGTTGCCAAAGGGTTTCATCAGCGCCCTGGAGTTGATTTCAAGGAAACTTTCAGTCCTGTCATTAAGCCGGCTACCATTCGCACGGTCCTCACGATTGCTGTCTCTTATAACTGGGAGCTTCGTCAACTGGATGTCAGCAATGCCTTTTTACATGGTAATCTTGATGTGCCTGTTTATATGTCGCAACCGCCAGGCTTCAAGGATCCTTCTCACCCTAACCATGTCTGTTTACTTCGTCGATCGCTTTATGGTCTTCGCCAAGCCCCTCGAGCTTGGTATGACTCTTTGTGTGTTGCTCTTATGAGCTTTGGTCTATCTCGCTCGAAGGCAGACACCTCTTTATTTACCCTTCATTCTGGTAATGATAGGTTATTTGTCCTTGCTTATGTTGATGATCTGGTTCTCACAGGCTCCAATCCGTCTCTACTATCTGCTTTAACATCACATTTGCAGTCTTGCTTTGCGGTAAAGGATCTTGGCTCTCTTTCATATTTTTTGGGTGTCGAAGTTGCTTCTTGTAGGGAGGGTTTATTTCTTTCCCAACACAAGTATACTGTTGATCTTCTTCGCCGTCACAAGATGGATGGTGTTAAACCCGTGGGCACGCCGATTGCATCTAAGCCCTCGTCCATTTCCGGCTCGGTTAACCCCACTGAATATCGCAGTGCCATTGGAGGTTTGCAATACCTCACCCTTACTCGTCCTGACATTGCCTTCACGGTCAACCGTCTTGCCCAATTCATGTCTGCTCCGACACCTGACCATTGGAACTCAGTCAAGCGCCTCTTTCGATATCTTAAGGGGTCTCTTCATCATGGTCTGCTTCTTCGCCGTGCTGATCGACTCTCTTTGACAGCTTATTCTGATTCTGATTTTGGTGGCGATCTCTCAGACTGCAAGTCCACGTCTGCTTATATTGTCTTCCTTGGATCCACGCCTATCTCTTAGCGCTCTCGCAAGCAACGTGGGGTTGCTCGTTCTTCCACTGAGGCTGAATATCGCTCCCTTGCCACGGCTGCCTCTGAGATCTGTTGGCTTCGTCACCTTTTTGACGATCTTCGCCTTCCTCTTGCCGCTCCCCCTTCCATTCTCTGTGACAACGTTGGGGCTACTCGTCATGCTCTCAATCCGATTCTTCACTCCAGAATGAAGCACATCGCCATTGACCTGCACTTTGTTCGGGATCTTGCTTCGAAAGGGGTTTTATCAGTCTCGTATGTCAATACCTTGGATCAACTTGCCGATCTTCTTACTAAACCGCTGCCTAGGACCAGATTTCAGACTCTACGTTCCAAAATTGCCATTGCCGACGGAACGTCAATTTTACGGGGGCGTATTAGGAATGATTCTATCAGTTCCACAAATCCGGGATAAGTATTGTCTTTCCATATTTATCTTGACTGTGTTTCCTTATTATCTTGCTTGTAGTTTGTTTTGGTCAACTTGTAATCTTGGCCATTACGTTTTGTATTGTATTTATACCCATGTTATTATTCTTTGTAAATTAATCAAAACACATTTTCTATAAAAAGGGCATTATAGTCAATACACTAGTGAAAAAGTAAGCAAAACCAACAACAATTCATTGATTTGGCAAGTGAAACACACTCTCACTGAGGGAGACGAAATTGGGGATTTCGCACATTATTAATGAAAACAAAGGTGTAAGTCTTGTCATTTCTTTAACAAAGAGAGTGCAACGCAACATTTCTAAAATATAAGGAGGATTTCGCTCAATTTACCCTAATTTTATAACTTACATGAAAAACCTTTTCAATTATTAATATTTTAGTATTTCTACTCAAAATAAGGTAATTAATAACGTAGAAGATTCATATTGGGAAATGGACTTGAGTAGGAGAATGCAACACGTTTTTTCTTCAATATGGTTCGTATTTTTTTTTTTTTTCTAGAAAACAACCATTATTTACTAATAATAAAAAATGTGAATGGTCCTATAATTATAATACAATGTTCCAAATAAATCTATATTTTTACGCAAATTCTCATGTGCACTAGGTGCACGGATTTAGATTGGTGCAATTGGGACGACCCGACACGAATTCGCGCCCATTTGAGTTTTTTTTCTTTCTATTTTCGCTTCAAACTGTTACATAAAGGTCACATTTATATAATATAAAAGTTTTACACATATAACATGAAGGCAACAACCTAAAACGTAAAAAAAAAAATCAAAAAACAAAAAAAAAAAATGCACGAATCCGGGTCGACCCGGAATCGATCCAAATTGTATTTGCACCTGATACACATAAGACCAACTCATATTTTTTATTTGCAAAAATGCAATTATTTTAGTAATACTGTTAAGCGTAACTCTTATTTAGCATATATCTTTATTTTTTTAGATTTTCATTCTCAAATTCAAAACAAATATTTGAATCCAACAAAACATTTCAACTTTGGTTCAAAAAAGAACAAAAAAAAAAAAAAAAATTCAACCCACAACAATTAAGATTATATTACAAATTTGATATTTTATTATATTGATAAGTCTTATATGTCTATCAAATTAACATCATATAAAGAAGATTTATTTAAAATATGATGCATTAGAAGTGGATTTCAAACAAATTATAAAAATAATTTATGTTGGTCCCAAGTTACAGAGGTTTAGAGGGGTGGAATGAACCTCTTCTCTTTTTTCGCATTTTTCTCTCTTTCGCTGCAACTTGCTATATGCTATCGCTGCAACTTGCTGTATGCTATCGCTGCTTGCAGCAAATTGACAGTTAAGTGTTCTGTTTGCAGCAAACTAGTTACTGCAGCCTAACCACTTTCAGAGTTTATACACAGCGGAATTGTAAGTTGAAAGAGAGTTCATCAGATATACTAAGTCTTTTAAATAATGAGTTAACAAACTAGTTTTCGTATAAGCACATTAAAGTCATAAGCATGCATGAAGCAATAATATAAAGATGAATGCAATAAGCAGTAAAAAGAAGTTCGAAGGTAATGTAAGTCTTCTACGTCCTCTCTTCTCTTCACAAGGAGGATATCCACTGGAGCTTTTAATTTTACAGAACTTTTCCTACTAAACACAACTCTAAGGACTCAAAACAAGCCTACTAAAGTTCTTACTCCCTTCTTAGGTTTCAGCAACTAGACAGGATCCACACAAGATGTTATCCTTCTCTAAGATCAAAACATATAGCAAGGAATCTATTCCAATCAACTGTGGACACCAAAAATTAAAACAACCTACACACACATTATATAAAAGGTTGAAAAGATTTCTTCAATTGTGGTGAAACAAAGACACTCTAATAGATCTTCAATGGTAGAATGCTTTGCTTCTGGTTGAGTGAGGGACTGAAAATGTTGGATATTTCTTTAAGCTTGATTATCGCTATAAGTTGGAAATTCAGTGTCCGATTCTTAAAATTTCAGTCCTCTTCTTCTTTCAGCCCCACACCTTCCTTTTATAGTTGTTGGAATGCGCCAGTTGAATGATGCACATTCCACGCGTCTTCCTATGAGCTTATCTCTTCTTCTGATGCATCCTGACCGTTGATCCATTCACACTTAAGCATATTTTTCTTTGATTCGATCTGGATGGTCAGCATTCCTCTTCCTTGATCTTCTTGATCTTCAAGGTACGCCCTTATTAATGCGCTCCTAAAAAAGGTGGAGACAACCTCTTCTTCAAGCTCCAGCGCCATTAATTGCGATTGTCCTTTTGTTGAAGTTTACAGACTGTAAGACATATTTAAGTATGTTTTGATGAGACAAAACCATAGAATAGTAACCCTCAATCTATAAGCATAACCTATCTTGTAAGGTTACTGTAACGAGGTTACTGCAGGAAGATACGATAGAGAAAGCTTCAAAGGAAGGATACTGCAGAGAATGGTGAAAGGAATCTAGTAAACTAAAAAGGATACTGCTCACTGCAGGAAGCTATCTGGAAGAGACTATGCCAAAGCATGCTGCAAAGCAACAAGCTACCGAAGACTCAAGCTACCTGGAAGAGACCATGCCAAAGCATACTACAAAGTAGCAAGCTACAAAAGCTTCAAGCCATCTGACAGAGCGAGGCCAAGAAGGAGGATAAAAAACAAGCATGGGAAGGAAGCTAAAAGTTACCGGTAAAGAGAAGCGGAATAGAGGCAATCAAATGAAGACACGTGGAAAGCAAAAAGCTGGCGTGTATCAGAAGGATTACGACGCATTTAATGCTGGAAACCTACCCACCTTCAATGGGCAAATTTCATAATCTATAAATAGAAGAAGACTGAAGACTGAAGAGGAGTGAAGAGAAGAGAGAGTGCAAAAAAGAAGGGGAAGAACATATAGAAGAAAAGAGAGCAAAGTGGGGGAATAAAGAAGAAGAAAAAGAAGAAGAGAGAAAAGAGTGTATAAAAGATCAAAAGAAGAGTAGAAAGCTCAAACACTCTAAACCCCAGAAAGGCTAGAATACTCAGTCGTTCAGTCGTGCAACAAGCCACAATAGAGCAACTTGCAAAAGAAGCCGAAGCTTGCTACATCCAGTTGAAGAAGAAGACAAAACTTTTAAGGACTGTCTCGGAGTCCTTAGTTAGGACTAGGATCCTGATAAGTTGTTCACTTTCTATAAAAAAAAGTAAGGATCCTGAGTGGGTCAGATAGGATCCTGTGTGGGTCAGTTAGGAGAGTAGGCAAGTAGCTGTGAGCAGCTATGAGTAGGTTTGCTACTTACTTGTTAAGTCTGTGTTGTAGATAGAGCTATGTAAATCAACAAGATTAACAAATGTTCCCTCTTGAGAAGAGACAAAGAGGATGTAGAAGGATTACTCCACCTTCGAACCTCTGTATATCTATTGTTTATGCTTACTGTTCTATCTGTATATCTTATGTTAGATGCACATCTTCCATGCTTGGTTTTTCAATGAGAGAAAGCTTCCGCAATATAACTCTGATAAGTAACCTCCCAAAAAGGTTACTGACTCTGGACCTAAGCCTTCTGAAGTTAAGAAAAGTTTGAAAATACAGTATGCTTATTCACCCCCCCCCCTCTAAGCCTACTACCACTTGGAACCAACACAGACAGTTGTTCAGGTCAGATGGTAGCTCTCCAATTGCTCGTCGTCCTTGTATTCATCCTTTGTGCTTCGACCTGTCAAGCACTCCACCTTCAACTGAAGTTGATGTTTCCTTGTATCATCAGAGAGCATGCATCGGATGTTGAGTTCTTCAAAGTTGATTCTGCTTGTCATGTCTCGCTTCAGTTGCTGCAACTTATTCTTGGTTGCTGCATCCAGTAGGTTGCAGTCTCCAGCATGTAGCTAGCAGAACAATTATCCTTTAGCTCTTTCAAGTGTAGCTCGCTGTGTGCAGACTTCTTTCTTTCATTGTTGCGTACAACTTGCAGCTCTAAGCTTTCAGTGGAAGACTTCAAGGCAGACTTTTGCTATTTACTAAAAATGAAGTACAAAATGGAAAAATACAAACACTGAAGTATAATAAGGTTACAACGGGTTTTGTGTCATCAAAATACATTAAGGCTTCTTCTTACAATTTCCCCCTTTTTGATGATGACAAAACCTTGATAAAAGTTGTTGTAACATACGAAAGTTTTCCCTTAGGTAAAAAAAAAAGATAGAGAATTCTGTTTTTGCTTATTTTTTGTTTTTCCTCCTTTTTTTTTTTTTTGATTTTCTTGGAGACTTTTGTTTTTGCTTTTTATTTTTTATTTTTCTTGGAGTCTTCTGTTTTTGCTTCTTTTCTATTTTTTTATTTTCTGATTCCCTTATATCGCTACTGAATCTAAAACACATCAGAAAGAGAACAAAGGAATTATGTTCTGAAGAAATCGAACACTTATTGAAAATATGAAATACGGTGCAGAAAAGTAAAGATAAATAAAGGGGTGAAGTCTACTCCATTAGTCTGTGAATTTCAGTCTTCTCGAAGTTGCAGCAGGCTCTTCCTTTTTCTTCTCAGGCTTCAACAACTTCTTCCACCAATTCAATATTGACTCTTGGTAGGTTTTCTCGAACTGGACCTTCATCCTTGGATCGTCAATTCATCGCAGCAGATGTCCTCCCAGAAGGGTATTTGCTTTCCCTTCTTCACCTCCTCTTTTGCAGCGGCAGCTTTCCAGTCCTGAGCAGTTGCTTATAGTCCATCATTGCTGCAGAGCAGTTAGGATAACCTTTGAAAAAGTCCCTTTTGCAAAGTAGTTTGAAATATCTCAAGAATCTTGAGATCTTGTATGGTTTGATCTGCTCAAAGGTTGGATTCTTGTCTTTGTCTAATATCGCGAAGAGGTCCAGGTTCCGAAGATCAATATCCTTTGTTGGCTTGAGCAATATTGAAACTTGTGGAGATTTGTTGAATTGATCCATACTTGGAACCAATGATTTCATAAACGGACTGGACTGGCCGGTTCAACCAGGAACCGGTGCTGGAACCGGTCTGAAAACACCTTAATAACCATTTTTACGTTTAACCCGGAAACCGGCCACTATCCCTTTTTTTAATTATTAAAATTTTCACTTAAATAGTTAAATTAATATATATTAATTATATATTTAAATGAAAAATATATCCTTAAGACTTAAGTTGAAAAACAACGCCTCCTCAATCCTCTCTCTTTCTCCTCTTCTGAATCTGATTTCTTTTAACAGCGCCTCATCTCTCTATCTCCTCTTCTGATTTCTTTTCTCAGATTTTCTATTTTTTTCATTCTGGTTCCACTTTATATTGAATTTTATTTCTATTTTCATTCTCAGACGATAGTCGAGACTCGATACTTCTGATCTAGTTAGTGTTTTCAATTTTTTGATTTTTTCATTTTGCTCGTGATATTCATCTTCATTTTTGTGCGGTGATGATACAAATTGTGAAATTATGTGGACTAGAGCTTCTGATCTTGATGTTAACGACTACCCATTTGCTGTATGAGCACTCTCTTCTTCAATCTTCTGATTTCTTTCACTGTTCTTACTCTGTTTTTCTTACCTTATTTCCCATTACTTTCACTCTGATTCTTTGTTTGCTTTTTAGTTCATATAGGAGTTTTATTAGAGTCTAGAGTTATGTTTTGAGTTTTTGATGGGTGAATAAATTTAGTAATTTACATGTATGTTAGTAACAGTAGAGCTCTACAGATTTTGTTAATTTGAAATTGTGTTTATTAATTACTAAGTGATTTATTTGGCATTTAGTTAGGTTATCTAAATTAGTTCATTAGTTGTTTGCAATTTTGCATTTTACACTTTACAAATTAGTAAACTTAGGATATATTAATTGCACAAACTAGTTTAATGTTAAACAAAACAAATTACTATCTACAATGTATACTTCTTCCATATGTTTTGTTTGATTCTAAAATTAATGTAAGCTAATAATGATTCTTAAAAGTTTAGTGCATAACTTAACAATTTACCAATATTTTTTTAGATGGATTCCTCTTCAAGTGCTCAACAATCCACTACTACAAGTAGTTCAAATCAATCATCAGTTTCAGTTAGATCAAAAACTGATCCAGCCTGAGCTTATTGTAGAGAGAATCAAATTGATGGAAAGAAAAGTTTGCTCTGTAACAATACTTGGAAAGGAGGGGGAATCAATAGAATGAATAAACACTTAGCTGGTCGGAAGGGGGATATTGCTCCTTGCAAAGAAGCATCTTATGATGTACAATACAAAATGGAGAAGGAAAAAGCCAAGTTGCAAAATTAGTTGGAGATGATCTTGATGTGGTTGATGTTGAGGAAGAGTTGGATACTCTACAATTGAATACACAAGCTCAAAAAAGCCTCTGTGTGCAACATTAACAGGAAAGAGAAAGCGAAATGAGAAATTGGGAAGTTATTTTGCTCCGAGATACACTCCAGCTGCACAAACTTCACTCAAAAGTGTTCTTGTAAGTAAAGAATATTTGCATAGTGCTGATATGGCTGTTGCAAGATTTGTCTATAATGAATGCATTCCTTTAAATGTTGTGAATTCTCCTTATTTTCAACAAATGGTCGATGTTATTGCTTCTATTGGTCCTGGTTATAAATTGCCAAAATATAATCAGTTGAGAGTTAATTTATTGGGAGATGCAAAAAAGGAAGTTCAATTTTTGATTGATAATTATCGAGGTGTTTGGGAAGAATGGGCTTGCACTATTATGACTGATGGTTGGCAAGATAGATCAAATAGGCAACTTATAAACTTCATGGTATATTGTAAGAGTGGAACAATATTTGTGAAATCAGTTGATGGCTCTGATATAGTGAAAGATGCATGCATGCTTTGCAATTTATTTCTTGAGTTAGTTGATTGGGTTAGAGCAAAGAATATTGTTAATTTTGTAACTGACAATGGAGCTAACTATAAAGCTGCCGGTGTATTACTTAATGATAAGTATCCTTCCATCAAGTGGTTACCTTGTGCTGCACATTGTTTAAATTTACTACTTGGCGATATTGACAAGATGGAGCTTATTAGTGGCCATACAAAAAGGGCATCTTTGGTGACAAAATTTGTGTACAATCATGCATTTCTACTTGTGTAGTTGAGGAAAAGAGAATGATGGATACTGATGACTGCAGGAAGCTACTGGAAGAGAACTTGCTGAACCAGAAAAGCAGCAAGCTACCAGACAGGAAGCTACCTGAGAGACCATGCCTAAGCATACTGAAGAACAGCATGTTACAGAAGCCTCAAACTACCTAACGGAGCAAAGATCCTTGCATTTAATACGCTGATTTGCTTTTCGTCATTTCAAAGATCTTGAGGGACTTATTTGAAAATATCGCCGCCTCTTATTGGGTAACTTGCCCTGATTTGATGCATCACGTCTTGGAATTAACAGTTTCTCATTATCATGCGCTTCATAGGTTCCTTTGTGATGATTAGTTCACCAGGTGGCTTTTGCTGATGTATCTTTCAGTAGGCTTCATCAGCTACCTTCATCAGAGACCTTTTGTCAGGGACCTTTCTCATTATCCTTTCTTAAAAAGGTTTCTGTGCTTCCCCCTGGGCTGTAGAGTACTTAAACAAATATGTTAGAAATTTTAGTTTAATTTGATAATACCCAACTCATTTCTGAGCAAGGAAAATCTCGATTCATATAGAGGTTTTGTGAATATGTCAGCTAATTGTTGATCAGTATGAATCTTCTCTAGTGAGATGTCTTTTATTTCAACATGATCTCTGATGAAATGATGTCTAACATCAATGTGTTTGGTTCTTAAGTGGAAGACTGGATTGTGCGTGATTGCAATTGTGCTTGTGTTATCACACATGATTGGAGTATCTTTTTCCATAATATCGTAATCTCGAAGTTGTTGTTGAATCCATAAGATTTGCGCAAAGCAGCTTCCTGTAGCAACATATTCAGCTTCGGCCGTGGATGTGGTTATTGATGTTTGCTTCCTGTAGAACCAAGATACTAGGCGATTCTCTAGCATTTGACAAGTTCCACTAGTGCTTTTTCTGCCAATTTTGCAACATGTAAAATCAGAGTTAGTATATCCAATTAATTTGATATCACCTTATTTTGGATACCACAAGCCTGCATCTTGGGTTCCCTTGAGATATCTGATTATCCTCTTTGCTGCTGTGAGGTGAGATTCTTTGGGTGCAGCTTGATATCTTGTACACATTCCCACTGCGAACATAATATCTGGTCTGCTTGCGGTAAGGTAGAGCAGTGACCCGATTAATCTTCTGTATCTTGTGATGTCAACTACTTTTCCACCTTCGTCTTTATCTAGACCCTTTGAAGTTTGCATTGGAATGCTTACTGCACTGGCATTCTCCATTCTGAATCTCTTGATCAGCTCCTTGGTATACTTCATTTGGTTTATGAAGATCCCTTGATCAAGCTACTTAACTTCTCAGGTAGTTGGAGCTACTTCTCAGGTAGCTGGAGCTTTATGATATTTCAGCATCCTCTTCGTTCATCTTAGCATCCTTGGACAAAGTGCAGCCAGTAGCTAACTGAAGCATCCTGTTGTAGATTATTTGTCTCAGCGATTTTATGCAGCAAGGTCTTCAATCTTCAGTCTCTGATCTTCAAGCCTTTAGATCCTAATCTAAAGAGTATTACAATGGAATCTAATACATGGGATCCTAGCATGTTATACGTTTTGTCATTCATCAACATCTTACATAATGTTCCTTACACTTCTCTTCTTCTCTTGCGCGCTCTCTCACTATTTCTCACTCTTCAGTCTTCTTCTATTTATAAATTAGGAAATCTGTCCATTGAAGGTAGACAGATTTCCATCATTGATAGCGCCGCACTTCTTCTAACACACGCCAGCTTTTCACTTTCCACGTGTCTTCTTCTAATTGGCTCATCTTCTCTTCTCTCTACCAGTAACTTTTGACTTTCTTCCCATGCATGCTTTGTAGCTTCCTCCTCGCGCTCACTCTGGTGCTTCTTCTCTGGCTTGCTCCATCAGATGACTTGAGGCTTTTGTAGCATGCTGTTCTTCAGTATGCTTAGGCATGGTCTTTCAGGTAGCTTCCTGTCTGGTAGCTTGCTGCTTTGCTGTCCGCTTCAGCAAGTTCTCTTCCAGTATCTTCCTGCAGTCATCAGTATCCTAATTAGTTCACCCGATTCTTTTCCACCATTCTCTTCAATATCCTTCCTTTGACACTTTCTCTGATCTATCTTTCTTCTGCAGTAACCTCGTTGCAGTAACCTTTCGAGCTAGGTTATGTGTATAGAGTTAGGGTTGCTTTCTTAAGGTTTTGTCTCATCAAAACATACTTAAATGTTTCCAACAAGCTTCTTCTATCGTTTTAGGCTAGATTTGTGAAATGAAGCATGCAAACAGTACTTCACGAGGAATTGATCTTCTTGTTCTTACACTAACTCTTGGGTCACCAATGATGTGGTCATTTGGGTGATTCCTTAGCCATGTTCTATCTGGATCAGTGTATTCTCGTCTTTCCTCAGCATCTTCAGGTTGCAGTGTAGTAGAGTCTTCTTCCTCGGTATGTTCTGCATCTTGCTCAGTTGTACGCTGTTCCACAGTGTGCTATATTGCTGCATCTTGACTTGTTGAAACCTGTCTTGCAGCATCTGAAATTTGATGCATCTAAGTTCCTTTATTTGTCAAATTTTTCAGAGAGTATGGGAAGATAAGAGCTCTCTATGTAAGAAACTTGGGTCTTGAGATTGATTCCTTCAGGTTCATTATTTAGATCTTCTAGCTCTGCATCATTACAGTATAGTTCATCAAAGATCACATGTACGGATTCTTCAACCATGAGAGTTCTTTTGTTAAAGACTCGAAAGGCTTTGCTCATGGAAGAATATCCGAGAAATACAGCTTCATCTATCTTTGCATCGAGTGCTTTGAGATGTTCTTTTCCATTGTTTAGTACATAGCATCTATATCCAAAGATGTGAAAGTATGATACATTTGGAGAGTATCCATACCAGATTTCATAGGGTGTTTTATCTTTCTCCTTGTTAATTAGACATCGGTGCATGTAGCATGCAGTGTTGGTAGCTTCAGCCCAAAACCTCTTTGGCATGGCAGCTTCTGCAAGCATCGTTCTTACAGCTTCTTTGAGAGTTCTATTCTTTTTTTCAGCTACACCATTTTGTTGAGGAGTTCTTGCAGCAGAATACTCATGCTGAATTCCCTTCTCCAGTCAGTACTTCTCAATGAATTTACTGGTAAATTCAATTTCTCTGTCAGTCCTGATCTTCACAATATTTGAGTTTTTCTCATTCTGAATCCTCTTCATGACTCTGGTAGCTTTGATTGCGTTTCTAACTTATTTGCTAGAAATATGGTCTAGGAAAACCTTGAGTAATCATCAATGATTACAAGGGAGTGTTTCTTACCGCTCAGACTTGTTGGATCAATGGGACCGAAGAGATCCATGTGCAGCATATCCAAGATCTTGAACGATGATCGCTGCAACTTTTTCAGCTTGAAGGATACTTTGATCTGCTTTCCCTTTTTGACATGCTCCACATATGTTTTCCTTTTTGTACGCGATGTCAGGTAATCCTCTCACAAGTCCTTTCTTGGCCAGCTTGTTGATCGTCTTGAAGTTCAGATGACTCATCCTCTTGTGCCATAACTAGCTTTGTTCTGGTGATCCTTTCGCAATAAAGCATGTCGACATTGTTGATGAGTTCTAGTCCACAAGGTATACATTCCCTTTCTTCGTTCCTGCAAGCTTGACTTCTTTGCTTGCTGCATCTTTGATTAAGTACTGGTTTTGAAAAAATTCTACCATATGCCCTTTGTCACAAAATTGACTAATGCTTAGCAAGTTGTATTTTAACTCTTTCACATATGATACATCATTGATTTGTACATCTCCTCTTATCAATCTTCCTGTACCCAAGGTGTTTCCTTTTGAGTTATCCCCAAACACCACCCTTGGTCCTTTGCATTCCTTGAAGTTGCTCAGAGAAGATTTGTCACCAGTTATGTCTCTTGAGCAGCCACTATCAATGTACCATGGGTCTCCGTTGCTACCTGGAGACTATACCTTTTCTTCTGCATCCTCTTCTGTGTGGCCATTAGGCAAATCATTGTTTCATCCTCCGAGGTAAATTCATTAGAGTCTGATTCAGATGAGAATTCATTTTGATCTTCAGTGGATGCGCTTGCTCATTTAGCTTTCTCAGCTTCTACCAGCAGTGCTCTCAACTTTTGTCTTTCCTCTTTGCTCTAACTTTAGGCGGATATCTGTAGACAACAGAATGAGGGCAATATCGTGCATAGTGTCTAGGCTTTCTGCAGTTGTAGCACAAATCTCTTGATTCTGCTGTATCCTGGGATTGTTGTCTTTGCTATTGTGGCTGCTGCTGCAAGTTCGTCCTTCGAAAAAAGTTTCCCCCTGACTTGTTGACTTTTCTCATGAACTTTGAGAACTTCTTTAAAAGTAGCGCACTGTCATCCTCTGCAACTGCAGCAAATTTTACTATAACTATCGGCTTGGTTGCAACAGAGTTTTCCTTTGAGCTTCTAGTAGCAAGAGTAGTAACTTTACTGTTGTCTTCCTCCTGTTCATTTTTTCTCCTATTGATATCAAATTCAAACGACTTGAGATCTGAGAAAAGATCGAACGTACTCATAGATTTTAAATCCATAGAGACACGCATGACAGTGGTTTTGCTGTCCTACTCTGCTGGCAGCGCTCTGAGAAGTTTCACTGTTCTTCTCTTTCTGTGAGTAGCTCTTTCCCAAGGACTCAAGCTCGTTCACGATTCTAGTAAACCTGAGATTGAGTTGCTCTAAGGTTTCATTAGCTTTCATTTCAGACAACTCAAACATCTGAGTGGCAGTAGAGATCTTGTTATCTTTGGTGAGCTCTGTTCCTTCACATATTTGTTTCACCTTATCCCATATTTCCTTAGCTATTTTGCATGTCTTCACCTTGTTGAATGTTCCTTTACATTCTTTGCTATGTTATCCAAGTTGGACCTTTTCCTGACTTATGCAGTCCATTCTTACCTTGACTTTTCAATGTATGGTTGCATCCTGTGTGGCTTGATTTCAGCAATCTCACAATTATCGTCATCCTTGTCCTTCTCCACGATCTAATCTCTTTTATTTCTAGCAAACACCGGGTTTGGTTTTGTAATGATGGGAGGCCCTTCCATGATCACATACCACATCTCGTCGTGTATAGCTGATAGGTGTGCTTGCATCCTTATCTTCAAGTCATCATAGTCCTCAATAGTAAACATAGACAACTTAGCATGCAGATAATCCATGATGAATAAAAGCAGTAAAGAGCACTTAGTCACAAAGAAGAGATATGGTAGAGGGTGGATCTGGGTAGGCAACTAGACGAGTTGGTTTTTAACCCAACCTGCTCTGATACCACTAGTTGGTCCCAAGTGGTTACAGAGGTTCAGAGGGGGGGGGGGGGGGGAATGAACCTCTTCTATTTTTGCAATTTTCTCCTTTCGTTGCAACCTGCTGTAAGTTATCGCTGCTTGCAGAAAATTGACAGTTAAGTGTTCTGCTTGCAGCAAACTAATTACTGCAGCCTAACCATTTTCAGAGTTTATGCACAGCGGAATTGTAAGTTGAAAGAGAGTTCAGTAGATATACTAAGTCTTTTAACTAATGAGTTAACAAACTAGTTTTCGTATATGCACATTAAAGCCATAAGCATGCATGCAGTAAGAATATAAAGATGAATGCAGTAAGCAGTAAAAAGAAACACAAGGCTTATAGAGGTTCGAAGGTGGTGTAAGTCTTCTATGTCATCTCTTCTCATTCACAAGGAGGATATCCACTAGAGCTTTTAGTTTTACAGAATTTTTCCTACTAAACACAACTCTAAGGACTCAAGCAATCCTATTAAAGTTCTTACTCCTTACTTAGGTTTCAGCAACTAGACAGGATCCACACAGGATTTTAACCTTCTCTAGGATCAAAACACACAGCAAGGAATCTATTTCTATCAACTGTGGACTCTAAAAATTAAAACAACCTACACACACAGCATATAAAAGGTTGAAAATATTTCTTCAACTGTGGTGAAACAAAGACACTCTAATAGATCCTCAATGGTAGAATTCTTTGTTTCTGGTTGAGTGATGGACTGAAAATGTTGGATATTTCTTTAAGCTTGATGATCGCTGTAAGCTGGAAATTTAGTGTGCGATTCTTAAAATTTCAGTCCTCTTCTTTTTACAACCTCACTCCTTCCTTTTATAGTTGCTGGAATGCGCCAATTGAAGGGTGCACATTCCACGCGTCTTCCTATCAGCTTATCTCTTCTTCTGTTGCATCTTGACCGTTGATCCATTCACACTCAAGAATATTCTTCTTTGATTCGATCTGGATGGTCAGGATTCCTCTTCATTGATCTTCTTGATCTTCAAGGTACGCCTTAATTAACGCGCTACTGAAAAAGGTGGAAACAACCTCTTCTTCAAGCTCCAACGTCATTAATTGCGACTGTCCTTTTGTTGCAGTTTGCAGGCAGTTGCTCAGGCCAGGTGGCAACTCTCCATTTGCTCGCCGTTCTTGTATTCATCCTTTGTGCTTTGGCCTATCCTGCACTGCACCTTTAACTAAAGTTGATTTTTCCTCGTATCATCAGAGAGCATGCAGTGGATGTTGAGTTCTTCGAAGTTGATTCCGCTTGTCATGTCTCACTTCAGTTGCTGCAACTTATTCTTGGTTGCTGCATCTAGACTCACTGTATCCAGTAGGTTGCAGTCTCCAGCATACAACATGCAACAAAATAATTCTCCTTTAGCTCTTCCAAGTGTAGCTCACTGTATGCAAACTTCTTTCTTTCGTTGTTGCGTATAGCTTGCAGCTCTAAGCTTTCAGTGGAAGACTTCAAGGCAGACTTTTGCTACTTATTAAAAACGAAGTACAAAATGGAAAAATACAAAGACTGAAGTATAATAAGGTTACAGCGTGTTTTGTCTCATCAAAATACATCAAGGTTTTTTCTTACAATTTATAATTTAAAATCTTAATAAAAAACTTCAAAAGGAGAATTGAAAAATAAAAAAATAAAAAAGAGATTGCACAACTTTATTTTTGTGTCATCAATCATGCAGGATAATACATTTAGGCTCCATTTGGATGGAGGTATTTGGGCTTGTGGATTTTAAATCCATTGTTCAAATCCATTATACTTGTTTGAATGGATTTTAAAATCCAATTTCGTAAATGAATGGACTTGAGAATTCACTTTTAGGTCAACTACGTTTTTAGTTAAGTTTGGACGGATTTACAATCCATCTTCATATCACGTCATTTTGAAATCCACAACTCTCACACTCACGTTTTCTGATCAATGTAGGATTTATCTCCTCCATACACTCTCTCTTTCTCTCTCCTTTCTCTCACACACTTTTTCAACAGAGGTAGACTTTCTCTATCATCCCTTGCACACACTCTCTTTTTCTCTCGACTCTCTCTCATTCCGAAGAATTCACCAAAACATGGAGAAATACCATTCAACATCTTTGTGATTTATGCTTAATTAATATTTTCTTCTATGCTACTGTGGATTCGTGGATCTTTCGATTTTATGCGTAGAATATCCAATCTCTTCTCATTTCCGAAGGTTACATATAAATCCTCCTATTTCTTTCATTTGTTATCTTTAATTTGTGGCTATATTTTTTATTATTGCATTATGTTTGATTGAACTATCGTATGCTTAGTTAGGTTATGTTTGCTCATTTGGTTATGAATGCTTTCATTTTCTCTTTAAAATTAGGAACTGAAAATTGAGTGGAATAATAGTAATGATGGATTGTGTTAAGATTGTATGTATCATTTATGACGGATATTTCAAAATTATGTGTGGTTTTTATAAATAGAAATTTAGAACAATGATATGTATAAGTAAATAAAGATTGTGTGATTTTTGAATGAAATTTAATTCAAGAAATTGGTTGTATCAGAGTAAATGTTTCTTGATATGGAGGAAAAGTTTGGGGTTCTTGATGTTGTGTTGAAGGAGATGGGTGAATTTGTTAATGGATCTAATTTGTTTGCTGATATTTTCACTTTTGTTTTGCTTTAGGCACTTCCAACAATTAATCATCTCCAAATAGCACTTTTGTTATGTTATTATTTTTGGTTAGTGCAAAATTATTGTTGTTGCAGCTTTGACTATTAGATTTAGATTAGTGAATAACTATCTTCATAACATGCTTTGTTTTTCCCAAACAAGGGATTTGAAATCTATGGATTTGTAAAACAAATCCACACCTTATCCAAACAAACAACTTTAAAGTAGTGGATTTTAAATTGAAGGAATCCAAAATTCATTCATTTGAAATCACTTAAAACTTCAAATACTTCCATCCAAATAGAGCCTTAAATTCTAATAAAAATTTGACCGTATCGTGTCCAGGAGTGGGGAAAAATATCAAATTATCAAAATATCAACTTACCATATAATGTACCGAAAATAAATAAAATTTTAGTACAGAATGTTAAACGGGCTAGCCCTAGCGGTTTTGGGCTAGCCTATCGGGTTTCGGGTTATGCGGTCCGGGCCAAAAAGGCCCAATTTTAAACGGGCTGCAATATTGTGAACCTAACTCTAACCCTACCGGGCTTCGGGCTAAACTGTTTACGATCGGGCCGTTAATCAAAATTTCTATATTATATATTTAACTCAAATGGTTCAAATAAAATGTAAATCATAAGAAACTAAACACACAATTTAATAAAATTAAATGATTTATCATAATAAAAATAACATATGGTCTTAATAGAAAGTAAAATGTACTCCAAAAACTGTATTTTGTACTACACAACTAAGTTTGTAAGAGTCAAAACATTTGTGAGTTTCATAACATAGCACCCACATCTTCATCAACATTAGATCCTTCAAAGGAGAAAGTGTTGTTACCCAAATCTTCTTCATCTAAAATTTATAAAATAATTAAAGTTAGTAATTATAAAAACTTATCAAGTTATCTTAAATAAAATGAAATATATTACCTTCAAAAAAACCTTGTACCCAATTACGTGTACAAAATGATGGCTTCCACATGATCACCAAGGAGACGAGTTCTAAATTTATTAAGGACACGACCCCCAATGCTAAAAGCTGACTTAGATGCCACTGTTGTGATGGAAATGTTAAGTATATCACAAGCCATAGTTGATAGTGTTAAACATCATTTCTTGTTCTTCCAATATTCAACAACATCTAAATTTGAAAAATATTTGAACTCGAGAGGGGGCTCATCCAAATATTGATCCAAGTCAGACTTTTCATTTTGAGTAGTTGATGAACTATTCTGCCAATCTTGTAAAACCTAAAAAAATAGAGTAAATATAATAAGTTTATAATAGTTAATAAATAGATATAAAAATTAATATAAGTGAATACTATATGCTTAATTAGAAGTACTTGAAGTAATATACTTACACCATACAAACTAGAATCATCCACGTGCTCCTTCCCTTTGCTAGACACTGTAGTCACTGCCAATGATGCTAAATTCGAAGAGCTTGCAGAACTTCCACTTGGTTGAGTTATGAATATCCACTTCAAATATTCATCATAAAGCATTTGCAAGTTGTGTCTAATTTCATCAACTTTTTCTTGGCATATATCAACATCAAGTTGGGAGTAACAAAATTTCAGCATTCCTAATTTTGCCCGAGGATCAAGTACAACCCCAAATACAAGTACGTACAATGTTATAATCACTCCAATACTTGTCAAAAAATTTCTTTCATGATTGAAGTCATGCTTCTAATATCTTCATCACCACATACCATATTTGATTTGAAAAGACACTCAATTTTCCATACTTGATTAAAATATAAGTTGGAGGTCGGATAAGATGATCCAGAAAACAAGTTTGTGATCACATAAAATGGGTGTAAGAACTCACACATTTTCTCCCCTTTTGCCCACTTTTCACTTGTTGGAGTGTATTTGTAATTTCTATCAGTCAATTGTAGACTACTAAAGGCACACTTGTATCTAATTGCACTTTCAAGCATAATTAGGTATGTAGAATTCCATCTAGTGATAACATCTAAGCGTAAACCAACTTTAGTATCAATCCCACCAACTTGACTAACACATTGAAGAAAACTTTACCGTTACTAGTCATGTGTTGTGGAGTATCTTACTGTTCACTTTCCACTCACGATCGACAAAGTGTGCTGTCAAACAAATATATATAGTCTTCACCATTACAAGCAGTCCAACAATCAGAGGTCAAACATATTCTTCCCGGACAATCATTCATAACACATGACTTCAATTTCTCCTTTTCAGCATAATACATGATATTCACAATATCATTAGTAGCATGCAGTTAATCTACTAATTGTTTTGCCTTCAGGATGCAATTGCCATTGATATAAGTTCACGAATGTGCTTGGGATCAATCTTTCTTCATCTTAATTTCCCTTCCTTATCTAACATCGTCCCCACGTCTGTCTTTATACCTATGAATGAATACTCTTGCATTTATTCATATGACGTCTAAGAGTGGATGTGCCATAATTGGAGCCTCCCCATGCATTTATTAATAATTACAAATTTATAACACTTCAAACACACAAAACAAAGAGATATAATTCAAACAATAAAATAATAACAAAGCAGATTTTGATAAAATTACAAATATGCTATCACTATTAAAAAAAGAAATAAGTGAATAGTTGTCAGTATAAAAGATGTAAATACTGTATTGCATAGAAGTCAATTGATCTGATACACTTTTACAGTATATATAGTTGCAAGGCTAATCTACAAAGATTACATAAATTTGAAAATCAAATCCCTAACAAATTCCTTAAGACTAGGTCGTAATCTATTTGGATGAGTCTTGGTAGTCATCCTTAATACGCCCCCACAAAATCGACGTTCCATCGGCAACAGAGATTTTGAAGCGTAAGACTTGGAAACGAGGACGAGGCAGAGGCTTTGTAAGAACATCAACTAGTTGATCTAAAGTATTAACATAAGAGACAGAAAGACACCCTTTTGACACAAGATCACGTACAAAGTGAAGATCAAGAGCAGTATGTTTCATGCGGGAATGTTGTATCGGATTTAAAGCTAATCGAGTGGCACCCATGTTATCACAAAGAAGCCTAGGTGCAGATGGGAAGGGAATGTGAAGCTCGTTGAAGAGATGACGTAGCCAACAAACTTCAGATGCAGCAGTAGCGAGTGCCCGATACTCGGCTTCAGTGGAAGAACGTGTAACACCCGTTTGCTTCTGAGAACACCATGAGATCGGATTAGTCCCAAGAAAGATAATGTAGGCAGATATGGACTTTTCATCTAATAAATCACCACCGAAGTCCGAATCGGAGTAAGCTGTGATGGAAAATGATGAAGCACGTCGAAGAAGGAGACCATGATGTAAGGACCCTTTGAGATAGCGAAATAAGTGTTTAACCGCGAGCCAGTGAGAAGCAGTTGGGCGAGACATGTGCTGGGCAAGTTTATTCACCGTAAAGGCAATGTCCGGACGAGTTATGGTGAGGTATTGAAGACCTCCAATGGCACTCCGGTATGCGGTATGATCAGTAGGACTATCATCAGAGATGAGCTTGGCGGACATTGGAGTGCATAGGGCCTTTGCACCATCCATTTTATGACGGCGCAAGAGATCAATCGTATACTTGTGTTGAGACAGAAATAATCCTTCACGACAGTGGGCAACCTCAATACCCAAAAAATAGGACAAAGGACCAAGATCTTTGAGAGCAAAAGTGGCTTTAAGATGCTGCGTAAGAGCAAGAAGGTGTGCATCAGATGAACCGGTGATGACAATATAATCAACATACACAAGGGCATATAGACGCACAGAATCCTTGTGGAAAGTGAAGAGGGAAGTGTCAGCCCTAGAGCGAACAAAATCGAAGGCAACAAAGGCCGAGCTCAAAGCATTATACCAAGCCCGAGGAGCCTGACGAAGGCCATATAAGGAGCGCCGAAGAAGGCAAACGTGGGAAGGAAGTGATGGGTCTTTAAAACCTGGTGGCTGAGTCATAAACACTGGGACGCCCAATTTGCCATGCAAGAAGGCATTGCTAACATCCAACTGACGAAGGGACCAATTGAAGTGAAGAGCAAGGGAAAGGATAGTGCGAATTGTAGCCGGTTTGACTACAGGACTGAATGTTTCTCGAAAATCAATACCCGAGCATTGATGGAAACCTTTCGCAACAAGACGAGCCTTATATTTGTCGATAGAACCATCAGGTTTACGCTTGATGCGAAACACCCATTTACACCCGATGATGTTAGCATGAGTTGGTGGAGAAACTAGATCCCATGTACCATGTTGTTGAAGAGTCGTAAATTCGTCGGCCATGGCAGCCCGCCAGAGAGGATGGGAGAGGGCTTGCTGGATAGTGGAGGGCTCAATATTGTCAGGCAATGGATGTTTAGTGATAGTGAAGATACGCTTCGGCTTGGAAATATCATTTTGACTGCGAGTGCGCATGGTGTGAGTGCGCTGCGGTGGATTAAGAGGAGCAGGTAATTAGGTCGGAGACGGAGATGGAGGAGAGGACACCTCAGGCAAGGACGACGGAGTCGAGGATCGAGCCATAGAGCCCGACGGGGCAGGAGGTGATGGTACTGGCGGTGCCATCATCGGTATAGGTGGCAAAATTTGTAAGCTAATGGTATGAGTAGGTGCTGGAGAAGGAGTTGATGAGGACTCATAACCCGAAAAATGAGATTCCACGAAACGAATGTGGCGAGAGATGTAGACAGTCCCGGAAGCAGGATCAAAACACTTGTAGGCGCTTTGAGAAGTGGAGTAGCCAACAAAGATGCATGACTTTGACGGAGGTATAAGCTTGCCGGAAATATAAGGACGGAGCCACGGAAAACACAAGCAGCCGAAGACCCGGAGCTTTTTATAGTTTGGCAAATTGCCAAAAAGACATTCAAATGGAGTTCGTTTGCCAAGAACCGGTGCAGGCATGCGATTGATCAAATAGACTGTCGTCTGGAGCGCAAAAGACCAAAAGGATGAGGGCAAGCTCGCATGATGTAGTAAGGCACGACCAATTTCCAGAATGTGGCGATTGCGACGTTCTGAGATATCATTTTGTTGGGGTGTGTGTGGCGCAGTCGTAAGCCAAGAGATGCCATGAAGGGTAAGGTACGATCGTAATGCCACAAACTCACCGCCGTTGTCGATGTAGAAATTCCGAATACAGTGACCAAATTGTTTCTTGACCAATGCCCGAAATTGAATAAAGATGGATGCAACCTGTGACTTAGCACTCAAAGGGAACAACCAGCAATAACGTGTATATAAATCCACAAATAGGAGAAAATATTTAGATCCATCAATCGAAGTAACAGATGTAGGTCCCCACACATCGGCAAATAAATAATGAAGCGAATGTAAAGCAACAAACGATGATTCTGAAAAAGATAATCGGTGAGACTTGCTCAAACAACAAGTAGTACAATTAGGGCTCAAAACTTGAGTCTTGTGCAATAAAGATAAATTATTTGCGCAAATAATAAAATTGCTTGTGTCTTGAGAGGGATGCCCCAATCGAGCATGCCAATGTGTAGATGAAGTTCGCACAGCAGTAAAAGCTAATTTGCACGCAGAGGATGGCAAGCCGAGATGGTGGAGAAATATGGTAAACACCATTATGACATGGGCCGCGAGCTAGTTGTGCCCCCGTGGTGCGATCCTTAACAATGAAACAATCAGGAAAAAATTCCATAGATACATTGTTAGCAGCAGTAAACTTGCTAACAGATAAAAGGTTTTGAGAAGCCGACGGAACGCAAAGAACATCTGATAAGATAAAAGAGCGATTGGGAAAATATAAGGTAGAGTTACTCGAGTGAGATATGGGGAGACTAGTACCATCCGCTATTTGAACTTCGTCATGCCGTCGTACTCCGAGTGAATTGATAGAGTGCTTAGGTCATTGGTGAGATTGTGTGAGGCACCCGTATCCACAAGCCACGGATTCGGAGACTGGCGAGAGGGAAAGGCAGCATAATGAGCCAAATAAGGTGAGCGACCACAAGCAATGGCGGTATGTCCATCAATCCCATATTCAGCTCTGATACCATATAAAAGATGTAAATACTGTATTGCATAGAAGTCAATTGATCTGATACACTTTTACAGTATATATAGTTGCAAGGCTAATCTACAAAGATTACATAAATTTGAAAATCAAATCCCTAACAAATTCCTTAAGACTAGGCCGTAATCTATTTGGATGAGTCTTGGTAGTCATCCTTAATAGCCAGAACTAAAAACAATCTACCATAATACCACTATAAAAAAATATAGAGCAAGTCTTTTGTGAGACCGTCTCACGGACCTTTTTTCGTGAGACGGGTCAACCCATAACCCACACTTGATAATTCATATGAAAATTTGTAGATGTAGGTTTAATTCATGGGTAATAAGGATCCAGTCTCACGGAAACTATCCGTGAGACCGTCTCATATGAGTTTTTGTCAAAAATATATTATATAAAATTGTTAAATATATTACCTGGAGTCACAGAAGAAAGATGGAGAAGAATTCATTCTTGAGAGATATGATTTAGATGCGCTGGCGTGGTGGAATGGTGGTAGATGCTATGTCGTGAATTTGAGATTACTCTTAATTCTTGGTGTTGTATTCATAATATGTAACTCTTTATTTGAAAATTTAGATAGATTACACTGCACACGGGCCAACCCTATTTAACCGCGGGCTAAACGGTTCGAGCTAAAAATGCCTAATTTTAAACAGACTCCTAATATTTAAACATAATCCTCTTTTTTGTTAGTTTAAACGGGCTAGCCTATCAGGCCGTGACCCTTTTAACATACATACGTAAGATGCTATACAGAAAATTTTCGATATGGTATCAGTATGAAATTTCAAGAAATTCCGATATGTATCAAAATGTTGAAAATAATAATATTAATTAAACTAGTATTAGTCCTGTGTACATACATTTTATTATTTTAGCACATAAATGTGGAACCAAACAAAATCTCTTAATATTAATTTCAATCTAATCGTTACCCAGGTGATGCACCATCATAAAATTTAAATATTTTCAGATTTGATGTATGTAAATTGTTAATTTGAGGAAAAAAAATCAACAATATGCATTGACATATATAAAAATTTCAAAAGTTGTATTTTAAAATGTATATAATATCTTTAAAGTTGGTGTGCACTTAATTTTAGTGACTATTGAATTATAATCATAGTGAAATTGTTAATATAGCCAAACTAAGATAAAATTCAAAAAAAATTATATGAGATGACATCATAATAATAATATTAAAATTCATTTCATATACTTGATCGATGGTCTATTTCTAGTTTATACTACAAGTGTACGGTGTCAACTATAGATAGGGCGAGCAAGGTCGATCTCACAGAGACTAGTGAATTAGAACGATGTTAACTACCTAATTAATTTACCTAACTTTATCTAGGTAATCGAATTGAGAGAATTGAACCTAATTAACCTATGTCTAAAAACAAATAAATGGAATAAAATATGGAACAAAGCAAGTATCAAGAAAATCAAAATTCAAACAAGGATTCTAAGACAACGATTTCATTCTACTTCAATCAAGTTTACTAATCTAGCAAAAATCAACCTTAAATCCAATTATTTTATGTGAACAATCACAATTGTAAATTAACCTCTTACCCATTGATTGATTATTAATGTATGTATCTCTACCTCGCAGTTAATAACCAACTCCTAAAAGCTCCTAAGATCATATTCTCACCCCAATTATTTACCAATCTCTCGATCCAAACAAATAATTGAGTCACGCATTCCCAAATCTATAATCAGATATTTTCTCTCGATCTCAATCCAATTAATTAGAGCATGCATAAATTTGATCAGGATTCACACATGGAATAAGCACAAGGAAGCATGAATAAAATGTCATGGATTAGAGGAAAGATTAAAACTAGATATTCAACAAGAAATCCATAGAACTACTCTCGTGTCCTAAGATCACGAGACCTCTAGCCAAAAATCATGTTCGTAAAGAAAAATAAATTACAAAACGACATGATCAAAACTAGAAATAAAATCAAAGAAAAGTTTATTGAATTGGTGATCGTTGGTTGCTCCTCTCGACTCTTGAATCTTCAATTTCTTGCTTGCTCTCAAGATGTGGATCTGTATTTGGATGTGGATCAGTATTTAATCCATGAATCAAACTCATATCCATTAATTTATATGTGAATTGGAAAGTTTAGGTTGTGGGTCAACCCGTCTCATGTAACATGATCCGTGAGACGGTCTCACACAAGACTTACTCTTAAATTGACAATTTTGTCTTTTAATTTGTTTTAATAATTTGTTCATCATTTTTGTAACCATTACTTAATATTTTTTAATTAAATTGAGCACTGTAAATTCATTACCTTTTTATTTGTAAGAAGAGAGTGGAATTTCAGATTTCAAATTTGTTTTTTGATCGTAAATCAGTAAATTTGTATGAGTACAAATATTTTCTCAACTGAACTATCTCAATATATTTAATTAATATTTTATACTATACAATCTATACTATATTTAAAACAGGAAAAGTTTGACATATTTACTGATTTGCCACTCAATTGGAAAATTGGACATATTTACTAATTTGTCATTGACCAATAGAGAAAAAGTGGAAAAAAAAAAAACTTTTGAAAATCTCATAGAACAAGTTTCATATATATTTTAAATATAATAAGTAGTCTTTTAATTTAATATAGGTGTAAAATAAAATAGAGGAAATTATTTTGGATGATATGATTATATGATTATGTCTTAATGATATAATTAAAAAAATTGAAAATAATGAAATTTAAACATTGTCAAAAAGTTTAAATTTTGAAAATTATTCTATAATTTTAATACATAAATGTGAAAAATAGGTCTAAAAGCTAAATTTCATTTTACGAAGGACTGTAAAATATTTAAAAGTTTAAAAGCCATTATAAAATTATTAAAAATAATAATTAAATTTGAAAGTAAAACTAATAATAATCTAATAATGTTGTGAGATTAATCTAAAACAAATTCACAAATAACATTTAAAAATAAATTCAAACATATATGCAATACTAATTGTGTAAGATATAAGAAAAAATATTTTAAAATGGTTTCAAGATTCTAAAAAAAAAAAAGTGTTTAAATGCAAAATGAATTTGAAACCTAAATTTTTTAAATATAAACTAAGTTTTTGAATAAATACAGTGTTTGTAAACTAAATCCATCTAAAAAAAATGTAGAAAATTATTTACAAATTATTAAATATAATTCTAAGATATAAATGAACAAAAATATGAATAGAACATATATATTAACAAATATAATTAATCACTTATAATTAAAACATACAAACACAAAACTTTTTTTTTTTTGTTATTGTCGTCGTTGTTGTTGTCGTCCTCATCATCATCATCAAAAAAAAAATACGAATTTTTTACAAATCTCAAAATAATAAGATCTCATGAGTAATATTTTAATATAATAAATTTATTATATTATTATAATCATAATTGTCATAATAAATTATAAACTGCGCATCGTACGGGTGTACTGCTAGTTAATATATATATATATATATATATATAAAGTTATACTAAATATATTTATAATATCTTCTATTAACTTATATTATATACTTAATACTCTACATTTCTTTTATTAAGTTGAACTATAAATTTGATATCTTATACTATGATAACCTATATTATATACTATAGACAATATACTTAATAGTAACATAGTATGCATTTATAAATCTAATATTAAGTAATTATACCATATAGTTAATACCTTATATTCTTTAATACCGCTATATTACTTAATCCGTTTTGCCCAGCCAATAATCTTTGCCAATGTCAGTATATTTATGTAATATAATGTGACATGTGATATCAAAATTAAATATGATGTGATATTATGTATTGAGATATGAGATTAAATGGCGTACACAATATGTTTATGAATACATGTAGAAGTACTAGAATGGTGAATTTTTTAAAGATTTTTTGTCATCCTAATTTAAGTACGAAAATAAACATAATATTGAAGTTAAAAATTCTTACTTCACAAGAAATCAAAATTATATTTTTGATTCCATATGGACAAGACATACGAATATATACATGTTGGTATATATAATATATTTATTCTTTTGTTTGAAGTTTAACAATATTAGTTATTATAACTTAAATTTCTTGTTAAGTTATATTTTCTTACTACATATATTGTCACATTTTCTAAAAATTGCATTGGATGGCCCATCATTTAAATTATTCTTTCATTGTCTATTGTTTTATGAATATTTTCAAAATTAAAATAAAATAAATTGTATAACTAATTTTGAAAATCAAGCTAATACTTTTACATAATGATGGGTAATTCTTATGTAAGATTGTCTCACGGACATTTCATGTAAGATTGGTTAAGCCACAAAATATATTGGCAAAATATTTTGTGCAACTGGTGTATGGATCTAGGATCCATGCACCCGGGTTGATCCGCCCTACGCGCCTCTGACGAACGTTTTCACGCGTCCCCACGCGCCTGGTGGATGCGCTCAAACCACCAAAATTCGCTCCAGGTAGTCATACTCTCATGTTATGTTAGAGTTACCTTCATGTTATGTTAGTGTTACCCTCATGAGGGTAACACTAACATAAAGGTAACTCTAACATAATGTGAGAGTCACTCTAACATAACATGAATGTATGATTAACATTGTTTTTTACCTTCATGTTATGTTAATGTTACTTTCATGTTATATTAGTGTTACCTTCATGTTATATTAGTGTTACCTTCGTGTTATTTTAGTTCAGTGATTTTAAACTAAAGGTATGAAATTTGGAGATGTGGTCACATTAACATAACGCGAACGTAACCTAACATAACACCAAGGTAACACTAACATAACTTGAAGGTAATGACCAAAACACATGAAAAAATTAAAGAGGCGCTGGTTGGGCGAGCAGCCCAGCCCGTGCGCTGCCTAGTTGCACGGATCTCAGATCCTTGCAACTGGTGCACATGAGAGTAACTCAAATATATTTCACAATTCTCATATAAATTTGTGGAAATGAATTGAATTAGTGGGTAAAATAAATCTGTCTCACGAAAACTAAGATGCTATCGTTTCACACAATTTTTTGCACATAAAGATATGATATAACAGTTCAAGCCACAAGATATACTACACAGTTATCATATAAATTTATGAAAATGAATTAAGTTAGTGGGTAAAATAAATCGGTGTCACGAAAACTAGGGTGTTATCGTTTCACCCAAATTTTTGCACATAAACATATGATATAAGGAAAATATTAGTGCAAATATATTTTCATGGAGTAACACTTGTATGCCCGGGGCAAGGTGCCCCCAAATTAATGATCATATTATGTTAAATATATACTTTACAAGTAGGCAACAACTTTTATGAGTCAGGTACATGGATCCATGCACCTGACCCGACCCGTTCACGCGCCCAAAACGTGCCTCCCACACGCCTGCACGCGCTCCCACGCGCTGAACACTTGTGCTGAAACTCATCCAAAATTCGCTCAAATAGACCAACCTTTGTGTATAGTTAAACCAATTTTTGTGTATAGTTAGACCAACCATGTGTATGTAGGTCTAACTATATACAAAGGTATGTCTAACATATATAAAGATATGTTTAACTATATGCAAAAGTATGTCGAACATATACAAAGGTATGTTTAAGTATACATAAAAGTATGTCTAACATAACGTAGTGGTATGTGCCAAAATTCAAAAATCAAGCCAAAAAAAGACAAGACATGAAATCTTGGCAGAACTGATATGTTTAACATGGCTTAAAGGTATGTCTAACATAACATAAATGTATGTCTAACATAACCTATTAGTATGTGATTTTTTTCAAAAATCATGTGCGAAAAAAAAAAAAAGGTGCGGTCCCCCCGACCCGGATCCGACCCATGCACCTGATTCACAAGAGACCTACTCTTACAAGTATCATATATATACTCTTCAGGTATCACATGTATAATTTTATATACATATGATACTTGTAGAGTATATTTATAATACCAATAAACACAACATCATATATTATATATATAACACCTAGATCCGTGCCTTCTATACTCTAATTTATAACACCAAGAAACATAACATTATAAAGTATATATATGACACCTAAAAAATATGTATATAACACCTAAATTCGTGACTCATGGGGATACAAGTTTTTCTCATTTTCATGTATCTATAGGCTATATATAAGGCCTAAGTGAGTTAGGTGGGCCCACATTGCAATAGTGAGACGCAGAGGATTTGGAATTGTAGATGTTCATCTTCCCCACTGTTTATTGTTTATCCCAATTTCATCAGGTTTCAGAGAGAGAGAGAGAGAGAGAGAGAGAGAGGAGCAGAAAAATGGCGAGACGTGGAAGAAGGTGTTGTCAGAAGATTTCATCTGATAATGTGTGAGTATACAAAATTAACGCCACAAAAGCATAAACTTATATTCAACAATCTGATCCCAATATATATGTGTGTGTTTGTGCGTGTGTGTGGTGTGTGTGAAAACCCATAGCCATTGTTTTGAGGCATGCAGCATGGCTTTGACTATTGTATATTAGTCACTAATCACAATTGTATACTTAGATTAATATGAAAAATTTTGAATTCTGATCAACTGTTCATACTTAATTTAGGATTCTTTGTGTTGTTTAGGGTTAATATTGTGGTTGTAATGATTGTTAGATGCGGGCGGCCGGGCCGGGTACCCGATGAATTCGAGAGCCCGAATGATGTCGCTCCAATTTTCGACTGAGTTTTGAATATCTGAAATTAGGGCTAAAGTTTATGTTTATTGTTAATAATTACTTGGCATGGTTTATAGAATTTTGTGTAGCTGAGATTTTCACCTAGATTTATAAACTGCATTGAGTTTTAACGGTCTCTGATCTTGGCTTCTGAAATCTATATGTTATTGATGAGCTATTCAGTGGAAAAAATCCGTAAAATCATATGATCCTGTTCTATATACAGTATATATAGAACATCTCCTCTTATGCATAATATATCAAAGGCCCCTTGATTTGGTGTTGAAACTCTCTGAGTTTGGCCATTAATAGCTTTTTTCGGAATTTAGATTACTATAACTAATTCGGATTGGCTTAAGATTGCACAGAGACTAATTAAGTGTATTGGATTTGTCGTTGGATTCCTTGATAGTGCAATAAATTCTAGTGTTGTTCGTATGTTGATGTTGTTCTTGATTCTTCTTCAAAGTATGCATGTGATCAGGACTATTGTTCATGACAGATATGAAGAAACAGTTGATAACGCTAATGGAAAAGTCGCTTACTCGGATGAGTTACCTGAGTTTTTCACACTTTATACACCAGCAGTGAACTCCAAAACCATGGTCAGTTCTATCTCTGTTTCTCCTGTTTCTTAATTGTTACCGTACTTTGTTGTTTGATTTTATTCGATTGTTGTCTAATTAGACACCAAATGTGGTGCTGATTCTTTCTTCTTCCTTGATCCATTGGATGTGTCTATTGTTTCGTTTTCAGAGAATTCCTTCTGACTTTGTTGAGAAATTTGGTGGAGACATACCGCCAGTTTGCACACTGATCGAACTTCCTCCAACCAGAGCCTCTTCTTGGCTAGTTGATATGAACAAAATCAACGACGGTTGGTTTTTACAAAAGGGTTGGCCTGAATTTGTGCAGGGAAATTCATTAGAAGATGGCGACTTTCTGCTTTTCTCGTATGCTGCTAACTCCACGTTTTATGTCAAAATGTTTCCACGAAATGGCTGTATAAAAAGATCCGAGAATGCTAATATGGTTGATGATGATCAACCAACTCAAAATCTTGAAGAAACTGATGAAACGGATCAATCTGGTTAGCTCCTTTATCTTCATAACTCCTCTGTTTTTTCCGAAAGGAAATTTCCTTATCTTAATCCATCATAATATGCTAGTTTATGCAGAAAATCAAGTTGACAATAGAGCCATGGAAAGAATGCCAAGATCAAAGAGTTCAATGATAAGAAATTCTGTCAACCAAAATCCTTCCTATTTACTGCGTATTAAAGAATCATATTTAAGTAAAGGCTGTCAGGTATGCTCATATATACGTTTATCGAGTTTCTTTATTTATGTTAAATCAATGGTTAAAGTTCATCTATACACAGTATCATCAACGTCCCATATTGTCTGTTCAATGAACAATGACCGATTGATGGTGTGTTTGTTTGATTCTACGACAGCCTATTCCGAGGGCGTTTTGGAGATCGTATATGAGAGAGAAGTACAAGAAAGGCTCGAATGAGGTTACTTTTTGGGTCCAAAACAATTCATGGATTGTGCATTTGAAATTTGAAAAGGATAGAGTTACATGGGGAAATGGTTCCTCCACTTTTGTGAGAGAGAATTCTCTGCAGGTTGGGAATTCTTGCACTTTAGAGCTTATTGATGGGGATGACTTGGCTTTCAAAGTCATTATTCAAAGGTAATTTTTATTTCATTTTTTCAGTGTTGTAAACTCTTTTTGGAGATAATTTGGTTCTTATCCACTTTATTACTTATAAATATCGATCGATCAGTTGATAGGGTTTTGAATCTGATCCACTAGTTTCAACATGCACATTTTGTGAATAATTAATGTTGAGCTCTTTATCTTGATGTAATGACAGTTCGCTTTGAACTTCCTTGAATGTTTGTTTACACATGTGCACCAACTCTTATTTTTGAGATGATTGTTAAAATTTTGATTTAGAAAAGAGATGGTTTTGATCAAAATTTTACCATATTTTAGCTATGTTCTATTTAATGAAAATGGAAACAAGCTGTAAATTGATTATTGATACTTAAAGTAGGCAAGTTGAGAAAACATGGACTATGATATTTTGTGAAGCACAAAAACTTATGTGTGCTAGTTGCATGACTCTATATCCATGTAAATTGATCAATCCAACGCTAATCAGTGCACATTTGATTTTCTTTTTCTTCGCATAAGGTATTGAGACCTTTATATTGTATTGGTGAGATTTTTTATGTAAAAATATCATGACCTTTATGTACTCTCACAAAGAAAAAAAAAAAAAAAGAATTCAGTGCATTTTTAGACAAACTTACCTCTATGTGATCTTGCTCATACTTTTATGTAATGTTAGTTGTACTTTGTGAATTATTATTTGGTTTGAATAAAGCCTTTCTTCTTTCGAAAATTTCTGTTTATTTGCTTGTGATCTTCTGTTGCTTGAACATCTTGTGCTTGCAATTTATTTTGAGTGATGGAAAGATGTGGATTTTTTAAATGATGTTATGTATATGGAGGTTCATATATAGATTTATAAGATGTATGAATCCTATTTTTCGATTGTGTGTGGGTTATCAATGTTCTGCAAAATGAATGACCTGTCTAGCAAAGATTCCAAACTGCATTTAGAGCTCATTAAGTTTTACTCCTATTGCTTTCCTAATATTTTAGCATTCTTGTAGCTTCGATGATTTTACTGTTTCATAGGAACTAATGTATGTTTCTCAATTATGTATTAGTATTGTGAATTTCATGATGCATCATTAGCAGAACAATTCGCTTGTTAATGAAAAATGGCAAAAACTATATTCTTATTTTTATAATTCTCCAAAGTGATGTTTGATCATAAAAAGATCAAATTTTCAATTAAAATTATGATTTTTTTTTAAGAAAATGGAGTTTAGTGATTCATAAATCTTACCTATTATATCATACCATTAGTATGAATAATTCTACGTCTTCCTTGCCATTGCTTAGTTGTCTTGTTTCCATAGTTCACCCTATGAGACGTTCTTCTGATGAGAACTCATGTTTCTTATGGAAAACAAGAGGGGTAGGGTCTTGCACCATTGGTATTACAACATGGTCTCTTTGTACGAGGCTTTGTACTTTCACCTTATATATATTGGGTAAATTGTTCGAAACCCCCTCATGAATAGAAAATGTTGCATCGGTCCCCCTATGATTTCGAAATTGCAAGACTAACATGTGCGATATCAGAAAATCGATGTGAAATACCCAAAATTGTTAGACTTTATAGACGTGTTGTCGACGTGCATGAAGTGCGAAATGGAATGATTTGCTGCTACTTTTTTGTTGTAAATTGACTATTTTGATTCTTTGATTGCCTAATATCACGTCGCGTGTTTTCTTTCCTTCTCTATTTTCCTTCTTCTCTTTTAGTCTCCATTAACGTTACTTCATTCATTCTCCATTTTTCCAAATCAGAACTGTTGAAACTGTATTTTTTTGGATTCTTCCATTCCATTCTTGCTGCTCCTTCTCCATTCCTAGAGCGAACTCCGAGATAATCATGTGCGGAATTTTCGGTTCTTTGAATCTCAATGTTAGCAGAGAGACAATTTCTTAGAGTTTTTAATGTTTAATCCTTAATCGACCTCTAGGTTATTAATGTTTGAACTGCATGAATAATTTCTTCTCTTCCTCTACTCTAAATCTTGGATTTTCCAGATTTTAAATTTTTCTTCATTGAAAAGCTTCGTGGTGATTAGTCATGTTTTGATTTTGTTGTTATGTAATTGTTTGTATATGAGTTTTGTTAGTCAAAACAGATATGGAGTTTATAAAGATTGAGGAGGAAGGTAATGAAAATTTGTAATACCACAAAAACATATATGTAATACCTCAAACGTATTTATGTAATACCTGAAAAGTGAGTATCAAATACCTTAAATGTAAGTATAAATATGTAATACCATAGATAAAAATGTAATACCTTAAACATATTTTATGTAATACTTTAAAGATAAATACGTAATACCTTAAAACTGAATATATAATGTCTTATACTCAAATATGTAATACTTTAAAGGTAAATATGTAATATCTTAAAGGTGCATATGTAATATTTTATGCTTTAAACTTAACTAGTACTCGCACCCGCGCGATGCGCTTTTTGTGATATAATGTTGGTAAATATTAATTATTTCATAATATACTGTAAGTAATTTTAATATATAGAAAGACAATATAATATTTAATAACTAATAAAGTATAAATTTGTTTAATATAATTCAATTCACAACAATATATTGATATTATACATATCAAATTCACTAATCTATGATTAATACTAAAAACAAAAGTATCAATATCATGATCTTCAAATCAAAATTGGAAATTCTACCCATAAAGTTTGTAAGTTTTTTTTAAAACTTCTTTATACACAACAATTATAGTCGAAACATTTTTTTTTATCATCTGTGTTACAAACTAATATCTTCAGTCACTTAAATTAAATATACTGAAAAAACTAAAAAAATTATGAATTAAAAATCAAATTCAATTATTTAAATTAAATACATGTGTGTGTGAGTATGTATATATAGAAACATTAATTGATATAGCAATAAAATTAAAAATTTTACGTAGGAACTTGATGCAAGCACTGTCAATTATGTATTTTCAATTTCAAAATAAATTGAATTACAATTTTTTTTATTAATATCGTTTAACATCGAAGATGACAGATAATTATTCATTTATAAGTATCATGTAAATTAATAGATATAACAAGACATTGATCATTACAATTTAAACTCAACACAGAATCAAAATGTAGTAGTAATCTACGGTCATGATGATGACAATATAATTAGAAACTAAACATATAATTTAAATAATCAGGTGAACCATATAAATTCAAAATGTGCACTCTCATATAAAAATATACGAAGTCCTAAGTGTAAAGTAAAAGACTAAAATTTTATTTGATTATGAGATATTTATAATTTAAAAAATATTTAACATGACATATAATTCAAACTAAATACATATTATATATATATGTGTGTATATACACACATCTTTAATAGTGTTATATTTATTTATTAATTTATATTATTATGGTATAAATTATCCCCATGCAAATTAATATTTATTATTAAAATTATTGTTTGGATATCTATTGTTGATTTTTAATAAATTTTTCAATAAAAATTAATTTAATTAAGATCGATAAAATGAGAATAAATTAATACAATATTTATATTATTAGATCAAATGGATTAAATAGTAAAAAATACAAAAATAAAAAATTTGTTGATGGGACATTTACAAATATTAATTTAAAAAATATTTAGTATAACATAATTTCACACTAAATACATTATATATAACATATATGTATATATATGCATCTTTAATACTAGTATTACACTTATTTATAAATTATATTTGTATTAAATATGATACAATTATCCCCAAACAAATTAATATTTATTATTGAAATTAAATTATTGTTTGAACATTATCTATCGTTGGTGTATTAGAAATTATTCAATAAAAAATAACTTAATTAGTATTAATAAAATAAGAATAAACTAATAAAATATATATTATAAATTGAATGGATTAAATAATAAAAAATGCAAAATAAAAATATTGTTGATGTGACACTTTTTTGTTGAGAAAATAGTATTTTTGTAAATATCTCAAACTTTTCCTCTATTATTATATTATAGAAATATATAGATAAATTTATATATTTACCCTTTTCTTTTGAGTTTCTATACAATAAATATAAAATTAAATGTATAAATATTAATGTTTATGTATTTGTTTATTAATAAATTTAAAATAAAAGTTATTAATGATTTCTTAAAATGGAAATATTTAATAAACGAGACATATATTGTAGTTATTTTTTACAGAATATTCTGCTTATATATATATATATATATATATCTTAAAGATAAATGTATATTATCTTAAGAGTATACATTTAATACGTGAAGAGTATGTATATAATACCTATCACTGAATAGAATTTGGTGTGGCATCGCGCACACCAGCTTAGATGCGGGGCGCGTGGGGATGCGTGGACGCACACAGAGGTGACCCCCGGGTTGGGTCGGGTCGGAGCACGGATTTTAGATCCGTGCTCCATGGACACCACAAGTTTTCAGATATATAAAATTATATATATAATTATATATAAAATACTGAAGCCCAACCCAATAAAAAGAAAAAATATATAATATTAAAGTCCAACCCAAAATAAAAAGTTAGCCAAACTCAAGAAGAAAACTTACATTCAATTTTTTAACTGATGTAAAAAAACACCAGTGTATGCATAGGTCACTGGTGTATTAGAATTTCCCCTAATTATTATAATCTAAAAGGTTCTTTATCTATTGATGAAAAAATTGTATAAATTGGAACAGAAAAGGAGAGAGTGGGCAAGGATTTGGCTAGACTGGATTTTCAGATACACATTTTCAAGTCTTGATTGTGTACTATTTATTTGGAAAAGCTTTGATTAGTCAGTGTTAAGGATTTTCATACTTGGGTAGTACGTTTTTTAATTAAATCAAAAAGTTCAGACATAATTCTATATTTTTGGTATTTACATCAAGAGAAGGTCAGACCTTGCCTGTGATGCTTGGATTTTTATTTTTGGTCATAATCTGCCCGTTTTTCCTTCTTTGCAAATTCTCCCGTGTACTAGATCCACGAATCTAAATTAGTGCAGTTGGGGTAATCCGACCCGTATCTGTGGAACTGGATTTTTTTTTCCCTTCAAGCTATTACCTTGTAAAGATGTGACTTTTATGTTATATAAGTGTGACCTTTATATATAAATGTTATGACTTTTATGTTTAGTAACTTAGGAAAAAATAAAGATTTTTAGGTTTTTTCGCTTCAAGTTGAGACTTTTATGTTGTATTATGTACAAATCCCTTTATGATTCATAACTTGAAAAAAAAAATGAAAATTTCTTGGGAACAAATGAAAATTTTCAGAAATTTTCCAGAGCATTTTTAAGATAAACATATCTTTATGTGACACATACTTTTATGTGATATTAGTTTCACCTTAATATATGACATAAATGTGCAACTAATATTACATAAAGATGCAACTAATATTATATAAAGGTAAATGTGTATAACTTTTACTAATTTTTTTTTTCTAAGTTAGAGTATATGAAGATCACACTTATATAACATAAATGTCACACTTATATAACATAAAGGTAACAATATGAAGCGAAATAATGAAATTTAAAAAAGAAAAGTGAGCAGATCCAGGTCGACTCGAACTAGATCCGGATTGTATGTGCACTTGGTGCACAGGAGACCAGCTCTTTCTTTTTTTTTTTTTTTTTTTTTTGCGCTTGATTTTTTATTTTTGGTCATAACTTTTATGTTAAGTTAGACATACTTTTATAGGAAGATTTCCAAACTACCCAAATCTATAGGATAAGAAACTTTTTTACCCATTTTTTTAAGAAATAATTTTTTACCCAATTTTAGTAGTGAAATGTCTAAGATGCCCTCAACTTAAGTACATATTTATTTACATAATGTAAAAATTAAATATAAATACACTAAATACAAAATACAAGTAAAGATATACTAACTAAATACAAAATACAAAATTTAAAATAAAATCCAAAGATAAAATTCCCCCCATTTTGAAAAGTTGAAAATTTATTCCCCCCACACCAAATATCATTTACCTCCACACCAAATTTCATTTCCCCCCACACCAAATATCATTTACCTCCACACCAAATTTCATTTCCCCACACCAATACTTTCCAGTTTGACTTCTGAACTGGTATGAAATATTTGAGACTTCTAATATGATATTTTTGATGAATCTATAAAATAAAATAAAATAAAAATCCACCAAAACTCCATTGTATCAACCACTTCAATCATACACTATCTCGCAAAGAACTCCAGCATGTGCAATGCTCACCACATCAACACTAATGGCAAATGAAAATTTTAGAATGAAGTTTGGATCTCGCTGGTAAATCTGAAGATGTATTTTGTTGCAGTTATCAGATCAAGATGGAAATCGAGTTGCGTGAAGGAGGTTGATAAAGGTTGAATGTTATGGAGTGACTTTGAATTTGATGATTTGAAGGTTGAGTGAACCTCCTAAATTTTCTGGTGTGAATAATTGTATGTTTGTATATGCACATTTACAATACGTACACGATATGGATGTTACAGCCTGTACACGATATGAGTAATCGTGTTCATGATATGAGCAGTCATCGTGTTCACGATATGAGTAGTTGTGTTCACAATATAAGTAGTTGAGTTCACAATATGAGTAGTCATCGTGTTCACGATATGAGTAGTCGTGTTCATGATATGAGTAGTCGTGTTCACATTTAAACTCGACTCAAGTAATATTACTCGAGTCGAGTTGGACTCGCTGGAATAATCCATTAAGACAGCGACTCATGTGTGTATCATGAACACGATATACTTATATCGTGTTCACTATACACACATATAGTGAACACGACCACTCATATCGTGAACACGATGACTACTTATATCGTGAACACGACTACTCATATCGTGTACACGCTGTGACATCCATATCTGAAGTTTTCATTTGAAAAAAATGAAGTTTTCATCTCTAACATGCTAAATAAGTTTTGAAAACCATTTTAATCATTACATGTTAATCCCATTATCCACTAATTTTTATTCTATTTTATTTATTTATTTATTTATTATCAATTCAAATTAATTATTTATTGGTTGCATTGACTAATTAATTATGACATTAATAATTATCAATTCACATTAAAATATAATTAATAATAAATCAATATTTAGTTAAAATCGTTGTTTTATGAATGAATTATTTTACCGTATTTGTAAATTTAAACTAGGTAATAAGAAAATCAACGATTATTGCAAATTACTCCGAAAAGATATATCCATTAGATCATTTTGTAAATTTTTATATGTGTTTCTAAAAATATTATAATATTTGTATTTTATAATGACTATAACATAACTTAAATGATATGGAGTCGAGATATAGGGAGTCGATAACGAGTAGTTATGAAAGAAAATCCATATCTCGATTTCTAAAAGTTCAAATTCAAGGATTCTTGTCTTGTTGGAAAGCTAAGAGAGAGTTCTACAACTTTCATGTTGAAAGTTTTCTTCAATTCGACCTCTAAGAAAGCAGAATATCACAAGAAGCTGAAAGTTGTGCAAAAATGTCCTTATCTTCATCTTTACAGGATTCCAGTAAATTGGGCATAACTTGGTTTAGAAAACGGATCTTGGGATGAAATTAGTGTCATTAGATAGATAATTTCAAGGGCTAAAACTTTCATGAGGACATCAAAGTCCAATTAAAGCACAAAACGGGTCAAAAAGAGTCTGGAAGTTATAACCCGGGTGAGGTCGGGCCTCAATGCATGAACTGAATAACTAGCGAAATTCGAAGGATTGACCCGACCCGGGTTACCCGTGACCCGCCCGGGTCACGTGTTTTTCACCCCAGATTTCTGTTATGTTATCTGATATGGGCCTGGTCATCCAGATCCGGTCGAGCTGCGTTTTGTTTGACCGTTTCAGATCATGTTTCAACTGGAACTCTACTCCAAACCTAATTGTGAGATATAAATTGGGATTTTGTGACTCAAAACAAGAGAAGAGATACACAAAAAAGATCCATACACATCAAAATACACATCCACATCCGAAGAGCAAGCAAGAAATTGAAGATACAAGAGCTTTTAGAAGTTGGTTATTAACTGAGAGGTAGAGATACATATCATGAACAAGTGTTATACATCATACTGAACACGCATTATCAGTTAATATCGTGAACATGTATTACATTTTCATATCATGAACATGTATTATCAGCTCATATCGTGAACATGTATTATCAGCTCATATCGTGAACACGTACTAAATTTTCATATCGTGAACACGTATTAAATTTTCATATCGTGAACACGATTATCAATTCATATCGCGAATATGTCTTACATTTCAAATCGTGAACATTCATTCTCAAAAATGAGAATTACTCTACATCAATGGCGAAAAAACTAAAACTTAAAATAAAAGAGTTCACTCTCTATTAAATATGGTGCATATCAACATATCTTCATAAGGGAGTCGTATCGTGAAGAATCATTTTTCAGAAGTCAGAACTAGCCAAAATCAACATACATGGATAATGCTGAAACCTAAAACAAAAGAGTTTGTGCTATTAAATATGGTGTATATCAACTTAACTTCAAACAGAAATTTAAACACTAAAATTCATGAGGAATTTATAATGAAACATCACTAAATACTCAGAACATAGAAATAGAAATGTAACCTACCATTTGCAATGAAACTTTAGTTGTTCTAAATCGGCGAGCAAACAACAAGTCCAACAAACACCGATCGATTAGGCCCTAAACCCTTTCCATCATAAGAGAGAAAGGGAGAACAAAGGTCTAGATTTAAAAAGGGAGAGAGTTTGATCTCGAAAGCTCGAAGAGGACGATCAATTAGGGTTGAGGGAGAGAGAGTCAAGGATGAACATTTTAGATCACACAAGAGGTAAATGGAGGATCGATTAGGGTTGGGGGTATTGGGTGGGGTAGATTAAGCTGTTGTAATTAGGGTTAGGGTTTTAATTTAGGATTTAATTAGGGCTTTAATTAAGAATCATTAATGGCATTTTTGTAATTCTGTTGAAATTTAGGAGTATTTTCGTAAAATTTTCTTTGTCATTTATAAGCTAACAAATTAGACTGGGACAAACGAAAATGGCAAGTAGACAAATTAGACCGGGACGGATGGAGTAATTAATTTTCCACACATTTCAAAGATGCATAATAATAATAAAATTTTCCAAATGCATGCGTATATATTTGATATTTGATCTAGAGATGAATCATTATATTCATATTTGATCTAGCTAATTAAAAGAAAATGACATTATTAATATGGCTCGATCCATTTCAAGAAATTAAAAAAATTAAGATTTTTTTGTTGATTTAGAAAATTGTATTTTTGTTCTAAAAGGTTGTAAATGAGAGTTGTGATTTAATTATCTTCAAATTAAAGAAAAAATATTTAAATTAATATACTAGAGACGACATTATTTTGATATAAATAAACAATTTCATGGTTGTGTAGTTTATGTGACATCTCCATGATGAATTTAAACACCAAAGAATAAATTTGAATTGTAAAAGGAAGCATGTGACTTTTTTTTGCTAATTTTTGAAAGGTTGAGATTAAATTGCAACTTCAGGAAAGGTGGTGATTTTATTTTGTAATTTGATTTTTAAATCTTTTTTGGTTGGAAATGACGTGGTATCCAATGTGGCATGTGACGTGGCATGTTTGCCGGACAAGTGGACTCCGGTTGCCGGAAAATTCAAAATTGGTTTAAATTGCAACAGTGAACAAAGGTTGTAATTTTTTTTGCAATTATTGAAAAGTGAGGATAAATCTGCAATTCTTTAAAAAGTGGTGATTTTTTTTACAATTACGTCTTAATATAAAGGTATGTCTAACATAACAAAGTCTTAATATAAAATTATGTCTAACATAACATAACTGTATTACACCTAAAGCAAATTTGGGTGGGTGGGTTTGAGCACATCCACCCTTGTGCGTGGGGGCACATGAGAGCATGTGAGATATGAGAGCACATGAGACACGATAGGAAGCACGTTTTTTAGCGTGTGGGCCGAGTCAACCTTGGTGCATGGATACTGTTGCACAAAAGTTTGTGTTATATCAATAAAAAATAAATGTATCCTATTAAAAATAATTAAAACACATCTCATTATATATGACACACTTAATATTTCAAGTCTAAAAGGTGTTCATACAATCAAACCGTTGATTTCGGTTTGGAACCATCGATTTGGAAAACAAAGGAGGGTCTAACCGAACCCAAAACGTGGTGATTCCAATAGAACCTATGCTAACAAATTTACATTTTTACTTCAAAATACAAGTTTTAAGTGACAAGATTTTTACCTTTAAAAGCTATTCAATATGCAAACCTATTCTAATTCATCATTATAAGATGATTATAATTCGAATATTATCTATTCAGGAATATAAACAACTACTATTATCAAGTGCAAAACTATAGTTCTAAATTCATGAGATCACCTAAATTCTAAACTATAGTTCTAATTCATGAGATCAAAATAAGGGAAGTGGCCATTTTTACCCTATATATTAGCTGCATAAATTACCACATTCACTATAATGAAAATAAATTTTACAACATAATATAAGATAATATGGGATAATGTCATGAATTATAACTTAATGTAAGAAAATACCACAAAATCTGACTTTTACTGACTTTTTACTGATTTTCTACTGCAAATTTGTTGTTGCAATGTCAGTTTGAAAATTTGCAATGTCAGTTTGACTACTTTATTTCCAATTAATTGATGTAAAAACTACCCCACCCACCCCCATTAATTTCACCCCACTTCACCTCCCTCAACCCATTTCATTCAAACATTCATCCATATTTTCCAAATTTTTTTACCTCCATAGCCATAAAACACTTCAAGGTATACGGTTTGTTAGTGGAATTTTTTTTACAAATTACAGTGATTTTGGAAGATTTGTTCGGACAAGATTGATCGGGAAAGATTTTTCGGAGGAAGAAAGAAAGTTTAAATCGAGAATCAAATTTCAAACCAACAATGGAAGATCAAGTTAGTAAATTTCTACTTGTTTTTTTAGATTGAAGCATGTATTAGTGTTTTTTGTTTTTTAGATTCAAGCATGTATTAGTGTTTGTTTTTTTAGATTAATGCATGTATTAGTGTGTTTGTTTATTTAGATTAAGCATAGTGTTTTTTGTTTTTTTAGATTAAGCATGTATTATTGTTTTTACTTTCGGTTGTTTATTTTTGATTTAAGCATGTTTTAGTTCAAATGTAGATAAAATGATATGGGTTGAGGGGAAGATAAAATTTTCGAATAACCCTAAGTTATTCGAAAATTAGGGATTGTTCGAATAAGCTTATTTTCATAATTAAGATAAATTTCGAATAATATATCTTATAAATTTCGAATAACCCTAAAAATTTAGGGTTATTATAAATTTCGAATAACCCTAAATTTTTAGGGTTATTCGAAATTTATCTTCATTATGAAGATAATTTTCGAAATGAAGATAAATTTCGAATAACCCTAAAAATTTAGGGTTATTCGAAATGTATCTTCTTCTTAAATTTCGAATAACCCTAAAAATTTAGGGTTATTCGAAAAATTATCTTCATAATTAAGATAAATTTCGAATAACCTTAGTTTTTAGGGTTATTCGAAATTTAAGAAGAAGATAAATTTCGAATAACCTTAGTTTTTAGGGTTATTCGAAATTTAAGAAGAAGATAAATTTCGAATAACCCTACATTTTCGAAATTTAGGGTTATTCGAAATTTATCTTCATTATGAAGATAATTTTCGAAATGAAGATAAATTTCGAATAACCATAATTTTTAGGGTTATTCGAAATTTATCTTCTTTTTAAATTTCGAATAACCCTAAAAATTTAGGGTTATTCGAAAATTATCTTCATAATTAAGATAAATTTCGAAAAACCCTAGTTTTTAGGGTTATTCGAAATTTAAGAAGAAGATAAATTTCGAATAACCCTACAAATTAGGGTTATTCGAAATTTATCTTCATTATGAAGATAATTTTCGAAATGAAGATAAATTTCGAATAACCCTAATTTTTAGATCTTCTTCTTAGATTTCGAATAACCCTAATTTTTAGGGTTATTCGAAATTTAAGATTTTAACTGTCAGACGACCCGGGAGGGTTGCAGGTCACCCGACCCAGGTCAAACCTTCGACTTTATAATAGGCACACGACCCGGGCGGGTTGCATGGCACCAAACCCGGGTCGGACGTTCAGCATTTGTGCTGCACAGTACCCAGGCGGGTTGCATGATTATAATTCAAAATTAAATTTAAATAATTCAAAATGCTTGTAATTATAATTCATAATTTATTAAATAATTATTTGTGCCATTTATTTTTATTTAATAATTCGTATTTTTATATGTGTAGTTGGACTGGGCACGAGAGGGTTATCAGCGTCGCATGGCATATATTTGCGGATATGTCCGTCTTCGTCTACTTGCTGAGATCAAGACAAAACTACGACAGATAGGCATTGACTGTGTCTGGGAGTTCTGGAGATGCTCGTTCGGCCATCTTTTGCAATGGAAGACGGACACAGAGTCTTGCAAGGCCTTTTTGCACGTCCTCATCTCTCGTCAGGTGTGTGGGACACGAATCCCTCTGGACGAGAGATGGTTTGCGATAGGGGAGGACCGCATCATTTGTCGGTTTGGGAGGCAGGAGTTTGCTTTGATTATCGGTTTAAAGTTTGGTGACTCGACTTTTGACCTATCAGTGGATCACACTCCCGCCCACGGTGCAGTATACTACAGAGTTCACAAAGACTTAGACAACCGTTGTGTGTTCGTTTCTGAGCTCCTAGATCGATTCTTATCTGGAGAGTTTCAAGACAGCCCACAGGATACGATCAAGATCACGAAGATCTTGATTATGTACTGTATTCTGTTGGGATTAGAGCCTGGGAAGACACGTGTCGACTTATGGGTGTGGGACTTAGTCGAGCAGGAGGAGCTTTGGGAGAGCTTTCCATGGGGGAAGATAAGTTTCCTCAACTTGCTACGATACTTTGATAGAATACCGAAGGCAGTGCTGCCCGGGTCCAATGTCCCTTCTTACCACTTCTACGGGTTCTCAGTAGTCCTGCTGGTATGTGTATTCAGTTATTACTTCTGTTGATTTATTATTAATGTTGTTGACTCATGAAATTATGTATTTTCCTCCTCAGCTATGGGCTTTTGAAGCGATCCCCTATAACATCGTCATTTGCCGGGCGTAGATTGAATAGTTTAATACAGAGACCTCGCTGTATGAAGTGGTCTCTTGTGAGGTCTGAGGTCGATGTTATGCATGTTCTTAGCGGCCAGGTATTTTACTTTTAATTTTAATATTTTCCGTTAATATAGATCAGGGGTATGTGATTTGTTTGTGAAATAAATTCAACAGGGTATTCAGTGTATTGAACGGCTGGAACCCGAAGATGAAGAGACCTTGCAGCCGTACTGGAGGGATATCGAGGACGATGTTTTCACGGGGGTCCAGTATGTCGGGACACGACGTGACCGTCCACCTGTGACCAATGTCGCTGCACCTACGACAGCTCATGAAACAGTTGGTCCATCGAGTCGACAGGCTGTACGAACATCTCGTCGACCGAGGGCCGATGGTCGGGCACGACCGGTGATTCGGGACGAGCCAGTTAATGAGGAGGAAGGTGATCGTGCCCAACCGTTTGCTCACAGCCACCCTACTGGAGATTTTGAGGCCCTATTCACGCGGTTGACAACGTGGATGGGTGGTAGAATGGACGAGATGACTGACAGGTTCGATCGTCGATGCGACTCATTGGGTGGTAGATTGGAAGAGATGACTGATAGGTTCGATCATCGGTGCGACACATTGCGGGATGAGATTGTGCAGCACGTCACCGAGAGGGTTGATAGTGAATCACAACGCTTGGAGGGGTTGATGCTCGGTATGCTCAGAGACGAGATGAAGGCATACTACAGCTCTGTTTTCACAGCTGCTAGTCAAGCAAGGTCATACGGGCGTACACCCGCTCCGAGTGAGCCCACGACCAGCTCGGGTAGACCTGAGGCCATACCTATTCATTTCAGTGCCGATGGAGATGCACGACCCCCCAGTGTGCCCGGTCAGCCCATTGGCGTCCCCACGGTCGGTCCTGTTGGGGACGTAATGCGATGGAGACAGCCATCTGCATTGGTCCGCAGTCCTTTCTTGGCGAAGGAGACGCATAGCTTAAAGGGGAGCAAATGGACCGACCTGATGGAGTACTGCAAAGCCGAGAATGACTTGGTTTTGGGGTAAGCATACCGAACTTTAGTTCTCAACATTATTTACAGTGGCTTTCTGGTTTTTATTTATTTTGGTTGTTTTGGTAGACGAAATGTCGGTGTGGGATTTCCTGTCAAGCCCGGCTTCTTCCGGAACTTCATTGATCCACAACAGGATCTCAATTTTGAGGTAATACTTATTCTTAAAAGTTGTCATATTGGGTTGTATGTATCATTTGTTCTTACTTACCCTATCATCTGTCTATTATAGGCCATAGATGCTTATCTTGGTATACTTCAAAGCGACCCACATAAAGCAGGGGTACATATCAGATTTAGTGTCATCGGCCGTTTTCAGATTGTGGATACTCATTTCTTCGTAAGTTCCAATTTACATGTAAAGAAATTTGTATTAATTATTGAGTGTTTATCTTTAATCAAATTTTGCATAATATGTGCAGGAAACATTTAAAGAAGTATGGTACAGAAAGCATACGGGCGAGGACGAATGGACCATGTGGCAGACGCCTCTGAAGGAAGATTTTGCAGTGGAGGATCTGGAGCGTCTTGTCCCGTATGTGCATAGGATTAAGCCGAAGTGGAACAATATGAAGCCATGGTGGGACGACCTATATATCGTAAGTGTGTAATACGTTTGATTTATTATATGTCCACTTAGGGTTAAATAATGTTATTAACACGGTTCGTCTCTTTATTTTAGTTGTGGGCGATTTGCAACTTAGACGGCCATTGGGTTGTTGTGATTACGAAGGGACAATTTTTTTCCTTGCATTTCACGCACCATCGGTGTTTATCCGAGTAATCCACATAGTATTCAACTCGATTCTCCAAATGATAGTACCCAATTGCGTTTTCTAGGTCAGCCTTATTGCCAAACGTCGATCCTTTCCGCAGACCCTCTGGAGCCTGCTCAATCTCTGAAGAAGCAGGCTGCTCGAATGAGGGTATATCAGGAATAAACCACTCAACTCTCATTATGTCGGAGCAGAATTGCTCATATGCCTCTCGTTGATCCTCGTCCAACATTGCCTCAACATCTTCCTCAAGTACAAAGTCATCTTCAAAATGACTCGGATCTAGAAAAAAAGGGATATTGTCAACTTTTGATAATCAAGATACATATAAACAATTGCTTAGATAAGTCCAATAATATAAATAATACCTATTGGATCATCATGGTTTTCTTGTTCCCACCTATCTTCGTGTACCGGTTCTTCAATTTCATCAGTTGGGGCAACATTCAGGTCAAAATAGTTTAAATCTCCGTATTCAACATGTTCAGATTGGGACGGCCAGGTTCCCCAGGGTTGGTTTGAACATGCTCCTTCTATACTATCGTCTACGCCCCATCATGAATTAAAATTTTCATCATTCTGTAGTCCCAACGGAAGAGTTGACCAATTCAAATTTTCCACGTCATCCAGATTGCTAGTTTGACCACCTGGATTATAATCCTCAACTGGACTTTGTTCTATATAATAAGAGGTTCCACTTGATATTCCAACATTTATCCTTTTCAAAGAAACGAAAACAACCAAAAGTCCATGACACTCTGAAAAAACAGTATTGCAGATCAAAATCATTTTTAATTTTTTTCCTCTGCAATCTTCCAGTTCATTTCCACTACAGAATGGATCAAATACATCCAAATATTCATGTCGGCAGTCACGATCTCATGTATTGAGCTCAATAAATCTTGATAATTAAATCTTTCAAGATTAATTACCGATTGTGTACCGTCTACATACTGTAACCCTTCCCAATAACCACCGTACCATACCGCTATGGAGAAAGTCATCCTGATAAAAAAATATTAATAAAAAATTCATCCAAAAAATAATATATAAATGAATAACTTAAAATGAAAAAACAAATTGAAAATATAAATAAATAATGGTATTGTTCGAATAATCCTAAAAAATTACAAATAATTTTCGAAAACCTAAATAATATGGTTATTACGAATAACCCTTTTTTTTCAGGGTTATTCGAAATTTTTCTGTAATTTTCGAATAACCATTAAAATTAGGGTTATTCGGTTATTCGAAAATTACAACCCAAAAAATTTAGGGTTATTTGAATGTTCGATAATTATTTCTAATATTACTTGTTATTCGAAAATTATTTCTAATATTCAAACAATTAATTCTTAATTATTCATTATTACAAAATTACTTGTTCGAAAATTACTTTAATCACTAATTATTCGAAAATTATTTCTAATATTCGAACAAGTAAATTACTCATTATTCGAAAATTACTTGTTAATTACTCATTATTCGAATTTTTTTCTAATATTCAAATAACCAATAATTTATTCCCTATTTCTTCTAACTTAAACAATATTTATTCATTTCTTCTAACTTATTTGAACTTAACCAATATATCTAACTTAAACAATATATCTAACTTAAACAATATTATATCGAATAATATATATGTTAAGTTATTCCAAAATACTTTTTAACACGTCCAAAATATGTTAACAATCCTATTTAATATATAATTAAATGTAAATTACTAATTTATGAAATATTAAGATTGAAATTTAAGAGTATAATATTACTTACTTGAGAGTTCGAAGGGAGATGTTGAGAGTTCGAAGGGAGATGATGTACCAAACTACTTCCACAAATTCAATTGTAAGCTTAGAGTAAAGTTTGTTGAATGAATTCTCTTATAAAATTCACATCTCTAAATAGATGCAAATTTTATGTACGACCCGTGAATGTTGATTCGTACTCTGAATCTGAATCTCATTTCATTCTGAAAAAGTAAAATAAATATTGTTTTTGATTTTGTAAAAGTAAATTAAACACTATTTCATTCTGAAAAGTAAAATAAACGTTAAAATAAATACTATTTCATTCTGAAAAATTTAATAAACGTTAAAATAAACACTATTTTAATTCTGAAAAATTTAATAAACGTTAAAATAAACACTATTTTAATTCTGAAAAGTAAAATACACTATTTAATAGTCAAATAAACAGTTTTGTAATATCATTTTCACACTGTAAAAAGTAAATTTAAAGTCACCAGAGAAATAAATTGCAATTTTGAATAAAATTGTACCAACAATAATAATAGGACAAAAATAAAAAATGGGAAAAAAAAGAAAAATATAAATCTAAAATAAATAAATTAAAAAAAATAAAAACTATAATTATATCATATAATTTTCGAATAGCCAAAAAATATAGGGTTATTCGAAAATTACTTTTATTGTTCGAATAACCCTATTTTTTAGGGTTATTCGAAAATATAAAATAAGTTATTCGAAATTAAAAGTAATTTTCGAATAAGCAACAAAATATAGGATTAGTCGAAAATTACTTTTAATTTTCGAATAACCCTGTATTTTGTTGCTTATTCGAAAATCCTAATATATACATCAAATCATTTCAATCACTGACAAATTTCAATCATCGCCCAATAATGAAAAGTTGTAATCATTCACAAAAAAAAGTGGTAGTTTGCTATATTAAGTTATGTTGGATGGCACTTTTTTATATTAAGTTATATTGAATGGTAAAATTTTAACTTTTTATATAAAAGATGGCATTTTGATGCATTTACTCTACTATATATATGGACAAAAATAACTAGTATTAAAATGGTGGACAAATATAACATATACATTATATAAATGTCCAAAAAACACTCACTTTGACTAGACCCACTTTGACTTGTCACATCACTTGACTGATTAGTGAGATAGTGGGGGAATCAAATCAGGAATTTTGTCTCTTTATTGGGCCACTTTTTCAGGCTTTTGTAGCACCACTTTTCAGGCTTTGACTTTTACAATTGAACCAAGTTTTCGTATAGCATTTAAGGTTCATTTTCAATTTAGGATTACACGAAAACTATTGAAACGAAGGTTACACGAAACTCTTGAAATTAAGGTTACACGAAAACTCTTGAAATCAAGGTTACATCGAAACTCTTGAAATCAAGGTTACACGAAAACTCTTAAAATCAAGGTTACACCGAAACTCTTGAAATCAAGGTTACACCGAAACTCTTGAAATCAAGGTTACACGAAAATTCTTAAAATCAAAGTTACACGAAAACTCTTAAAATCAAGGTTACACGAAAACTCTTGAAAATCAAGGTTACACGAAAACTCTTGAAATCAAGGTTACACCGAAACTCTTGAAATCAAGGTTACACGAAAACTCTTAAAATCAAGGTTACACGAAAACTCTTAAAAATTAGGATTACACAAAAACCCTAAGTATTTAAGCTTACAAGAAAACCCTAATTCCTTGGGTTACACGAAAAGCATCATCTCTAGGCATGAATTAGGCAATCTCGGTGCCTATTTATCACATCTGATTTTTCCAAGCTTTTCACTCAAGGTACAATTGAATATTAACATATCCAGCCTTATATCACATCACTTTTCGTGTTATCCTATCCCAGTTTGGAGTGTGTTATATTTATCCATTTTTTGTGTCTCTTTTACATGTGACATCATCCACTAGTGAATTGGACTTACATACATATAACATATACATTAAAAGTTGGGGCATAAGGAACATATGGGGTATGGTGTGTACAAATCATGACACACTTTGGCTTTAAAGTGGGTATTTTTTGGCCAAATTATAACAAATGTGTTATATTTATCCTTTAGAAATAGTAGGGGTATTTTTGGACCACAGTTTAGGAAATGTGTTATTTTTTGATATTAGTTCAAGAAAAAATGTACATATCACAATAAAACATCATTTTTACCTACTAACACAAATCATTTCCAAAAAATTTACATGTAAATTCTAAAGTGTGAGTTGTTTGATGATCTATCCACATAAAACAATCCACAAGACATCTCATATAAAACTTATTCTACACACAGGTAGATTAATGAATTAGGGTTCAGGAAACCAGGAAAAGAAAACCATGAGGTTTTACCAAACACTCTTTGCAATTCACTCAAAAGTTGCGACACTTTTTAGCAGAATATTAAAACAAAATTTCTACATCAAGCTCCCCCACAGCAGCAACACAAGGGGGCAGTAGTAGACTAGTGGTTGCATCATACACACAAAATACACCTCTGATTACAAAATAAATTTATACATAGTCCAGAAAATTAAAACAAACACCTACACAATACAAATAAACTAAAATCAAATCAACTAAAATGAAACATGTCAAGACAACACAAACAGATGTGCCAATAAAAGCAACAAAGAAGCTGGCTGCATCAAGATTGCATTTCCAAACTAGGAATGGGATTAGGTTCATGACCATGTACCCTCAGTCGGTAGATGCATGTATGAGTAGCACTCCCATGGTTCGAAGTGAAATCAAGTCTAATTGTATCAATAAGATTAGAGGCTGAAGGCCCCACCTTGTAAGTTTGAGCATTGCTTTTTTCAAGGTCGTAGGTGAATTCGGTCAATAGAAACAACTTCTCCGAACCAATTTCTGAATCAGTTGAATCTTGTCCATGCATCCATCCAGAGACTCTGCAGTGCTTGGGAGCACTGGACCTATCATAAGCCACACTCTGATCATAGTACAATAGAAAGAAAAAGTTAGTATCATTAACATCTGCCGAACAGAAAACGTTCTACATAATTAGAAGCATTAGAAACTCAAAAACGCATGAAGAAACAGGATCGAAGTTGAGTGACATTAAGTATCAATCTAGCTGACATTATTAACACTAGTACAAGTCAGCTAGGGCACTTTTTGAAGAATGTTACAAATTCAATAGAACAAATCATATAATAAAGCATCTCTTCTACTGGACTCTTCAGATGCTCTATCTTTGTGACAAAGTATATAACCATATTTTACTTGGCAAAGGTTATGCATGTAAAACCTTGATGTCTGCATATGGCATGCAAGTTATATTATCTTAAACAAAGAAAACTACTATGCCTTTCTCTTGACACACTGTATGAAATTTATCTTGTTTCAAATAGTGATATTATCTTGTTTAAATATCATATGATCAGGAATTACATGTTCTATGTTTAGATCTTCCTGATCAATAGATATTTAAGTTTGAAATGTACCCCATGTGCAACTCAGAAAATAGTTGAGCAAACAGAATTATTAAAGCAACCAAACCAGCACTTACTGAATGCTTATGGTTCTACATTAAATTTATAACCCCTCACATTTCTACTCTACAAATGTTACTAATAGATTTTACCTTGTGGAACTAATTTCAAAGAAATCATCTAATACAAAAAGGAAGCAACTTAGTAAGACCAGTCAACAGATTCACAGATTAGCATACTAGGAAGGAACTAGGAAGCAACCTAATTACATGTTTTAGTGGTTGAAGCCTAGAGGAGAGTGTGGTACATCTTTGGCCAAAGGTATTGTTAAAGATGTGACTATCAATAACTTAAATCAGAAGAAATGACATAAATACAAGTCTCAAATTGGAAATTCACGCACCAAATCAACACTACAATCATGCCAATATTGAGTAAAGTTCTTATCTTCATACTACAACTAGACAAGCCTCATCATGCCACCAAGTCAAACAGATAGCCATTAGCATCATCAACAAAAGGTAAACCTTTCTTACCATAGTTCTCTGCAAAGTGAAGTGGTCAACGATTTTGCTACCTTATTTAGTACCAATCTTCAATTTACCACATCATACAGTATTAAAAGTGTCGTAGCTCATCATATGTGGGACAAAACAGTACTTGATGCAATATAAATAAGCCACATGCATGTACTCACATTTTAGTTAATAAATCCATAACGAAAGCTTATTATTTGACCAAAACTATCACAAGGTTACAATACCAATCTTTATTTAGAAAAAGAAAAAAGAAAAAGAAAAAAAGCTCCAGTAGCTGCATTCAACCCCCAATAAATCACACATGTACACTAAAAAAATGAGTGTGAAATTAAAAAAGGCCAATTTCATCCTCCCATTCTATAGTTTCATCTGAATCATAATGTCAATATAGAATCAGTCATGATGAGAAAAAGAAGATTTAATAACCAGACCCCAATCTAGTAAACCATGATCTAACATCTAACAAACCAGAAGCAAATACGCCCCTTTGAATATAATATTTAGTTTGCTTCACTTAGACGATAAAGTAATCATATGCAATGTTGTGGTACATGAAACATGCCAATGTCATGCTATGTTGATTAAAAACAGCGGAAATAATCGACATTATGAAGTGAGAAATCAAGTGTCACCTTAGCAACATGTTCTAGAGTCACAGCTTCTGGTACAATGGCAGTCCTTAGCCTGATCTCAACAAAACCACTTCCTCCTTTGAGAGGAAAACATTGACCAGGCTCTCCGAAACTTGGCCTTATAATCCTCTCTGCTTCTTTATTAACCCTATTTCGAGACATCGACCAAATTCCACTGACACCCACTTTGGCACCAACAAATGGCTCTGAATGCCTCACCACCCTCCCCCCTCCCGATCCCAATGCATAGTCCACCATACCCAACCCATCAGCCGCGTGCCTCTCGATTTCCTTCGACACGATCTGCCTTGCATAATCCCTTATCTCATCCACACTAACCTCACCACCATCACCAGCGCTGCCTTTCCTAGATTTCTTGAATTCCTCAAAGAATTCACCAAACTCTTCCTTCGTTAGCAAGCTCTTGCTTCCAAACCCATCCATAAACTTCTCGAAAGCATCACTCCTAGCGTCCAAAGCCTTCAATTTTAAATCAACTTCGTCCCCTTTCTTTCCCAGTTTATCGTCAAAATCCTTTCTCACAGAACTAATCCCATCCTCGAGTTTTCGATCCATGGCATTGACCTGAACTTGCATCGCTTTGACAGTCTTCTTGACGAACTTCTCCACCTCGGACAACTTCCCGTCAAAGTCCCCAGAAATAATCGAAAAATCCCCACTATCACGGCCGGAATTCATCACCATCCATCGGAGCATCTGCACGAAACTCAACAAAACCACTAGCAACGCTAGGTTCTTGGTGAGAACGCTGACGACAGTCAGCCAGCGTGGCTTTGTTTTCCTGGCCGGTCCAGACTTCTTCGCCGGGGTTTGGGCCGGGGTTTTCCGCCCATCCCTCAAAATTGCGGCGGCAGTGTCGCCGGCAGTGATCCGAGCGTCCCTAATTTCAGCGTCAGCCGCAGTATCGGCGGCGGCTAAATCCGATCCGCCGCTCGCAGGTTTCCTCTCGCCGGCTCGGCGGCGAGTAATGAACCCTTGATTGGCGGTGATGGAAACGGTAGACGCGGACATCTGAACGATCTTGGATTGTTGAATCGGAATCGAAAGTGTTGAGGCGAAATGATCTGGAGTAATTCGTTGAAATACAGAACCCTAGGAAAAAAAAGAAAAACAAGAGGGAAAATGGAATTGAAATTTTGAGAATAGAGAGAGAAATGATAATTTGTAGTGGATTTTTGAAGCGTCATTTGATATCACAGAGCGGTTCCACTTCCAAATTTTGAAAATATAAAAAATAAAACACAAAATTTTCTATATAACGATTTCACGTCAAGTGTTCGTGAGACAAATCATTTTTTATTCGTTATCTAAATTTATTATATGTAAATTGTGAATATTGGGTTAAGAGTTGATCTCTCTTACATAAAATAATATGTAAAACTGTTTTCACACAAAACTTACCCATATAAGATGATTCGTGTGATTGTTTTGTATGATCCACAAATAGTTTTCGTGATACGGATCATTTTGATCCAACATCTTACATGATTCATAGCCACATAAGATGATCTGAGGATCGTTCTACATAATCCACATATAATTTTTATGAGACATATCATTTTAATTCAATTATTACAAATTTATATGTGAATTGTGAATTATGAATTATGGGTTATGAGTTTACTCATTTTATATAAAATGGTTTCACATAAGATTTACTCAAAAAAAAATATTAAAAATTATGTTAAGTTGGTTTTTTTAACGACGGTATAATGATATTGTTATGTGTTTATTATTTTAAAATTGGTTAGAAATTATGGCTTGGATTGTAGAGTTGAATTTTTTTTCTTTAAATATGTTTACTAATGTCACATCATTAGACATTTTTTTAGAGCCAAATCATTCTTTTTGTAATATTATATATCTTTTGATGAATAAATTATATTTAGCTATGTGATTGTATACTTTTAAATTTCAAAGTGGTAATAATTTTTCTTTTTTTAAGTTTCATCACTAACCCTTTCAAGAAAGAGTCATGCTTTTGTGATTCAGGTGCATTGATGATCCATGTATTCGAGTTGGATTTAGGGACCCGTTTTCCTTATTATTATTATTTTTTACCGCGTTACTTTTTACAATTTTGGTCATGACATTTAGGTTATGTTAGAGATATCTTTACTTTACGTTAGACATATAAATGTTATGTTAGAAATACCTCTGTGCCCAAATTTCATATCTTTCACTTAAAAAAAAAAAAAAAAAACCTTAACTTCAGCACATTTTATATACATATCTTTACGTTATATTAGAGATACTTTTATACTATGTTAGACATACTTTTATGCTATATTAGATATACCTTATCCAATATATAAAAATATCACTAACATAACTAAAAAATAATTCTAATATAATTAAAAGGTATTGTTTTCGAATTTCTGATGGGCTGTTGAAGTTGTTGCGCCGTCTACTGGGCTGTGTCTTAGGAGGCTTGGGCCGTGTCCATGATGATTTCATGGATGAAGGAGGTGGGCTTTTCTTACATATTGGGCGGATACATTTTTTGATCTGGGCTTTTCTTACATATTGGCCTCCTTGGTTTCTTTTTGGGCTGCTGGTTTTTTTGCCAAGCTTATGATGAAATTGGGCTACTTTGGCGGGCCATTTCCTTGTTGAACATGTTTTGGGCCTTTAGAATAGGCCACACAAAAAGGGACATATCTCAAGGTGGCTCAGGCCTTTTTCTGGGCCTTGGGCCTCTTGGATTTTCCATCCTTTGGGATCTTTTTGTTGGGCCTTTTCTATTATTCTTGTATTGGGTCACTTTTGGACTCATGTTCTTTGGCTTTAGGCTTCTTTGATATATAAGATATAGTTTGGAAAAAAAAAAATTTAAAAGATATCTCTAACATAACTAAAATGTATGAAGATATTAATTTGAAAATTCTATAAAATCATGATTCAAAGGTATTGTTAATATAATATAAAGATATCTCTAACATAACATAAATGTATCTTTAAAAATTCTAAGGGTATGAAATCAGAATACAATGATATTTTTAACATAATATAAATGTATTTCTAACATAACCTAAAAGTGTCTATAACATAACGTAAATGTATGTCACTTGGAGCGAATTTGGATGGATTTGAGCGCATTCACCCAGACACGTGAGGACGAGTGGGACGCATGTGGGAACGCATATTTTGGGTGCGTGAACGGATCGACCCTGGTGCATAGATCCCAAATCCTTACACCTGCATAATTATTTGTGTTCTAGAAATAAGTAATTGTGAAAGATTATTAATTTATACTAATTCTACATCCGTGCGAGACACATAAAATTGTTCTATACTAAAATATTTTAAAAATTAAAGTATCATAATGTGTTTGAGGAAAAGAAACTACAGAACCAACAAACATAAAAAATATAAATGATATAAAATGCACATGATTCATCATCTTTAAAAAACATAATTAATAAACACATTATAGGAAGTTGTGATATAAAAGGCTTTAAACAATTACTTTTGTTGTTGAAGTATTTGACCTTTGATTTCTTGGGTATTTTGAGACGGTCCAAAATGTTGGAATTATAGTTAAAATTTTGAAAAAGGGCTATGAAAATTAGTTTACGATTTTTATTGATTTGATTTGTATTTTTGTCTACTAGTAGTACTACCACCTGTTTGGATAATAGTTTTTATGAAATTTTTGTCTGTGATTGGAATAATCTTCTGATTTTTTCTTTATATGTTTTTGACTTAAGAACAAGTTTTGGAAGTATTGAAGGCAACGATCTAAATTTTAGTACCACCATGTGAGATATTCGTTACATAACTAAGTCTTTTCATTGACATCGATTAGGATACATATCTCATTTATATTTGAAAAGAGCTAAAGATCATTATAGAGAATTAAGATTTCAAGTAGATAATTCTTATATGGAGTTCAACTTTATTATAAAGAGAGGAAAATAGAGACCGATTTTTTCATAATTAAAACTATTAATTGTCAAGTGATATGGATCAACAACATATCCACAAATGTAAATTGTCAATCTAATATTGTACTTACCATTTCTATTTATTGATACGTGAACACCAGTGAATAGTCTAGTTACTGTTTATGCCATTGAGGAAAAAGAAATACTAGGGGATGTTTACTTTGAAGGCTGAGTTGGGTTTGATTAGATTGATACAAAATTTGGGCTTTTCCTGTTTATGAAAGACAAAAAAAGGGGTTAATTTGGATGTTTGATATATAAGTTTTGCAGTGAGTTTGATTAAATTGTTTGTTTTATTTGAAGGATTATTGACGCAACAGAAGAACAATACAGAAGCGTAAATCCGTTGATTCTCTAAGAATACAGGAAGATACGTAGACGCGATTAAAAATGATAATCCATTAATTCAAATAATACTGGAAAACACTAATAAAACACGAAATGGATATAACCCAATTTCAATTCAATATTCAACTCCCAAAATAATAAACATTAGCACCTATTTATAGTTATATTATGAAATCCTAAAAGATGAAATAAAATCAAACATAAAGATAACAATACCAATACAATCAATCTAAATCCTATTAAATATATTTATTCCTTATTCTTCATCATTCTCCAACTCTTCGAAAAGATTAGTCCTCGAATCTGCATGAATTGTATCTGTTGTAGTATAATAAACTCGACCACTCGCTCATTGTCTACTGGGATAACAAAATTAATCAATACCTTCAAAACTTTCACCTCAAAAATATCTGTAGTATGGACGTGGCCTAAAGTCTTGAGATGATAACCAAGTGGGGTCTTCGGAAAAAAATCAATATAACTCTCATTTGTGATGAAAAAATAATAGTAGGTTTGATTAGCGGTTGGGACATAGGTCCGATGAGAAGATGAGTGTCGTTGTTTGGCGATGGTGGACGGTGGAATTAATTGCGTTTCGGCGGTGACAGGAGTGATCGGATCCGGATATGATGACAGTATTATTGCGGCCGGATCCGGATATGATGGTGGCGCTATAGCGGCGGAAACAACAAGGGCTGCGAAAACCGGAGACGGTGGCGACAAGGTCGCGGGCGATTCCAATTCGAGTTTGTTTCGTTGGCGGTAGCTTTCGAAGATCTCGTTGACAGCGGTAGCCAATTGAGATCAAAGGAAATCAAATTCCTCATCCGTATCATAAGCTTATGTCATCTTGATAAACCCACAGAATCATTATGACTTTGGATACCAACTGATGCGGTGTAGATCCAATTTTTGGACCTATTGTTCAGCGGCTTCAAACTGGTATCACAGAGTGGATGTATACTTTGACTTCTTGATTTTTATTCCATGGAGTACGCTTGTGTGTGCCGCAGTCCAGCTTGCATGCACACATCATCTCAGAGGTACATCGTGTGGGTCATCTAGGCAGAGATAAATCAACCGAGTTACTTTTGCGTCGATACTACTGGCCTTCAGCGCACAAAGAGATGGCGGGTTTTGTTGCACGATGTCGAACATGTCAGGTCTCAAAGGTGGGGGGGGGGTGCTTCCAATGCGGGCTTATATCATCCTTTGCCCTTTGCCCATTCCATCGCTCCCATGGACATCAATCAGTATGGACTTCGTCCTTGGTTTGCCCCGTACGCAACGTGACAACGATTCTATCTTTGTTGTTGTTGATCGATTCACAAAAATGGTACACTTTATTTTTTGCATGCGGACTGCAGATGCCGTTAATGTGGTAAATTTATTTTTCCGAGATGTGTATCGCTTGCATGGACTACCACTCTCCATAGTCTCGGATCGGGATTCAAGATTTTTAAGTCACTTTTGGCGTTCTCTTTGGCGTATGGTGCAAACAGAACTACATTTTAGTAGCACCTATCATCCACAAACTGATGGGCAAACCGAAGTTGTCAATCGATCACTAGGCAATTTATTACGTTGTCTTGTGGGGGATAATTTAAAGTCACGGGATAAAAAATTGCCTCAAACTGAATTTGCTCATAATATTGCTATTAACCGTAATACTGATTTTTGTCCATTTCAGGTTGTCTATGCAACCATTCCAAGAACCCCAGTTGATATACTCACTACCCCAGTTGCCTTACTTGCTGACCCAGAAAACTTGCTGTATAATTTACAGCAGATTCACAAAGCCACACATGCCCAGCTACAAGTTTCTAATGCGTGCTACAAACAAGCCATCGAAACCCATCGTCGTGACGTCCAATATGATGTGGGGGACTATGTTTGGGCCGTACTTATGAAAGATCGCTTCCCCGCTCGTGAGTACAACAAACTCTCCTCAAGTAAAATTGGTCCTTTGGAGATAGTGGAGAAAATCAATCCGAACACATATCGATTGCGTTTACTGTAAGAAAAACCCTTGAATTGTTTTGATGAGACAAAACCCGCTGTAACCTATTTTATTCTGTTATCTTAGTTTTATCCTCCATGTCTTGTTTTTATGTTCTAATAAGTAGCAAAAATTCTACCCAAGGTCTTCCACTGCACTTAGATGCTGCAAGCTGGATGCAACATGGAGAGAAAGAAGTCTGCATTCAGCAAGCTCAACTTGGAAGAAGTCGAAGGAGAATTAATTTGTTGTACGCTGGACAACTAGGTGCTGCAAGCTAATGATGCAGCGAGACCTAGTTGTAGTGAGAAGAATTAGTTGCAGAAACTGAAAAAGAGACATGTCCAGCAGGATCAACATCGAAGTCTTAAAAGACTGCTGCATGAGCTCTTAATGTACGAGGAAACATCAACTTCAGTTGAAGATGCAGTGCGTGACAGGCCTAAAATCAAAGGACAAAACAAGGACAACGAGCGAATAGGAAGCTGCCACCTGGACTGGACGACCGCCTGCAACCTGCAACAAAAAGGACAATCGCATTTAATGGACCAGATGCCAACGGAGGAGATTGTCTCCTACCTTTTCAGGTGCGCATTAAAAATGCTTGTACCTTGAAGATCATGAGGATTAACAAGAAGAATGTTGTGCGTCCAGATCGAATGAACAAGGAATATACCTGTGCGTGAATGGATCAATGGTCAGGATACAGTAGCAGAAGACAAAGGCTTACACAAAGACCCGTGGAATGTGCACCCTTCGACTAGTGCATTCCCACAACTATAAAAGAGAAGAGTGAGGATGAAGAGAATAGAGAACTGAAAATTTGAAGATCGCGCACTGATATTCCAGCATATAATTATCCAAGCTTAAAAGAAAATATCAACTCGTTTCAGTCCCCACTTAACCGAAGTAGAACATTCTACCCATTGAAGATTTTGAGTGCTCTTGCTTCCCACAGTCAAAAATTTGTGTTTATTAACCTTTTTATCACTATGTGGATAGGTTGTTTTAGGTGTCACAGTTGAAGGGTAATTGTCTTACTGTGTTTTGGTCTTGTGTAGACAACATCCTGTGTGGATCCTATCTAGTTGCTGAAACCTAAGACCCATTTTGCTGAGGTGTCCTGGCTGCTGAGTATTCGTGCTTGATTCCATTGTTTGAACAATAGTCTTCTATGAATTTATTGGTAAATTCAGTTCCCCTATTTGTTCTGATCTTCACTATGCTCAGACACTTCTCTGTTTGCAGCCTTCTCAGGAAATCTGGCAGACGTTGCTGAGTATCAAATTTCTTTGCAAGGAAGATCGTCCAAGTGAACCTTGAGTAGTCATCTACTACTACTAAGGTGTATTTCTTCCCAGATATGCTAATTGGATCAATTGGTCAAAAGAGATCCATGTGGAGCATATCCAATATCATTTCTGTAGAACGAAGAGTTTTGTTTTTGAAGGAGTTATTTATTTGTTTTCCTTTCTGACATGCTCCACAAACAGCTTCCCTTTTGTAAACCATGTCTGGTAGTCCTCTGACTAGTCCTTTTCTGGCCAGCTTATTCATGGTTTTGAAGTTCAGGTGGCTCAATCTCTTGTGCTACAGCCAGCTAGCTTCAGGAGTACCTTTGGCAATGAAACATGTAACAGTAGTTGCTGAGTCATAATCATCAATATAGATGTTTCCTTTTCTTGTTCCAGTGAGCTTGACTTCCTGAGTCCTGTTGTCCTTGATAAGACACTTGTTGAGATTAAACTCTACACAGTAGCCTTTGTCACAGAATTGACTTATGCTCAGGAGATTGTATTTCAAGCCTTCAACATGGGATACTTCTTTAATACATATATTTCCTCTAATTAGGTCACCAATGCCCTTTGTGCTTCCTTTGGAGTTATCTCCAAATATGACTTTGGGTCCTTTGGAAGCTTTAAAGTTGATAAGGCTCTTCTGGTTTCCTGTTATATGTCTTGAGCAGCCACTGTCGATGTACCATATTTTCTTGCTGCTTCCTGTCACTAGTTCCTGCAATCAAAATGGGAATCACTTCCTTTTAGGTACCCATACAAGTACGGGTCCTTTCTTGTTAGTTTATGTTCCCCTTTTAGGAACCCATATTTGCTTTATAGCAATCTTTTTGTTATAACTCTTGTTGGTTCCTGAAACTTTACCAGTATTCTTGGAATACTGTATGTGTGTCTTCATATATGCGAGTGTTTTCTTTTTCTGCTACTTAGGAACATAGGTTCCATTAGATTTAGACATGTAGGTCTGTGGCAGATGGGGAGTGTGAGACCTTTTGCTTTTTCTCGACTGTTGTCTGTGATTATTGATTCCAGCATACTTAGGTTGCTGGAGCCAGCTTCTGACAGGCTTATTGTCGTAGGTACTTGAAAGAGGTCTCTTTCCCTTTCCATCAAGGCTTCCTGCACTTCTGCTTGCAGTTTCCCCTAAGTTAGATAATTCATTTTCATGGGGAATAGCTGCAGACACATATGTAGGTGCCTTTGAAGTGCTGGCCTTTGAAGTGGAAGTTTCTTCACAATAGCCTATGCCAGCATGATCCTTTAGACCTTTTTGGAGTTTTAGTATAGCATCCAGGTCTTTGGAGCATTTATTGAAGGTATTGATAGTTTCAGTGAGTTAGCTTAGTGACTTGCAGGTTGAGCTTACAGACTTCAGCTTTGAGGTCACTGCATGCTTGGCCTTTTGATTTTTCTAAGGCATATAACCTTTCTAACGAAACATGCTCTCTCTTAAGCTTTACATTTTCTAGTTTCAACTCTTCATGAGTTCTCGAAGTCACTCATGATTTGTTTGAAAACACAAATCATGTTCAGCCTTTCATTAATTTGAACATGAGGGTTAAGAAAGGTTACCTCATCTTCTAAGTCATCATCTTTGGACATTAGGCAGATTAGAGCTTCTTCATCTGAAGATGAGTCCTCCGAATCACTGTCGGTGGTTGATTCTTCTTTTTTGGATGTCTTCTCAGGTGTAGTTGCCTGAGAGGATTCTGCCTCACCGATTAGCGCCCTTAGCCTCTGGTGTTCTTGTCTTTTTATTTCTTGTCTCACCTTCCGTTCATCTTCTGGATATCAGTGGACTTCTGGATGTGGGCATTCCCTAGCATAGTGACCTGGTTTTCTGCAGTTATAGCAAAGGTCGGTAGCTTTGGAGTTTGATTAGGGTGACTGCCCACTGGTTCCAGTTTCACTTTGCTTCCTCCTGAAGCCATCTGTTCGTGAGTTCCTTCTTATGAACTTTTGAAACTTTTTCAGGAGTAGTGCCATATCTTCTTCTGCATTGGCCTCCAAAGTGGTTATTTGATCTTTGGACTTCCTAGCTTCCTGAGGCTGTCTTGCTGTTAATGCAGTAACCTTCGAGTTGCTTCCTTCAGTTTCTATTTTTCTTCTGTTGATGTCAAACTCAAGGGTTTGAGATCTGAGAAGAGGTCGAATGTGCTCATAGACTTTAAATCCATAGATACTCTCATGGTTGTTGTCTTACTATCCCACTCAACAGGGAGAGCCCTCAGCACCTTCATGTTTTTCTCCTTTTGAGTGTAGACCTTGTCCAGGGACTTAAGCTCATTAATGATGACTGTGAACCTTAGATCCATTTGCTCTAATGTTTCTCCAGGTATCATTTCAAATAGCTCGAACATCTGAGTTGTTTTTGAGACTTTGTTTTCTATTGTTAGCTTGGTGCCTTCGCATATTTGCCCAAGCTTTTCCCAGATCTCTTTGGCAGTTCTGCAAATTTTTACCTTGCTGAAGGTTCCTTTATCGAGGGTGAGGAATAGAGCGTTCTTTGCTACATTATCTAGGTTTGCTCTTCTACTCTCGTCAGCAGTCCATTCTTCTCTAGGTTTTTCAAGAACAACTGGATGTGGGATGGCTCTTACATCTCCTTGTCTATCAGCTGCTTCATCAACGGCCTTGGCAAATAATGGGTTAACTTTTGTAATCCTTGGTGGTCCTTCAGTGATGACGTACCACATTTCATCATGCATAGGCGACAAGTGTGCCTGCATGCGAATTTTCCAATCATCATATTCTTCAATAGAGAACATAGGTACTTTATGATAATCCATAGTGTGTATGCTTATGATGGAAACAAAGGTTTTTAGAAAGAGGGGATCAGGGATTGATCAGTTAGATCAGACGATTAATCCAACCCGCTCTGATACCACTTGTTGGTCCCAAGTGGTAGTAGGCTTGGGGGGGGGGGAGTGAATAAGCCTACTCCAAATTTTCAAAATTTTCTTCAAAGAAGACACTCAGGCAGTTTGCTAAAGACCTTACTACCCTGAAGGTTATTGCTTGAGCAGTTACCTTTAAAAAGCTTTAAACAGAGTGAGTTTTATACACAACGAAAATACTTTTTAAAACAAAGCTTCTTTTCTGAAAACCGATGATATGCTTATGAGAGGTATGAAGAAGATCAATGCAAACAAACAATAACAAGAATAAGAACAACAGAAAGCAATATAACAATGAACACAACGATTTATAGAGGTTCAAGGGTGGAGTAATCCCTCTACGTTCTCTCTTCTCCTTCTCAAGGAGGGACTTTGTTAGGTTAAACAGTTGATTTACACAAGCCTCACTTAGACAACCTAACCCTAACAAGAACTGTCAGTCTTTCCCACACATGGTTACTGCACAGTGACCAAACTCAACTAGCCCACATAGAGCTCTTGTTCTTCTACTAAGAACGTAAATACTTGATCAGGAACACCCTCCGATCAAGCAACTCCTTAACAGTCTAAAAAGAAAGATTTCTTCAACAACACAAACAGCAAGCTTAGGAACGATGAGCTCTCTAAGCTAAAGATAGCTTGCTGTTAGACTGAACTTGAAACTTCTAATGATTTATGAGTGTTTTTCGTTTGATAGCTTGAGTGCTTTTGTTGCAAGAGTTTCAGGTGTGTTTCAAGTGCCAGTCTTCTAGTATTTATAGGCGATTAGGATTTATCCGTTAGAGAGAAAGAGCATTCTTTGCAGCTTGCATAGAGTAACGTGACATCTTCTGATTTGTTCGTACAATGATTGTTGAGAGTGTACATATCTGTTCCTACAATCGCCATCCCTAGTCTGACATTTCTTCAGACTTCTTTTTTACTTTTGATATGTGGTATCACTTGATTGGTTGAAAGTGCGACTGTGTCTACCGTAAACCTCGTACACATTTTTCGAGGTAACTAATGCTAGGCACCTTTGAGCGCAAGTCGGTATGCGACATTTCCAATACGTTCCAAGATTTCAAACGGTCCTATGAATCTAGGTTTCAACTTCCCCTTTTTTTCCAAAGCGAATTATCCCCTTCATTGGAGAAACTTTCAGAAACACTTTTTCACCAATTTCAAATTGCAGATCCTTCCTTCGCAAATCCGCATAAGATTTCTGTCGATCCTGGGCTATTTTGATTCTCTCTCGAATCTTAGTGATTGCATCTGTGGACCTTCCAATTAATTATGGGCCTTCCAATTAATTATGGGCCTAAGATCTTTCTTATTCCCACCTCATCCCAATGAATGGGAGTTCTACATCTTCTCCCATAAAGTGCTTCATACAGGGCCATTCCAATAGTTGACTGGTAGTTGTTGTTATAAGCAAATTCTACAAAAGGCAAATGATCTTCCCAGCTTCCTCCAAAGTCCAAAACACATGTCCTAAGTAGATCTTCAAGAATTTGGTTGGTTATTTCTGATTGCCCATCTGTCTGAGGGTGAAAGACAGTGCTAAAGTTCAGTTTGGTTCCCATTGCTGATTGTAAACTCTTCCAAAATTTAGAAGTAAATCGTGGATCTCTATCAGTAATAATTGAAACCGGAACTCCATGTAGTCGAACTACACCATCGATATATAGCCTTGCTAATTGATCCATCGAGTACGTCATTTTGACCGGTGAAGTGTGCAACCTTTGTTAATAGATTAACAATGACCCATATAGCTGCGTGTTGTTTAGGGCTTCCTGGTAGTCCTGTAATGAAATCCATAGACACGTGCTCCAATTTCCATTCTGGAGTCTCTAACGGGTTTAACAATCCAGATGGTCTTTGATAATCCGATTTAACTCTTTGACAAGTTAGACATCCTCTTCCATAAAGTAAATTATACGACATCACTCAAAAGGTAGACTGATAACTGTTGTTGTTAGCGAATTCTAAAACGACAAATATTCTTCCTTGTGAATAACACGTCATATGTAGATCCTCCAAAATTCTATTTGTTCTCTCCTATTTGTTGTCCATCTGTGGGTGAAAGATATTGCTTTAGTGTAGTTTTGTGTCCAGCTACTGCATCTTCCAAAATAATATTTGTGGTGAAAAGAGGTCCCGGTGAGACACAAACGAAGCTGGTATTTCACGTAGTTGTACCCTTTCATCAATGTACCATCTTGCCTCATCACCTCACGTTGTTGAGAAATTTTTTGGAAATATCTATAACAAAATCTATCGACATATACTTCCACTCCCATTCCAGCACTTTCAACCGATTCTTTAATCCAGCAAGTCGTTAACGATCGGATTTGATTCTTCAGTAGGTGAGACATCTCCCAATCAAATTGTTCTATGGACTTCTTCATTCCTTTCTATCAAAAGGTTTTGTCTAAGGCCTCTATACATCTTTGTCTCTACGGGTGCATGGTGTAAAACGAGGTATACGTCGTTCAATACTTCACTTTGTATCTCATCACTCTTCGGCACATGAAACTACCTTTAAATGTCATAACTTCATCCGAGACTAACAAAAGAAAAATCTCTAGTCGTTCATCTTAAATGTATTTTGCATCAACTTGAGGAATTTGTCATTTCCTTTAAGCTTTGCCATGTATTCCTTGATTAGAGTCGGTTTGGTTGTCGATGCGACCGGCTTTATTACTGTTCTCATTGGGTAAATGAATGGTAGCTTCATGTTGTCGAATATACAATGAATTGTCCTGTTGCTTTTGACTTTCCGTCGAATATAGCTGGTGCATGATACACGGTTCTCACTCCATAGAAGGTAAAATTATGGTTAGGAGGTGTTTCTAAATCTACTTCTTGTTTCGTCCAATGGACCGCAACTTTGTTCTTACATAACGTTCTCGTTCATTCCTTGCATATGTCAAAGCCCTTTATTCTTATCGTGTATAGTCGGCTGCAAAACACATACTCATCTCAAGCCCACCTAAAATTCTTAGCTAAGTTCTTATTTTGATGTTTCTCCTAATGATATCTTCTATGAAAGCTCATCTATATTCTTTCTTACGGGTATCATCATTAAAGGAGTGTAAAGTCCTCGTATCGAATACAAAATGTGTTAGTAGACTTGAGAAGTACAATGCACCAGTCCTTGCTTCCTTTGCCCCATCATGCTTCCGTTGCACTACACTGATCATTCTCTAACTCGAGTGATGATCTAATGGACTTAGCTCATTGAAACAACTCTGGGTTGCGCGCATCGAATCTTTCACACTCATCATACGTATTAATTAGAGTTTCTTTGATAGTATTCATATGAAGCTCTCAATTATTCACTCGCACCGTGTATCGATGTGCCTCTGCCTCTAACTCGATCGCCTCCCTCAAACATGACTCGTAATGTTCTATCACCTCTTGAAGACTCAAGCAATATGCTCGAAGATCGATTCGTGCACTAACCTCGCAATCATAAACCACTAGTCGCCCGAACACTGTCTGGGCTATTGTTCTAAACATTGGGTGGACTCTATCTCTGAGATGCTCTGCTGCCCTGATATCAGTTTACTTAATCCCTTTCAAACGAGCTCTCTCACGAAAAAGGGTAATCCTAGCTATGAACTCTCGAATGTCTTCTCACTCAAACTGATAAGAGTCTCTATATTCCATCTCTAGATGTTGTCTATGAGTCTTATCATGGTCTATCTTAGGAAATCTTTTTAAACAACGATTGAACTCTAAGTTATTTCTAGTCTCACAACTTCAAGGGTACATTTGTAGAATAATGTATGCGTATTCATAAAGTAGCTTTATCTTTTAAAACACATGTAAGTTTTCATAAAACAAGCATTTGAAGATAATTTTAAATGCAAAGAGAATCATAAAGCATTTAAATAAGAGAAATTCATCAAATACTTCATAGATTCATTCATCATTCATGCTTTCTTTCCTTATCATTGACTCATGGTCATCATTCATGTTCATCATAAACCTTTCCTTTATACCATATACATAAAACATCTTTCAGAAACATTCTCATAACTTTTTATATCATCATAAAATTGTATCTAACAATCTCATACTTGCATCAAATCATAATTCAAACATTTTTCATTGAACATATCATTCTTCATTAAATATCTTTGAAACATAACTTAAAATACTTACTCGACAATTATCTGAACGGTAGCTGGCTGCTGACTTTCCCTTCACGCAACATATTTAATTCTTAATCTTAATAATACTTTGACTTGATTAAACAAATAACGGTTGAAAACATTAGACCTAGAGTCCGAGGTGAAAATCCCTAAACCTCGGCTCTGATACCAAGCTGTGGCACCCCGATCCACATTAATTGGAAATCAGGTCGTCACCCTTTACTTATTTACTAATTAAAGGATTCATAAGATAATTTACAGCGGAAGACTAAACGAAAACACATGACATTTTTAAAAAAAAACATTAGATAATTATTTCTAAAAATTATTCCCGTGTGAGACCATATAACAGAACACACATATATATATCATAATATAAATTTAGGCCCATCATCTATCATAATTTACATATCAAAATACAACATTGCTTTTGAAAGTAAGTATTATTTTAGTACTTTAACATTGCAGGGGTGATGGAAAGACAGTTCAGCTCGCTACACGTCTGTATCATCATATGCCGAACCTGAAAATATTAAAAGTAGAATCATGAGACACCTCCGGAGAGGGATCCCAGTAGGATAACTGTACTCTCTAATATATATTGAAGTAATTAAATTATTAAGCACATACTATATGTCCGTTGGGCACGCTCACCCTGGTCCATACATAACATAAAGGAATGTGTGAGTCTCTCGCCCACTAAACCTTGCTTTCATAGACCATGCACTATGGCCCTTATGGTCGTCGCCCGATAGTGAAGCAAGTACCGGTTATAGCTAAGGAGCTTCAGCCGTAGATTTTCATACATAACTTACTAATTTAATTATCAACGCATAGTAGAGTGTAGAAGTTACCCACTTTAAGTTGACGGTCCGAGGATTGCTTCCGGATTCACCGGTTGTCTCGACTGCACTCGACACACTTAATCGTTTAGTTTCTTATGTCATATAACATGATCTTTTGTATTTTATATTAGGTTATTAAATCTAAAGCATAATCATTAGTAATTAAATATAAAGACTTCATATATGAAGTTTTGATGCTTACATTATCATATATAAATTATTGAAACATGATTCACATATAAAACAAATCAATATACTTATAATTTAAACTTTAGATATTTAAACTAGCAATTTAATCCTAAAATGACACATAAAATATAAAGATTTGGAGTCATAAAATAATACTCAGTAAAGTATTGGGTTCAATTTATAATTGCATCAAGGTTCTAGGGTCAAAGTACTATTTCATCAAAGTTCAGGGATTGAACTGAAGTTACTTAAAACCTGTAGGGTTGAAATGCAATAAGCTGAAATTTAGGGCTTAATTAATAAATTCAGCAAAAGTGGCAAAATTGCACAAAGGTCCCTAGCATTAGCCTAATTCTCAAAAATCAGCCCCTAAATCCCCCAAAACCCGTCGCTGACCAGCTCCGCCACCACCGCCACATGTGTCCTTCCCTGCCGGCGACAAACCCGTCGTCGGCCACCTTAACACATTGGCGGCGCCCACAAGCTGTAACACCCCCACACACCAATACACCTACACACCCAACACAATCAACACTCACGCACACACACACTCAGATACTGCGCAGCGCCGCCAGCCGCAACGGCGCCCACACACGCACACACACAGCCGCTCAGAAGCTGGACGGCGCCACCAGCCGTGGCGGTGCCCCCACCGTGCATTGTTATGAATGGCATATTCATGAGTCATTTTCTCCAATGTAATACACGTGTCTCATATCCACTCTAAATAATAATAGTCATCACATTACATTTTTTATTGATTTCTATAATCTTAACTAGCCAATATGCATATGTATAGTTTGCTTATTATATTCACGAAGTAATATATATATATATATATATATATATATATATCTATGTGCTTTAGCTAAGATAAATTATTTTATGGCACATAGAATCACATATAAAGATCATGATTAGATTTCATAAATAAAAGCATTCTCGATACAAACAAATAATCTTTGTATAAAAATCTAGTATCATTTATCCTCATTTAAACTTATCTATATCTTATCTTTTTACTTTCATCCATGTTTGTCAAGTGAGTTGAGATCAAGCTCGGTTTCCTCCCTAAACAATCCTACCAAAACACATTAAAATCTCGAAAGGAATATTAGATCATAAAATACGTAAAAATCATCGAGCACAACACAATGCGTAAATCATAACTTTAAATAACATAAGAGTTCATTTCAAATCATTTTCAGTTAAAAGGTAAAAGAAATTTTGTGAAATATGCAATGCAGATTTTCTTGAAAACGGGGTGTTACAGTTGTGGCTGCCATTGTCAAGAGGTGAAAGAGGAACTTAGAGCTTTATAGGGTTTGGAGGGATTTTAGCAGAGAGAAAGAGAGAATGTTTTAGTAATTAAGGAAGAATGATCTTTCACAAATGAGGAAGATCGGTTTTGTTGAAAACTTCCCATAATTTGAATCGATCCACGGCTGTGATCATTCTATTCTGCTGACGTGTCCTTTATCCAACGGCCTATTCAAAAATGAGGAGTGGTAAACTTGTAAATATGAGGGAAGTTGAACATTTTGCTTGTGGGCGCCTGCCACGATTGTCAGAAAAGTAACATCGCATTAAAGCTAAGCGCATATTTGCCGCTTTTTAATCATGACAGTTTAATTTATCTGAGGTTTCAGTATTAAACACCACAAATTTATTACTCAGAGAACTAAGTGTTTAATGTGCTGCTCCAGGTCTCAGGTTGCAGTCATGTGTTGCATGCATGTAAATGCTGTAACCTGAGCAGACCCTCTTTGCTGTATGCAACACGATGTTCCCCCTTAGTATGTGCGTCTTTTTCAATGATGTATCCTCGCATTTTTTGACACTCACTGTAAGCAGAATTCCCCCTACTCCAACATCTCTTCTTGCTGCAACCTATCCAAGACAAAGTTATTGCAAGCTCTCTTCCTGCGTTTTTTTCTTTTTACAGCACTTGCTTCACTGTAAGCCCTACCCTATTTCTCAATGCAACTTGATTATCCCTAGCTCTTTCCTTAGAAATGAGAACCTTTATTCGTTCAAAGGTTTGGTAAAGATATCGGATAGCTGTAGGTCTATATGAATCTTTTCAAGAACAACATCCTTCTTTTCAACATGATCTCTGATGAAGTGATGTCTGATGTCGATGTGTTTAGTTCTTGAGTGGAAAACAGGATTGTGAGTTATGGTTACCGCGCTAGTATTATCACACATGATCGGTGTCTCTTTCTCTTCAATGCCATAGTCCCTGAGTTGTTGTTGTATCCATAAGATTTACGCACAACAGCTTCCTACAGTAACATACTCAGCCTCTGCAGTGGATGTAGCAATCGACGTCTCCTTCCTGCAAAACCAGGAGAGAAGTTTGTTGCCTAAGAATAGACAAATTCCACTGGTGCTTTTCCTATCCACCCTGCAACCTGCAAAGTCAGAATTAGAGTAACCTTTCAAGCTGAATCCTCCTTCTTTGGGATACCATAGACCAACATCTTCAGTTCCTTTTAGATACTTGATGATTCTTTTAGTTTCAGCTAGATGAGATTCTTTAGGGCATGATCAAAATCTTGCGCAAATTCCCACTGCAAACATGATGTTTGGCCTACTTGCTGTAAGATATAGAAGAGATCCAATGATTCTTCTATACTTTGTCACATCAAGATCTTTTCCAACTTCATCTCTATCTAAGCTCATGGATGTGCTCATGGGTATGCCTACAGCAGCTCCGCTTTCCATACCAAACTTTTATGATTATTTCCATACCGTAACATTCATTTATGAGGTTTGAGCACTGCACTTGGGAATTTCTTCTTTTACTATCAGCCTTTCAACTTTGTCATTGAAAAATAGAATTTCTCCTTTGATGAACTTTGGATCTCCATCAGATTTTCCTTTGTGGGATTCATCAGCCTTGTCGATCCTATCCCAAGTCTCACTACCAGAGTCTTCTACTGATTGATGTAATCTCAAGATTTTTCAGAAGATCAGCTGAATATGTTTATCGTTGATTTCAACTTGATCACTTCTATTTCAAGCTCTCGTACTCTGTTTTTGGGTTTTATGCATTCTTTGCTTTTGGATTCGCTCAGCTCTTCACTATTCTCTTTCTTCAATTTCTCATTTTCAAAGTTGATTCTCTCAAAGTCACTCAGGAGGTGTCTTACAAAGTCATCCATTCTAATACCTTCAGACTTAGAAGAGATAGGTTTAAAAAGTATATTTTCTTCTGTATCTTCTTCGGTCTGCGCCATCAGGCATATCATTGTTTCATCCTCTAAGGTGGAATCATTTCAGTGGATGCACTTGCTCATTTCTCTTTTTCAGCTTCTACCAGCAATGCTCTCAGCTTCTGCCTCTCTATCTTCGTTCTCTCTTTTCTTTTTGCTTTTACCTTCGGCTGGTATTTGCAAACAACAGGATGAGGGTAGTTTCTAGCGTAATGTCCCGATTTCCTGCAGTTATAGCACAAGTCTCTTGACTCTACTGTATCCTGGGACTGCTGTCATTGCTGCTGTGACGACTACTGCAAGTTAGTTCTTCGAGAAAAGGTTCTCCCTGGCTTGTTGCCCTTCCTCATGAACTTTAAAAATCTTTTCAATATCAGCACCATGTCATCTTCTGCAACTGCAGCAAACTCTGCTATAACAACATGTTTGGTTGCTGCAGCATTTTATTTGGAGCTCCTTGCAGCAAGTGCAGTAACTTTACTGCTGCATTCATTTTGTTCCTTTTTTCTCCGGTTTATGTCAAACTCAAACGCCTTGAGATTAGAAAAGAGATCGAACGTGCTCATTGATTTCAAATCCATGGAGACACGCATAGCAGTAGTTTTGCTATCCCATTCTGCTGGCAGCACTCTGAGTACTTTCATGTTCTTCTCCTTCTGGGAGTAACTTTTACCAAGAGACTCGAGCTCATTTACTATTGCAGTGAATCTTAGATCTAGCTGCTCAAAAGTCTCGTTGGCTTTTATCTCGAACAACTCAAAAACCTATGTGGCAGTTACGATTTGTTATCTTTGGTTAATTAGAAATCTTATACTAACTAATTTTAGAATAAACTTGTTTGAAGATTCAAATATTTTAAAGCTCAGCATATCTGCTCTCCTAAATTGCCCATTCAATAATTCAGCCAGACTGTGTCAACAATTTTAATGTTTGTTGGAGTCAAAGCCTCTGTCTTTTGGTTCACTAAAATCCATTTTGTTTTCCTGTGTCCACCAGCATTGTTCCAGTGAAGATAGCTCCACAAGGCCCTTGATATTGGTCACAGCTTCAGTAGATAAGATGGTCCTGAGAAAACCCATTCTGGTTGATACCGATCTAACAATCACTGGAGCTGTTACTTGGGTTGGGCGATCGTCCATAGAGATTCAACTTGAAGTGACTCAGGCTTCTAAAGGTATCTTTTAACAGCAGAATCATGTTATTCTCATACAGATTTCGGAGATGACACTTATTTCTTTCTTTCTCTAATTAAGAAGCATTGTATGTGATAGGCTAGCATCCAACTAATGCCTTTAGTTTCATTTTCCCCATCTTTTAGACCTGCTAACTGATGCAACTACTAATCTGAAACTATTGTTGAGACTTTCTATAACTTCACACATTGTGAATACAAATATTTGCTGACTTTAGACAGAGATGCTTTCTCTTGTTTACGAACTTGTACTATTTTGCATGTGTTGTTTCTTCTCTTTACTCACAAGTGATATATACTATGGTTAGATGTCACATGATTTCTTTATCATGCTTCCTTTTCTTGCAGAGACTTCTGATCTATCGGACTCAGTTGCTCTTACAGCCAACTTCATATTTGTTGCTCGTGATTCTAAAATAGCTCCGTGCCTTCACAAATCTGTTCTAGTTTATCCCATATCTCCTTCGCGGTCTTGCACATCTTTACTTTGCTGAAGGTTCCTTTATCTAAGGTAAGAAATAGAACAATCTTGGCAATGTTGTCCAGGTTGGACCTTTTTCTATCTTCTATCATCCATTCCTGTCTTGGCTTCTCGATATAAGCTTGTACCCTAGGAGGTTCTATTTCTACAACCTCACTTTCGTCTTCATCCTGGTCTCTTTCTGCAACTTTCTCCCTTCTACCCGCGGCAAACACTGGATTTGGCTTTGTAATGGTAAGAGGTCCTTCCATGATCACGTACCACATTTCATCATGTATTGCTGAAAGATGTGCCTGCATTCTTATTTTCCATTAATCATAGTCTTCTATAGTAAACATCGGCAGTTTTTCATGCGTAGACTCCATGACAACAGAAAGCAGTTAAAGCACTTAAGACACACAAATAACTTTGGTTAAGGGTGGATCTAGGTAGGCAACCAGACGAGTTGGTTTTTAACCCAACCCGCTCTGATACCATTTGTTGGTCCTAAGTGGTTACAGATGTTCAGAAGGGGGGTGAATAAACCTCTTCACTTTTTCATTTTTTGCTCTCTTTCGCTGCAACCTGCTGTAAGCTATCGATGCTTGCAGCAAGTTCGTAGATAATGTGTTTTGCTTGCAGTAAATTAACTACTGCAGCCTAACAACTTAGAGGTTTGCATAGCGGAATATGTTTGAAAGAGAGTTCAACAAATATACTTAGTCTTTTTAACTAGAAAGTTAATAGACCAGTTTTAACATTTAAGTACAAAGAGACATAAAGTTATGATGATCCATGCAGCAAGATAAAGAGATGAATGCAGAAAGCAGTAAACAGACACAAGACTTTATAGTGGTTCGAAGGTGGTGTAAGTCTTCTACATCCTCTTTTCTCCTTCACAAGGAGGATATCCACTAGAGTTTAGATTTACATGACTCTTTTCCTACTAAACACTCTAAGGATCAACCTAAGCCTACTAAAGTTCTTACTCCCTGAAAGACGAAATAAGACTCTGATAGAAGCCACAAGAACAATGTTAGTTGAAGCTGAGCTGCCAAAGAGGTTTTAGGCAGAAGCAACAAACACAACATGCTACACACAGAACAGATGTCTGATAAACAAGGATCTAAACAAGACTCCCTACGAGCTGTGGTAAGGTTAATCTCCCTGTGTTGATTATTTTCACATTTTTTGATGTAAGTGCTTCTCAACAATGGAAAGGAGTTTCTCAAAACCTTCGATTCCAAATCTAATTAAGGGATATTCCTAGGGTACTCATCGGTAAGAAAAGCCTTCAGAATCTTCAACAAGAGAACACTTGTTGTAGAGGAATATGTACATGTGGTCTTTGATGAATCACATTGCAGTAAGGCTGATATTGAGGAACTTCAAGAAGTGTTGGACAAAACTCACATCAACAACAATCACGTTAAGTATATTGATGTGCAGTTACCAAACCTTCAAAATATGGATGGAATGTCATCATCCCAAGCTATACATGTTCCCAACATGCAGGTACCTACTCAGATACAGGAACCTGAAAACAATATGGAACCTCAAGATGATCAGTCTGCAGATTTGAACCAGAACTCAACAGAGGGGGAACCTCAACAAGCTGATGAAGCAAGAAAAAAATGGCTAAAAGATCACCCCAAAGACTTGATTATTGGAGATTATACATCTGGAGTAAGAACGAGAAGAGTGAATCCACACGAAGCCATGTTTGCTTACTTCATATCACATATCGAGCCAAAGCATCTAGAAGAAGTTCTACAAGATACCAACTGGGTTCAAGCCATGCAAGAAGAGTTGAATGGATTTGAGAGGAACCAAGTTTGGTACCTGGTTCCCAGACCCACTCATTAAGGAGTCATTGGAACCAAGTGGGTGTTCAAGAATAAGCTAGATGAAGAAGGACAAGTTGTAAGGAACAAGGCTAGGCTAATGACAAAAGGATACTTCCAGGAAGAGGGCATTGATTTCGATGAAACTTTTGCTCCAATAGCCAGACTAGAAGCAATCAGAATCTTTCTAGCTTATGCGGCGTACAAGAATCTCACGGTGTATCAAATGGATGTAAAGAGTGCTTTCTTAAATGGAATGCTGGTTGAAGAAGTCTATGTTGAACAGCCACCCGGCTTTGAAGAAACTGTTGATAGGTTAGTATATAGATTGAGAAAAGCTCTTTATGGATTGAAACAAGCACTAAGAGCATGGTATGACACCTTGTCAAAATACCTACTGGATAATGGATTCAAGAAGGGCAAAGTGGATAAAACTCTATTTAGAATCCAGGATGGAGATAACATCATGCTTGTTCAGATTTATGTGGATGACATCGTATTTGTATCAACCAACAAAGAGCAATGCAGAAAGTTCTCCAACCTAATGCAATCCAAGTTTGAATGAGTATGATGGGAGAATTAAGCTTCTTCCTTGGATTGAAAGTCAGACAGCTTGATCAAGAAACCTTTATAAATCAAATGAAATATACCAAGGTGCTGATCAAGAAATTTGGAATGTCAAATGACAAGGAGGAAAAGCTGTTGACATCACAAAATACAGAAGATTAATCGGGTCACTACTCTACCTTACTGCGAGTAGACCAGACACTATGTTTGCAGTTGGAATGTGTGCGAGATATCAAGTCGCTCATAAGGAGTCCCACCACACAGCGAGAATAATTAGATACTTAAAGGGAACCCAAGAAATAGGCTTGTGGTATCCTAAAGATGGAGTATTCAAACTAATTGAGTATACTTGTTGGATACATTTGTCTCTAAATATGCATAACCAATCTTAGGATAGGTTACTGCAAAAGAGTTACTACAGAAGATTAAAAGAGATAGAGAAAGTGTTAAAAGGAAGGATACTGAATAGAATGATTGAAAAAGAATCGGGTGAACTAATAAGGATACTATTGACTTCAGGGAGCTACTGGAAAGGACCTCGCCAAAGAAGAATACAGCGAGACAGGAAGCTGCCTGAGAAGACCATGCAGAAAGCATACTGCAGAGGCAGCATGCTACAGAAGCTTTAAGCCACCTGAAGGAGCAAGCCAGAAGAGGAAGCTCCAGAGTAAAGCGAGTGGATGGAGCTACAAAGCAAGCATGGGGAGAAAAGTCAAAGTTACCGGTAGACACAAGAAGTTACCGATAGAGAGAAGAGAAGAGGAGTCAATAAGAAGAAGACACATGGAAAGCGAAAAGCTGGCGTGTGTCAGGAGTGCGGCACATCAATGATGGAAATCTGTCTACCTTCAACGGGTAGATTTCATAACCTATAAAGAGGGAAGACTGAAGACTGAAGGAGTGTGTGAGAGAGCGCAAAGGTACAAGAGAGAAGAATTGAGCACATAAGAATATCCAAGCTCTCAGAGAGAAGCACAAAAGAAAAGAGAAGAGCTTAAAAGAGAGAAGCGCAGAAAGAGGGGGAAGCCTTAGAGAAAAGAGTGTTCAAATAGAGCAGATAAAAAGAAGAAGAGCTCGAACACTCTACACCACAAGTGAAGACGCACACTCAGTCTACCAGTCAAGCAGCAAGCTTCAGCAGATCAGTCTGCAAACGGAGGCCAACCTTGCTGCACCCAATTGAAGAAGAAGGAGATAAAGCTCTCTAAAAGGTTGTCTATGATAACTCAATCCGGGGAGTAATGCATGTCCTGCTGAGTTTACCACTTTCTAGGAGAGAAAGTGAGGACCCTAGGTGGGTAGTGTAGGATCCTGTGTGGGTCAAGGGAAAGTAGGCAAGCATTTGTGTCAAGGCTTTCTACTTATTTGTTAAGTGAGGGTTGTAATAAATAGGTCTATGTAAATCAACTAGTTTAAAAAATGTTCCCTCCTGAGTGGAGGAAGAGAAGACATAGAAGGATTACTCTACCTTCGAATCTCTATACATCCTTGCGTCTTTATCTACTTACTGCACTACATGCATACATGTATTCTCTCTGAAAAGCTGCACATCTTCTACTCGGCTCTGTAATAAACACTCTGATCAGTAACCTCCCGAAAGATTACTGGTATTAGAAATGAGCCGATAGAGATAGAAAATAAAAAATTTAAAAATAAGGTAGACTTATTAACCCCCCTAAGCCTACCTACAGCAGTTTTTGGACTAACAAGTGGTATCAGAGCAGGTTGGACCATCCACCAGCTGATCTATCTGATACCAACAAGTGGTATCAGAGTCGGTGGATTATTCATCCTTGCTCAATGGTCAATTTGATACCAACAAGTATTATCATAGCAGATGGATGAAACAAAAGACCTAATCGATCTATCCAGATCCCATCTGTGAAAAAGCCTCTCTCTAAAATCTCTCTCTCTCTCACCCTCAAATCAGAGATCATCTCAATGTCTTTTACTCTAAAAGGATATGATTTATGTGAAGACAACAAATAGCTAAAAGATGTAGAAAGTCAAGCTGGGTTATGAAGAAAAGCTATCCTTGAGGGGGAACAGCAAGCTACCGAAGGATGGACTGCAAAGAAGGAACCATACACAAGGAGCAAAAGTCCCTATTTATCACAGAGCAGACCAACATGGAGCTGATCAACAAAGAAGAAATGTTGCAAGGGACAAACAAGCAACCATGGAGAAAGATGCTGAGGATGTCAAGCAAAGGAGTAAGAAGAAGAAGCTCACTCTAAGCTCCAAACAGAAACAAGAATGAAAGAGGACATACTCTTCTAAAGGAACAACGATGATCAGGTACCTCATTCAAAACTTGTGCTTTTATTGTTCTGATCTTGCTCACGTTTATTCTGTTAAGGAACTCAAGTGACTATACACTAAGATAATGAACTTTAAAATGTTTTCACTTGACCTTAAAAATGAGAAGGAAGCCTGCATGTTTATTTCCATATTATAATGTTTCACCTTTTCATGTAAGCCTCAAAGTAACCTGGAATAGTACTGTTAGTGACCCCACATCTTAAAAGAGAAGACCATAAAGTAAGGGGGAACTCCCAGTACAAATCAAGGAAAATTTGTAGGCAAAAATGTTAAAATCCTTGGAGTAACCCAAATATGGGTATGCTGTGAAAAGTCTGCAACAATTGATCATCAAGCAGAACAACAACTTAAAAATTTTTTTTTATATGTTTACATATCTTTGCCATCCCTTACTGGTATCTCTGTTTATCTTTTCCTTATCCAAAAGAAGAGATTCAGTAAAGTAAACACCTGCACACACTATCACTTTTTGCTCTTTAAAAGTCTTGAAGGAACCAAAACTCTCTCTACTGGAACTATGAGCTGTAAAAAAAGTCTAAACTCCTGAAAGAAACATTAATTCAGAAGGACTCCTACTATATGAGTACCTATACAAGCACATTTGTTTTGTAGGTACCTTTGACAAAGGAATAATGAATTTAGGGGGAACCATTGACAAAATGACAAACTCTGATTATAGATGCTGAATATTCGGTTGTTGGATACTAGGTCATGGGATAACATGACGCTGTACACCAAGACACTAGACACCAAGCTACTGGATGCTAAGCTACTAGAAGTCAGAGCACTTGTCATTAAGTCAGTAGAAAAGGTAGAAGGACTCAAAGGAAAAAGATAAAGTTCTGACGAAAGTACGGTAGACACCAGAACATTGGATACTAGGTCACTGGATAGCAGGATGCTGGACATCAGGATGCTAGATACCAGGCTGACTGGAAATTAGGTCGCTGGATGGCAAGATGCTAGATATCAGGATGCTAGAAACCAGGAGCTGGATACTAGATCGCTGAACACTAGGTCGCTGGGCACCAGGATGCTAAACACCAGGATGTTGGACACTAGATCGCTGAACACCAGGTCGCTGGGTATCAGGATGCTAGACACCAATACACTGGATGCTAGGTTAATATAAATCAGAACTTATCAACATGTCACTGGAAAAGGGGATCACTTGGCGGTTACAAGATAGAACAGTTACTGGAAATTTTCTCGGTAATGTACGAGCATAAAAAGTGGATCACCTATCCAGAATTAGACTACATTTTCAAAACCCTAGAAGAATTTCAGCCGTGCGATCAGAAGAATCCAAATGTGGAGATCCAGCAGTTGACCACATCATCTCATGCAGAGGACAAAAGAAATAAAGCTGTGGAAACTGTCAACACCTTTATTGGAAACCGGCGGAGAAGTTATTGAGATCCTTGAAGATTTAACTGCAACAGGGAGTATCTCTAACTCTATATATACATGTACTTTTATTTTTCATAAAGCATTCATATAGATATCCTCTCTCTCTCTTATCCCTGAGCATCATGGAACCCAATTGTTGGAAACCTTTCTCTTCACCCCTTCCAAAAGATACATTTTCTGTAAATAATCAATCAAGCACACCAAAAAACTCATACAATCACCCTTCACGTTTGACACTCGCTAAGCAAACCCTTTTCAGAAGAGTTGATCTTCTAGCTTTCAACTCCCATCTCACCTGTCAAGAACTTGCACTCAAGTTCTTCTCTTCAAGGCAGGGGGATAGAGCTAGGGACCCCTCTCCAGCACCCCCAAAGCGTCATCTCATTGATGATGTCAAAAAGGGGGAAGAAATTGCAAAGGGTCATAGAAGATCAAAAGACTTCCAGGGGTGGAGGAAAAGAGATTTCACCCCTTCTATGAGATGAATTCTATTTTGAGATGCAAGAGAATCAGAAGGAAGGATAGTTGAAGGGATGAGTGGAGATTGAAGGAGAAGGAAAGGCGGCAGCAAGCTACTTGGCGTCTGGACTTCTCTGCTTCTTTACACACTTTTCTTCAAACGAATTCCTTCTCTCTCTCACATCGCCTCTCACACCTTCGAACAGCTCTCCCCTCTAGCTAAAGAGAATAAACTACTAGGAGCAGGTGACTGCATCAAGTGAGAAGGAAGAAAAGTAGAGAAGAAAGAAGTCAGCATCAAAGAAGTAGGGAAAATAAAGAAATGAAAGAGCAAGAAGAAAAGAAGAATGAATCTAGATAGAACGTTTATTGTAACTTTGCTTACTGCATTGTAATGTAGATGTTTTACCTAAATAAAATCTATTCTTTGTTCAAAATTTCATTCCTTGTGCCCTTTATTTTAGATTTATATGTGTTTTGTGTATGAAAGTAGTATGCCCTATAATGCCATACTTTAAATGTGTTTTTTGTGCTTGAGATGTTATATTCATTTGATCTTCTGTAAAGGTTTTGTCATCTTCAAAACGGGGAAAATTGTTGGATACATTTGTAGAATGTTTTGATGAGACAAATCCTTAAAGTAACTATAAATATGCATAACCAATCTTAGGATAAGTTACTGCAATAGAGTTACTGCAGAAGATTAAAAGAAATAGAGAAAGTGTTAAAAGGAAGGATACCGAAGAGTATGGTTGAAAAAGAATCGGGTGAACTAATAAGGATACTATTAACTTCAAGGAGCTACTGGAAAGGACCTCGACAAAGAAGAATATAGCCAGACAGGAAGCTACTTGAGAAAACCATGTAGAAAGCATACTGCAGAGGCAGCATGCTACAGAAGCCTTAAGCCACCTGAAGGAGCAAGCCAGAAAAGAAAGCTCCAGAGTGAAGCGAGAGGAGGGAGCTACAAAGCAAGCATGGGGAGAAAAGTGAAAGTTACCGGTAGACACAAGAATTTACCGGTAGAGAGAAGAGAAGAGGAGTCAATCAGAAGAAGACACGTGGAAAGTGAAAAGCTGGGGTATGTCAGGAGTGCGGCACATCAATGATGGAAATCTGTCTACCTTCAAGGGACATATTTCATAACCTATAAAGAGGGAAGACTGAAGACTGAAGGAGTGTGTGAGAGAGCGAAAAGGCGCAAGAGAGAAGAAGTGAGCACATCAGAATATCCAAGCTCTTAGAGAGAAGCACAAAAGAATAGAGAAGAGCTTAAAAGAGAGAAGCGCAGAAAGAGGGGGAAGCCTTAGAGAAAAGAGTGTTCAAATAGAGCAGATAAAAAGAAGAAGAGCTCGAACACTCTACACCCCAAGTGAAGACGCACACTCAGTCTACCAGTCAAGTAGCAAGCTTCAGCAGATCAGTCTGCAAACAGAGGCCAAGCTTGTTGTACCCAGTTGAAGAAGAAGGAGATAAACCTCTCTAAAAGGTTGTCTCGGAGTACTCAATGCGGGGAGTAATGCATGTCCTGCTGAGTTTACCACTCTTTAGGAGAGAAAGTGAGGACCCTAGGTGGGTAGTGTAGGATCCTGTGTGGGTTAAGGGAAAGTAGACAAGCATCAGTGTGAAGGCTTTCTACTTATTTGTTAAGTAAGAGTTGTAATAGATAGGTCTATGTAAATCAACTAGCTTAACAAATGTTCCATCCTGAGTGGAGGAAGAGAGGACGTAGAAGGATTACTCCACCTTTGAACCTCTATACATCCTTGCGTCTTTATATACTTATTGCACTACATGCATACATGTATTCTCTTTGAAAAGCTGCAAATCTTCTACTCGGCTCTGTAATAACCACTCTGATCAGTAACCTCCCAAAAGGTTACTGGTATTAGAAATGAGCCGATAGAGATGGAAGAAATGTTTGAAAAGAAGGTAGGCTTATTCACCCCCTCTCTAAGCCTACCTACAACAGTTTTGGGACCAACAATGCTGATTCTGATTTTGCAGGTTGCAAAATTGATAAGAAAACCTAGTATCCTGGTTTTGCAGGAAGCAAACTTCAATAGCCACATCCACTGCTGAAGCTGAATATGGTGCTGCAGGAAGCTGCTGTGCAAAAATCTTATGGATTCAGCAACACTTCGAGATTACGATGTTATCGAAAAGGATACTCCGATCATGTGTGATAACACAAGCGCAATTGCAATCACACACAATCCAGTTTTCCACTCGAGAACTAAACATATCGACATCAGACATGACTTCATTAGAGATCATGTGGAGAAGAAAGACATCTCACTAGGAGAAAATTCACATTGATCAGCAGCTAGCTGACATACTTACAAAACCTCTCTGTGAATCAAGATTTTCTTTTCTAAGAAATGAATTGGGTATTATCAAATTAAGCTAACTCTTCTGATAAACTTCTGTCAAAGTTTTCTACAATTTAGAGGGAAGCCAAGAAAACTTAGAAATAAGAAGCTTAAAGGAAAATCAGGAAAGAATGCTGAGAGAGGTTCCTGCCAAAGGTTCTGATGTAGGCAGCTAACAAAGCTCACTGAAGGACACGTCAGCAAGAGCCATCTGGAAAAGTAATCATCACAAAAGAACCCACGAAACGCACGATCATAAGAAACTGCCAATCCCAAGATGTGGCGCATCAAATTAGGGCAGGTTACCCAATAAAAGAAGGCGATAATTTGCAAATAAGCCCCTCAAGATCTTTGAAAAGTCAAAAAGCGAATTAGCGCATTGAATGCCAGGATCCTCAACCGCGGGATGATAAACCGTTCAAATTCTATACAGACCAGAGCCGTTGATCAACACACAAGAAGTTTTCTTATAAATAGAGTTTATACCTTATTCAGAAACCTTTATGCTCTCATATTTCCTTAACCTTCAAAGTTTTCTACAAGCAGTAACTTAGCAAACTCTTTGTGTGCTCTATCTCTATTTTTTTTGTAGAAACCTTCATTCCCTCCTACTTCTTAAATGGCACCCAAAAACCACTACAAGAAAAGTGCACATAGACAAGGTTTAAAAACCCTTGTCGTAGCCTAAATCAACCCTTGTCGTAGGTGGTGTTGTCGTAGGGTCAAGAAATTTTCGCACATAGACAAGGGTTATTAACCGTTGTCTTAGACAACTACGACAACGGTTTTTGCTCATAGACAACGGTTTTTAACTGTTGTCTTAGACAGCTACGACAACGATTTTCGCTCATAGACAACGGTTTTTAACCGTTGTCTTAGACAACTACGACAACAGTTTTTCACACATAGACAACGGTTTTTAACCCTTGTGTTCGACAGCTACGACAACGGTTTTTTGCACATAACCGTTGTGTTTGCTATCTACCACAACGCTTTGACAACGGTCATTTTAGCATTTTGATATGACAACGCTTTGAAATTTGTTGTCGTAGTGTATTTTTAGCGTTGTCTTTTACAAGTTTCAATGTTGTCTTTTACAACGTTTTAATGATTATTATATATTAATTGAAATTCAAATATACAAAATAAACATTCAACTCAAAATAGTCATATCAAATAGAAATATTCATCTAATAGTTCATATAACAAATATTCACTAAGACTTGTAATTCTCGAAAACCAAATTAAGTTTCTACTCATTCATCCTTGAGTTCGTACAATAATCGGTTGAATATTATCACAGGGGGAATGCAGACTTGAAAAGTCAAACACGAACTTATTGAAAGGAAATAACAGTAGTAGTAGGACAAGTTTAATTGTTACATTCAACATCAAGCGATGTTTTACATCCTGGGAAGCCCTTATTTTTAACATTTCAGTGTTCTGGGGCTCACCTTGTTTATCCTGCCAAGGAATTAATAACATTAATACAGTCAATCTAAGCTTTCCAACATACAAAACCTATAATATATCACATGTGATTCTAGAGATTTAACTAAAAGAAGTATCATTGAAACAACTAGGTGGCGTAGCTTACTTGTTGCTTCTGTTGTGACTTATTATTCTTTGAACTTTTTAAGGTATTCAAATCAATCACCACAAACAACCTTTGCAAGAAATGAATTAGTTCCAAGGCCAACTCATCAAGAAGCAAAAATAGGATGAATAGTAAACATGTATTCTAGAATTTGCTGACCAAGGAAATGGAAAACTCGCATGATAACAAGTTCTTTAGGCTCATCGAAACTCACTACTAATTATTTGGTTGGACAATGGAGTAAAACTAATAGAAGGAAATGCACTAGCATAGACAGAAGATACATAAAACTATGTATAAGTACACCAGTCATTGTGTATGCTAGTTTTAATTTACTCATTCCATTCAAGAATGAGTGTTTTAGTACCCTTTTTTGCTAGTTTTAATTACCCATTCCAGTCATTGTGATTGTAGATTCTGCATTCTTATTGCTACAGGAATTACCACTACATCCCTTTTTGAATAAATTGGACAACACATCATATTTCGGCTAAGAATAATATTAGTGATATCTTATAAAAAAACTTTTTCATACTATAAACCGTGAGAGTATTCCACCATACCTTGCATTTATTACGGTGCAGGGACAGTTGCTGAGAAATTTTGCTTGAATGTGACAGATTTGCATCTCCATTACTCCTTCCATTTGCCAAAGAATCTATTTCCATGGCCTCATCAACAAAATCATCTAGTGTCTCAAGTTGCCTATAAATGCAGTTCCACATTTATTTTAACTTTCAGATGACAGTATCAATTACTAAATAGGAAATTGGATGTATACTGTATTAAAAGAGATACCTGTTCATTGGTTGCAGTTGTTCTCTAGTTCTAACACTCTTCGGCTCAATGGAACTAAAAAGACCTTTCCGTTTCAGTTTCTCCTCAAGGGAAGCCCTTATTTTTAACATTTCAGTGTTCTGGGGCCCACCTTGTTTATCCTGCCAAGGAATTAATAACATTAATACAGTCAATCTAAGCTTTCCAACATACAAAACCTATAATATATCACATGTGATTCTAGAGATTTAACGAGAAGAAGTATCATTGAAACAACTAGGTGGCGTAGCTTACTTGTTGCTTCTGTTGTGACTTATTATTCTTTGAACTTTTTAAGGTATTCAAATCAATTTCTTTGCTGGGCTGCTATTGACCATACAAAAGTAAGAAGAATGAGGCTACAGATATAAAAAGATGAACATAGTATGTCAGCTATAAAAAAAAAAGGAAAAAAAGAAAAAAGAACAGGGATATCAGTCTGTAATAGGACTATCAGCAGATCAATATAAGAGGATTATACATCTAGTACCTCAACTCTTGCTTGTTTTCTAGATGACACAGTGGGATATATCTGACCATTATTGCGGGAATCAGATTCTATGTGAGCGGTCTTTTCTACTAACTTCGAAACAGATGTGTTAATCACTTCCTTGTTCAAATAGTCTTCCATGTCAAAAGGAAGGTTATCATCCATTTCTTTATCTGCCACCAGAGAAAGAAAAAGTTAAGTATCACCAAGAATGATGAAAAAACAGGTCAGCATCTTAAACTAAGCCCAAGATCATGTAATCCAACTAACTGCTTACTGTAGCAGTAGCTATCTCAGTGGAGAAAAGTAGTAAGAAAACAGAAGCACATCTTATGCACACCCCATTTTGCCAAATATGATATGACAAACAAAAATGATCAACACTGCCATTATAAACCCTCAAAACAAACAAGGGTGAGTGACCGCCAGAAACAAATCAGGGTGAAAAACCACACACAGCAACAAAAAAGCTTCAAATGATGCCTTCACTGAATCTATAGCACATGTTTCCAAGTTTAACAACCGAGAAACCTTTCATGCAGGTAAGATATAGGATCTAAGAAAAAATACAAATATGAAGAAAGAAAGAACAGGTTAAGTGCAAAATTATCTTTTATTCTATTTTGGCACTGTAGACTTTGATTTGTTTGGGGAAAAAGATTCTACAAACCACAATTCAACTTCACCAAGAAAATAACAATAACCTTATCCAATAAAATTTAATTGTTACATTCAACATCGAGCGATGTCTTACATCCCATTAAGTGTGACAACAATTTTGCGCGGTGTAACTACATCACGGTGCTCACATAGACATATCCCATGAAACAGATAAACGAAAAATTGTAAATACAGATCTCAGGAAACCTGTTTAGTGAGATAAGTGACTTTCCCTGAAACTGATGAGTGAGAGATCAAAAAGCAGCCTATTATGCTTAGCCACTGACACTTCCCCAGATGATCAATACATGAATATTGGAAACTTCTTGCATTTTCTGTTTGACCCCATTGTGGCGATATGAGTACTTTATAGAGTTTCTAAGATTTGCTTTAACTTTTCATTTCGGGGCAGCAAAATTTTGTATGCAAGCTATGGTTTTAGAAAATACCTGCCAAGTTCCCATGTTTAGTTTTCCATCTGTGATGGGTATCCTGCGTAAGGAATCGTTGTTGAATCAAATTTTCCAACTATTAAGCTACAATAAATAAAATTTAAAGGAAAAATTATCTGTACGTGAGGGAGCAGCCAAACATAGATGACTTGATATGTGCAGGCATGTCGTATGAACCTGAAATCATCAAATGATCATTGTTTAAGGAGACAATCGAGATGATCACTTCTCTTTCTACTTAACATTTAAGATATAAATGAAACAGTGCTGTACAATTAAGTAACAAAATATCAGCAAAACAATTAAGATGATGAAATAACTTGATGAAATTGCTTGACAAAAAGACTGATTCTTCTCTATGTTTCACAGCATATAAGAACAGCCTTTTTCAAACATTGAGATAGTAGTATTTCAAATAATATGCATCTCCAAATATTAAAAGATAGCATCCCCTTGTCATAGACTCATATAGCAAGTTATACGACAATGGACACCACTTCTCACAACGACATAAACATCGAAAGAAAATGAACCATTTTCGCAACTGCCTCCCTCATATATATTTTAAACAAAATGAGAAGAGGGGGAGTCGGCACCAACCTTCTAAAGTATGCTTACACTGGTGCAGACCTTCCCTGAAACTATGAACATAAACAAATGAACACCATCTTCTAACAGTACATGCCACCATGGTGCAGCTTTGGCAAGGGAAAACCTACCTCTGGAACAACTCTGTTCAGAAACGTCTCCATGTCATCTTTAATATCCGAGTCGTAGTTTTCATTAACAGTCAAAGAAGCACTTGTGTGCTGCACTGTTATACACCCGCGTGCATTAAAACAGAAACAAAGGAATGAATCATAACCTTTATGATCATAGTAATGAATCATAACCTTCTCCAAATATAACAATAAACAACAAATTCACTCAATTTAACTTCAATTACTTTCATAACAGAGTGAAAATTGACTGATTAGTGTAAGAAAGGAATGCGATTAGTTATACCTTATCGTCATTCAATGGTGTTTCGCCGTCATTCCCAATTCGGAGGTCCAAAAACTTGACGACGTCGGTATTTGAGAGCTCGAAGAAATCCAAAATCGAGGGTTTGGACCAACTATAATTTGAATCGAATAAAGCGACTCTAGATGAAAACGTGGCGATTGTAAAGAGCAAAAAAACTTTTCTTCTAATTAGCGGCGGCGACGGTGGTGTGGCGGAGGCTTTAGGAGGCTGAATTTTGGAGAGAGAAAATCAAGGAGAGAGAGGAGGCTCATCGGAGAAGTCCTCCTTCACCGGCAACGCCAAACAGCTCTCGCCGCCGCTGCCGCTCGCTCCCTCACAATGCACAAGAAATGCCGCCGCTCCGCTCCAATTGTGTGCGTGCATGGTAAAACTCATTTCCTCTCTGAGCCTCTTTTTCCTAGAACGACTCCTCACAGGGTAAACAATGAGGGACGACGGCGGAGGCAGCAGAGATGGGGGAAGCGGCGGCGTGGCGGATGGGGGAGAGAGGACTAGGGTTTTCAATTGGATTTAGAATGGGGGATGAAATTTTACACAATCATTTTTTATCATGTAATATTACTATAATAAAAATTTTAAATTTAACTTAGTCTACAACAACACTAACATGAGGTTAAGACAACGCTGGAAAGTTACGTTGTCTTAGGGATCAATGACTACGTCTCTACGACAACTTCATATTTAAGAGTTGTCTTAGGGATCAATGACTACGTATCTGCGACAACCTCATATAATAAGCGTTGTCTTAGGGCCCAATTTTAACCTAAGACTACGTCTCTACGACAACCTCAAGTCACCACCGTTGTCTTAGGTCTCAATTTTACGATACCACTACACCTCTACGACAATGCCAGAAAAAACCCTTGTCTATGAGAGCATTTTTGCACTCTACGACAAGGTTTTACCTACGACAACGCCAATTTAGGCTACGACAAGGGTTTTTTGATAAAACACATGTCTTAGAGGTGTAGTCTATGAGAGAATTTCTTGTAGTGAACTCTCAAGTAATGGATGGTCGTCTCGTTGATGAGAAGATATTACTGAAAACCATCAGAGATGAAGGTCACTCAATCGACCTTATGCGGATGATTCTCAACAATCTCCACCAGTCCTGATGTCTAGTAAATTAGTATCCAGTATATTGGTGTCTAGCATCCTGGTTTACAGCAACCTGGTGTTCAGCGATCTAGTGTCCAGCATCCTGGTGTTTAGCGTCCTGGTACACAGCGACCTAGTGTTCAGCGATCTAGTGTACAGCAACCTGATATCTAGCATCCTGATATATAGTGTCCTGTTATCCAGCGACCAAATATCCAGTTAGCCTGGTATCTAGCATCATGATATACAGCATCCTGTTATCCAGCGATCTAGTATCCAATGTCCTGGTGTCTATCGTTCTATTATCACAACTTTATATTGTTCCTTGATATTGATGAGTCCTTCTACCTTTTCCACTGACTTGATGACAAGTACTCTAATATCTAGTAGCTTAGTATCCAGTAGCTCGGTGTCTAGCGTCCTGGTGTACAGCGACCTGATGTTCAGCGACCTCGTATCCATTTATCTGGTGTCTAGCGTCCTGATTTTCAGCGTCCTGATTTTCAGCGTCCTAGTATCCAACAACCTGGTGTTCAGCATCCTATAGTCACAACTTATCATTTTGTCAATGGTTCCCCCTAAATTCAGTAGCCCTTTGTCAGATGTACCTGCAAAACTAGTATTCTTGTATAAGTACTCACACAAGTATGAATCCTTCTGGGTTAATGTTTCTTTCAGAAGCTTAGACTTTCTTTACTGCCCATGGTTGCTGTAGAGAGAGTTTGACTCCTTCAAGACTTTTAAAGAGCAAAAATGATGGTGTGTGCAGGTGTTTGCTTACTATATCTCTTTAAATATAGAAAAGGTAAAGCATGATACCGATAAGGTAGACAGTTTTCTTTTCCCTTTTGGAGTTGTTGTTCTGCTTGATTCCTTTAGGGAATGTCAGTTTGTTGCAGACATTTTCAGCACACCTGTATTTGGGTTTCTCCAAGGATTTTAATTCTTATACCTGCTAAGATACCTTGAGTTGTACTAGAAGTCCCCCTTACTTTATGATTCTCTTCCTTAGGATGTAGGGTCACTTTCAGCACTATTTCAGGTAACTTTGAGGTTTGCATGAGAAGGTGATGCGTTCTAATATGGAAATAAACATACAAGCTTCCTTTCTCATTCTCAAGATAAGTGACCAGAAATTTTCAAGCCTGTTATCTTCAGTCTTCTGAAGATTTTTTTTTTCTTTAGCTTCCTTGGTCTTTAGTGAATAGTCACTTGAGTTTCTTACCAGGATAAACATGAGTGAGACCAAAAATAAAAGCGCAAGTTAGAATGAGGTACCTGGTCATCGTCATTCCTTTGGTTTAAAGAGCAGATCCTCTTTCATTCTTTGCTTCCATCTGGAGGATGGTCTGGTTGATGGAGTGACCTTTCCTTCTTACTCCTTTGTTTGACTTTTTGACTTCATCTCCTTTAGGGTTGCTTGTTTGTTCATTGCTGTTGTCTGGTGATTCCAGAATCGTTCATGCTTCCAGTCTTTATGCTCAGTGACTGGTCTTTCTTGTTGATCCGCTCCGTGTTAGTCTACTTTGTGATAGGTAGACACTTGCTCCTTTCTGCACCGCTACTTGCTTCGCAGTCCTTTCTTCGAGTAGCTTGCTGTTCACCATCTTTCTTGTTCTGAACAGTTTTTCTTCACACCACAGTTTGATTTTCTATATGCTTCATAGCTGCTTGTTGTCTTCACATCAATCGAAAAGGGGGAAGAAACTGTGAAGGGTCATGGAAGATCAAAAGATTTCCAAACGTGGAGGAAAAGAGATTTCACCTCTTCTATGAGGTGAATTCTCTTTTGAGATACAAGAGAATTAGAAGGAAGGATAGTTGGAGGGATGAGTGGAGATTGAAGGAGAAGGAAAGGCGGTAGTAAGCTACTGGCGTCTGAACTTCTCTGCTTCTTTACACACTTTCCTCCAAACGAATTTCTTCTCTCCCTCGCATCGCCTCTCATACCTTCCAACAGCTCTCATGTTGGATACATTTGTAGAATGTTTTGATAAGACAAAACCTTGAGTAACTCTATATATGCATAACCAATCTTAGGATAGGTTACTGCAATAGAGTTACTACAGAAGATTAAAAGAAATAGAGAAAGTGTCAATAGAAGGATACTAAAGAGAATGGTTAAAAAGAATTGGATGAACTAATAAGGATACTATTGACTAACAGGAAGCTACTGCAAGAGACCCCGCCAAAGAAGAATGCGGCGGAACAGGAAGTTGCCTGAGAAAACTATGCCGAAAGCATACTGCAGGGAGCGGTATGCTACAGAAGCCTCAAGCCACCTGAAGGAGCATGCCAGAGAAGGAAGCTCTAGAGTGAAGCTAGAGGATGAAGCTGCAAAGCAGGCATGGGAGAAAAGTCAAAGTTACCGGTAGACACAAGAAGTTACTGGTAGAGAGAAGAGAAGAGGAGCCAACCAGAAGAAGACACATGGAAAGCGAAAAGCTGACGTGTGTTAGGAGTGCGGTGTAGAAATGATGGAAAGATGTCTACCTTCAACAGGCAGATTTCACACCCTATAAATTGGAAGACTAAAGACTGAAAATGGGGAGTACGTGAGAGAAGCACAAAGTGTGCAAGAGAGAAAAAAAGTGAGCACATCAGAATATCCAAGCTCACGGAGAGAAGCGCAAAAAGAAGAGAGAAGAGCTTAAAAGAGAGAAGCGCAGAAAATGGGGAAGTCTAGAGAAGAAGAGAGTGTTCATACAGAGCAGATGAAAAGAAGAAGAGCTCGAACACTCCACACCCTAAGAAGACGCACACCCAGTCTACCAGTCAGCAACAAGCTTCAGCAGAATCAGTCTGCATACGAAGGACAAGCTTGCTGCACCCATTTGAAGGAAAAGGAGATAAACCTCTCTAAAAGGTTGTCTAGGAGTACTCAATGCGAGGAGTATTGTCCTGCTGAGTTTACCACTTTCTAGGAGAGAAAGTGAGGACCCTGGGTGGGTAGTGTAAGATCCTGTGTGGGTCAAGGGTAAGTAGGCAAGCATCTGTGTGAAGGCTTGTTACTTCTTCGTTAAGGGTGGGTTGTAATAGATAGGTCTATATAAATCAATCAGCTTAACTAATGTTCCCTCCTGAGAGGAGGAAGAGAGGACGTAGAAGGATTACTCCACCTTCGAACCTCTAAACATGCTTGCGTCTTTATCTTCTTACTGCACTTCATGCATACATGTATTCTCTCTGATAAGTTGTAAATCTTCTACTCGGCTCAGTAATACGCTTCCGCAAACCACTCTAATCAGTAACCTCCCAAAAGGTTAATGATATTAGAAGTGAGCCGAAAGAGTTAGAAGAAAAAGTTAGAAAAGAAGGTAGGCTTATTCACCCCCCCCCTCTAAGCCTACCTACAACAGTTTTGGGACCAACAAGTGGTATCAGAGCAGGTTGGATCATCCATCAGCTAATCCATCTGATACCAACAAGTGGTATCAGAGTAGGTGGATTATTCATCCAAAGCTCACTGGACAATCTGATACCAACAAGTGGTATCAGAGCAGATGGATGAAACAAAAGATCTAATCGATCTATTCAGATCCCATCTATGAAAAAACCTCTCTCTAAAATCTGTCTCTCTCTCTCTCTCTCACCCTCACATCAGAGATCATTTCAATGCCTTTGCTCTAAAAGGATGTGATTGATGTGAAGACAACAAACAACTAAAAGATGTAAAAAAACAAGTTGTGTTGTGAAGAAAAGTTGTTTTTGAGGGGGAACAGCAAGCCACTGAAGGAAGGACTGCGAAGAAGGAAGCCATGCACAAGGAGCAACGTCCTTACCTATCACGGAGAAGACCAACATGGAGCTAATCGAACAGAAGGAAGCTGACATCAACAAGCAAACAACCATGGAGGAAAATACTGAGGATGTCAAGCAAAGAAATAAAAAGAAGAAGCTCACTTCAAGCTCCAGACATGAACAAAGAAGGAAAGAGGACCTACTCTTTCAAAAGAACAACAGTGACCAAGGTACCTCGTTCCTGCTTTATACTCTTTTACGTTGGTCATAATAATGTTTATTTTGTTAAGGAACTCAAGTGACTATATACTTTGATAATGGACTCTAAACTGTTGTCACTTGGTTCTCAAATTGAGAAGGAAGCCTGCATGTTTACTTTCATATTATAATGTTTCACCTTCTCATGCAAGCCTCAAAGTAACCTAGAAGAGTACTGTTAGTGACCCCACATCTTAAAAAGAGAAAACCATAAAGTAAGGGGGAATTTCTAGTACAAATCAAGGAAATTTTGAAGGCAAAAAGGTTAAATTCCTTGGAATAACCCAACATGGGTATGCTGTAAAAAGTCTGCAACAAATCGATCATCAAGCAGAGCAACATCTTCAACAAAAAATTTCATACATCATTATCATCCTTTACTCTTATCTCTGTTTAATAATTCCTTATCTAAAAAGAAGAGATACAGTAAAACAAACACCTGTACACACTATCTTTTTGTTCTTAAATTATAAATCTTGAAGGAGCCAAAAACTCTCTCTGCAGCAACCATAGGCTATAATGAAAGTCTAAGCTTCTAAAAGAAATCTAACCCAGAAGGACTCATAAGCATTTGAGTACCTATACAAGACAAGTGTTTTACAAGTACATCTAAAGGGCTAATAAATTTAGGGGGAACAGCTGACAGAATGACAAACTCTGATTATAGGATGCTAAACATCAAGTTGTTGGATACTAGGTCATAGGATAACAGGACGCTATATACCATGACACTAGACACCACACTATTGAATGCTAAGCTACTAAAAATCAGAGCACTTGTCATTAAGCCAGTAGAATAGGTAGAAGGACTCAAAGAAAAAGATAAATTCTGATGAAAGAACGCTAGACACCAGGACATTGGATACTAGGTCGCTGATAGCAGGATGCTGGACATCAGGATGCTAGATACCATGCTAACTGGAAATTATGTCGCTGGATGGCAGGACGCTAGATATCAAGATGCTAGATACCAGAGGCTGGATACTAGATCGTTGAACACTAGGTCGCTGGGCACCAGGACGCTAAATACCAGGATGCTGGACACTAGATCGCTGAACACCAAGTCGCTGGGTATCAGGATGCTAGACACCAATGAAATGGATACTAGGTTACTTGACATCAGGATTTGTCATCAAGTCACTGGATAAAGGGATCTCTTGGATGTTACAAGTCAAAAGCAGTTACTGAGAAATATTTCTTGGTAACATGCGTACATTTAAAGGAGATCATCTTCTCCAGAAATAGATTACCTTTTCAAAACCCTAAAAGAATTCCAGCCGTACGATCAGAAGAATCCAAAGGTGGAGATCCAGCGGTTGACCACGTCATCTCAAACAAAGGAGAAAAGACATAAAGCTGTGGAAACTGTTAACACCTTTGTTGGAAACCGGCGGAGCAGGTAATGAGATCTCAGAAGATCCAACTGCAACAGGGAGTATCTCTATCCCTATAAATACATGCACTCTTTTTCTTCATTAAGCATAAAAATATATCCTCTCTCTCTCTCTCTCTCTCATCCTTATGTTCATCATGGAACCTGATTGTTAGAAACCCTTCTTTTTATACTTTCCAAAAGACACATTTTCTACAAATAACCAACCAAGCACAACCCAAATCGCATACAGTCACCTCTCATGCTTAACACTTGCTAAACAAGTCTTCCTTAGAAGACTTGATCTTCTAGTACTCTCTCCTTACCTCTGCTTCGAGGGGGCTTAGGAGCATGCACCCAGGTTCTCCTCTTAAAGGTCGGAGAAAGAGTGAAGGGATCCCTTTCCAGTTACCCCCGAGCTTAAGCTCACTTTTTGATGATGTCAAAAAGGGGGAAGAAACTGCGAAGGATCATAGAAGATCAAAAGTCTTCCAGAGGAGGAGAAAAGAAGATTCCAGCCCATCCACAAGAAGATGTTGGAGGGGAAATGGATGATTCTTGCTTCCAAAGGAGTTGAGTTGGTGAAAACAGCAGGAGGAGTTGGTGAGAATATAGAGAGAAAGACAGCAGCAAGCTACTACGTCATTCTCTCCATCTTCTCAGATCTCTTCTTCTGTTTCACTACTCTCTTCCGAAGAAGCCTCTTCTCCTCACCTTTAATTCTCTCTCTCTTTAGACTAAGAGGAAAACCAATTGGGAGCAGGCCCTTGCACCCAAAAGTGGTAAAAGCTAGAGAAGAAAGAAGCTCGTAAGAAACTAAAAGAGGAAAAAAAGAAAGGAAAGAGCAAGAAGAATAGAAGAATGAATCTAGATAGGATGCTTATTGTACTTTACTTAACTGTGTTGCACTGTAAATGTCTTATCTAAATAAAATGTCTTATGTTCTTAAAAGCTCATTTCTTGTGCCCTTTCTTTTAGACTGATATGTGATTTGTGTATGAAAGTAGTATGCCCGATTGTGCCATGCTTTAATTACGCTTTCTGTGCTTAAATAGTTATATTATTTTGATCTTCTGTAAAGGTTTTGTCATCATGAAAAAGGGGGAAATTGTTGGATACATTTGTAGAATGTTTTGATGAGACAAAACCTTGAGTAACTCTATATATGCATTACCAATCTTAGGATAGGTTACTACAATAGAGTTACTACAGAAGATTAAAACATATAGAGAAAGTGTCAATAGAATGATACTGAAGAGAATGGTTAAAAAGAATCAGATGAACTAATAAGGATATTATTGACTAACAGGAAGCTACTGGAAGAGACCCCGCCAAAGAAGAATGCAGCGGGATAGGAAGCTGCCTGAGAAGACCATGCCGAAAGCATACTGCAGGGAGCAGTATGCTACAGAAGCCTCAAGCCACCTGAAGGAGCAAGCCAGGGAAGGAAGCTCCAGAGTGAAGCTAGAGGAGGAAGCTGCAAAGCAGGCATGAGAAAAAAGTCAAAGTTACCGGTAGACACAAAAAGTTACCGGTAGAAAGAAGAAAAGAGGAGCCAACCAGAAGAAGACACGTGGAAAGCGAAAAGCTAGTGTGTGTCAGGTGTGCGGCACAGAAATGATGGAAATCTGTCTACCATCAACGGGCAGATTTCACACCCTATAAAGAGGAGGACTGTAGACTGAAAATAGGGAGTACGTGAGAGAACCACAAAGTGTGCAAGAGAGAAAAGAAGTGAGCACATCAAAATATCCAAGCTCACAGAGAGAAGCACAAAAGAAGAGAGAAGAGCTTAAAAGAGAGAAGCGCAGAAAATGGGGAAGTCTAGAGAAGAAGAGAGTGTTCATACAGAGCAGATGAAAGGAAGAAGAGCTCGAACACTCCACAGAGCAGGGGGAAAGAAAGCAAAAAGAGAAAGGAGTCAGCAGCAAACAAGTAGGGAAAAGAAAGAAAGAAAAGAGCAAGAAGAATGGAAGAATGAGTCTAGATAGGATACTTATTGTATTTTACTTAATTGTGTAGCACTGTAAATGTCTTATCTAAATAAAAATCTTTTGTTCTTAAAAGCTCATTCCTTGTGCCCTTTCCTTTAGACTTATATGTGATTTGTATATGATAGTAGTATGCTCTATAATGCCATATTTTACATCTGCTTTCTGTGCCCGACAGGTTATATTCTTTGGATCTTTTGTACAGGTTTTGTCATCATCAAAAAGGGGGAAATTGTTGGAAATATTGGAAGAATGTTTTGATGAGACAAATACTTAAAGTAACTCTAACAAAGCATAACCAATCTTAGGATAGGTTACTGCAATAGAGTTACTGCAGAAGATTAAAAGAAACAGAGAAAGAATCAAAGGAAGGATACTAAAGAGAATGGTGAAGAAGAATCGGGTAAACTAACAAGGATACTTATGACTACAGGAAACATACTGCATGAGCAGTATGCTACAGAAGCCTCAAGCCACCTGAAGGAGCAAGCCAGAGTATGAAGCTCTAGAGTGAAGTAAGAGGAAGAAGATGCAAGACAGGCATGCGAGAAAAGTCAAAGTTACCGGTAGACACAAGAAGTTACCGGTAGAGAGAAAGAGAAGAAGAGCCAACCAGAAGAAGACACGTGCAAAGCGAAAAGCTAGTGTGTGTCAGGAGTGCGGAGCATCAATGATGGAAATCTATCTACCTTCAACGGGCAGATTTCAAAACCTATAAAAGAGGAAGACTGAAGACTGAAAAAAAAAAAGAGAAGAGAGCAGTGTAAGAGAGAAGAGAATGAGCCCAACAAAATATCTAAGCTCGTGGAGAGAAGCGCTAAAAGAAGAGAGAATAGCTCAACAGAGAAGAAAGTGCAGAAAGAGGGTGAAGAAGAGCAGAAGAAAAGAAGAAAAGCTCGAACACTCGACACCACAAAAGACGCACGCTCAGTCAGTCAGTCCAGGAGCAAGCTTCAGCAGATCAATCTGTAAACGAAGACCAAGTTTGCTGCACCCAGTTGAAGAGGAAGAAGATAAACTCCTTCTAAAGGATTGTCTTGGAGTACTCAGTGCGAAGAATAAAGTCCTACTGAGCTTACCACTTTCTATGAGAGAAAGTGAGGACCCTGTGTAAGGAACATTATTAAGATTTTGATGAATGACAAAACATGTAATAGAATAGGAGCCTAGATCCAATGTATTAAATTCTGTTGTAATATTCCTTAAATTAGGGTCAGGAGGCTTGAAGATCGAAGACTAGAAATAGAAGACCTTCCTGTACAAAACTGCGAAGACAAAAATAATACAGCAGGCTGCTTCGGACAAGATGCTGGTTGCGAACTGACTAAGGATACTGAGATAAATGAAGAGGGTACTTAAGTATGAAGAAACTCCAGCTACCTGAGAAGCAGCGGTAGGAACAAACTGCAGTTGCAACCAACCAAGCAATGCCACGTATCAAAAAACAAAAAGGAAAATCTGAAGGAATCACAGACTTAGACGACGGATGCAGCTTCTGAGTGACAGCCTCAGCAAACAGTGTACGATCAAATCAAGAAATGTCACGTCACCCCAAAGAGGCAAGCAGATCAGATTTTCTCTCCAACGGACAAAATTCAAATCATCGATAAATACAAGAAGACGAGGACTTGGAACATACCTGAAACTCTCACAATCAAACGCTCAAGTTATACACTGTAGATTATTTACAAACACTAAAAGAAGTTTCAAGTCTAGTCTAAGCAGCAAGCTACTCTCAGCTTAAAGAGCTCAACTACTTTAAGCTTGCTGCCTGTGTTACTAGAGTTTTATTCTCTTTGATAGACTGTGTGGAGTTGCTTGATCAGAGGGTGTGCCTGATCAAGTATTTTCGTTCTTAGTAGAAGAGCAAGAGTCCTGTGTGGGCTAGAGGTTTCGCTCTTTGTAGAAGAGCAAGAGTTCTGTGTGGGCTAGAGAGTTGGTCACTGTGCAGTAACCCTGTGTGGGAAAGACTGGCAGTTCTCGTTAGGTTTAGGTTGTCTAAGCGAGACTTGTGTAAATCAACCATTTTACCTAACGAAGGTCCTTCCTTGTGTAAGAGAAGAGACGACGTAGAGGGATTACTCCACCCTCGAACCTTTATAAATTGTTGTGTTCTTTATTGTTGATTATCTTAGTTACAGTATTGCATATCTGAATCTATCTATTGCATATCATCGCTAAGCAAAATCACGTTTTCAGAAAACAAGTATTTTTTGAAAAAGTATTTTCGCTGTGCATAACACTCTTTTATTTTAAACTGAAAGGTAACTGCTCAAGCAACGACCCTCAAGGTAAGATAATCTGAAAAATTGAGTAGGCTTATTCACCCACCCCCCCTCTAAGCCTACTACCACTTGGGACCAATATCAGAGCGGGTTGGATTAAACGTCCGATCTAACTGATCAATCTTATATCCCCTTTTCTGAAAACCCTTAGTTTTTAAAAGCACTATTATCATGGATTCTCATAAAGTACCTATGTTTTCCATTGATGAATATGATGATTGGAAGATTCGCATGAGGAACATTTATCAGCCATGCATGATGAAATGCGGTACGTTATCACCGAAGGACCCCCGAGGATTACTAAAGTTAATCCATTGTCTGCTAGAGCCGCAGATGAAACAGCTGATAGGCAAGGAGGCACAGGAGCCATTCCACATCCAGCAGTTCTGGACAAACCAAGAGAGGAATAGACTGCCGATGAAAGAAGAAGATCAAATCTAGATAATGTAGCAAAGAACGCTTTATTCCTTACTCTTGACAAAAGAACCTTCAGCAAAGTAAAGACTTACAGAACAGCCAAAGAGATCTGGGAAAAACTTGAGCAAATATGTGAAGGCACGGAGCTTATAAAAGAAAACAAAGTCTCCACGGCAACACAAAAGTTCGAGCTATTCGAAATGATTCCTGGAGAAACCCTAGAGCAAATGGATCTAAGGTTTACCGCCATCATTAATGAGCTCAAGTCTCTGGATAAGGTGTACACTCGGAAGGAGAAAAACATGAAGGTACTAAAAGCGCTCCCTGCTGAATGAGATAGCAAGACAATAGCCATGAGAGTGTCTATGGACTTAAAGTCTATGAGCACATTCGATCTCTTCTCAGACCTCAAAGTCTTTGAGTTCGATATCAACAGAAGGAAAATAGAAACTGAAGGAAGTAACTCAAGGGTCACTACGTTAACAGCAAGACAACCTCAAAAAGTGAGAAAGTCTAAAGATCAAACAATTGATTTGGAGGCCACTGCAGAAGAAGACATGACACCACTTCTGAAAAGATTCCAAAATTTCATGAAAAGGAACTCAAAAACCGATGGCTTCAGGAGAAAGCAAAGTGAAACTGGCACTAGTGGGCAATCACCCCATGCAAACTCCAAGACCACTGACCTCTGCTACAACTGCAGAAAGCCAGGTCACTATGCCAGAGAATGTCCATATCCAGAAGTCCACAAATATCCAGAAGATGAGCGGAAAGTGAGACAAGAAAGAAAAAGACAAGAACGTCAGAAGTTAAGGGAACTACTTGGTGAGGCAAAATCTTTTCAGGCAGCTACACCTGATAAGACACCTAAGAAGGATGAATCAACTATCGATAGTGATTCGAAGGATTCATCATCAGACGATGAAGCTCTGATCTGCCTCATGGCGAAAAGCGACGACTCAGAAGATGAGGTAATATATTTAAACTCTCCTGTTCAAATGAATGAAATAATGAATATGATATGTGCCTTTAAACAAATCATGAGTGACTTTGAACAAATCACTTTAACTCATGAGGAGTTAAAATTAGAAAACATAAAACTTAGAAACAAGCATGCTACGTTAGAAAGAGAGTTAGCAATAGAAAAATAAAAAATTCAAGCATGCAGTAACCACAAAGCTAAAATCTATGAGCTCAAATTACAGGTCACTAAGCTAGAAAAGGAAAAGAAGGTTCTTATTAAAACAATTAATATCATCAACAAATCCTCTAGAGACCTAGATGCTATGCTAGAAATTCAGAGAAGTCTAAAAGATTATTCTGGTATAGGTTACTGTGAAGAGGACTCTACCTCGGCTGCTAGTACCTCGAAGATACCCACGTTTGTGCTTGCAACCATTCCTCGTCAAAATGAACTATCTAATTTAGAGGGAAACACAGGCACAAATATAATAAGTCATGTAGAAAACAGACTAAAATATTTTAGAACTAATGATGAATCTGAACTTGTCGGAAGTTGGCTCTAGCAACCTAGGTATGCTAAAAATAGGAACTATAGACAACGATCTAGAAATTTTAAAAGAACACAATTATCATGTGTACCAGAGATGTGTGAAACCTTCACTTCTAGAAAGCAAAGGAGAAAATCACAAATATATATGCAGCATCCTAAGGATACTTGAGGCAATCCAGAACCATAAAGACTTACAACCAAAAGAATGTTGTAAGACAAGTATGGGTTACTAAAAGGAAAATAGAAACCAACAACAAAGGACCCGTACTTGTATGGGTACCTAAAATAAAGTGATCTCTCTTGTAAGTGCAGGAATATGTGACTAGGAACAACAAAGAAACATGGTATATCGATAGTGGTTTTTCAAGGCACATGACAAGAAACCAGAAAAACCTTATGAACTATAAAGTTTCCAACCAAAAGTCATATTTGGAGATAATTCCAGAGGAAGCACAAAGGGCACTGGTGACTTAATCAAAGGGAAGGTTTGCATCAAGGAAGTATCCCATGTAGAAGGTTTAAAGTACAATCTTCTAAGCAAAAGTCAATTTTGTGACAAGGGCTACTGTGTAGAATTTAGTCTCAACAAGTGTCTCATCAAAGACAGCAAAACTCAAGAAGTCAAACTAACCGGAATCAGAAAGGGAAACATCTACATTGCTGAATGGGACTCAGCAACCACTGTTACGTGTTTCGTTGCCAAAGACAACTCTGAAGCAAGCTGGCTATGGCACAAGAGACTGAGTCACCTGAATTTCAAGACCATGAACAAGCTGGCCAGAAAGGGACTAGTCAGAGGGCTACCAGATATTGTGTACAGAAAGGAAGTTTTATATGGAGCATGTAAAAAAGGAAAACAAGTAAAGAGCTCCTTAAAAAACAAAGCTCGTCGCTCTACTGAAAGGGTATTAGATATGCTCCATATGGATCTGTTTGGACCAATTGATCCAATCAGTGTATCTAGGAAGAAATACATATTAGTGGTAGTAGATGACTATTCAAGGTTCAATTGGACGATCTTCCTCGCAAAGAAATCTGACGCTCAGCAACGACTACCAGAATTCCTGAGAAGACTGCAAACAGAAAAGTGCCTGAACATAGTAAAGATCAGAACAGATAGGGGAACTGAATTTACTAATAAATTCATAGAAGACTACTTTTCAAACAATGGAATTAGACACAAATACTTAGCAGCAAGGATGCCTCAGCAAAATGGAGTTGCCGACAGACGAAATAGAACTTTGAAGGAAGCCACAAGAACAATGTTAGCTGAAGCTGGGCTACCAAAAAAGATTTTGGGCAGAAACAACCAACACAGCATGCTATACACAAAACAGATGCCTGATAAACAAGGATCTAAACAAGACACCCTACGAGATGTGGTATGGTTACTCTCCATGTGTTGATTATTTTCACATATTTGGATGCATGTGCTTCGTGCTTAATAATGGAAAGGAATACCTTAAAGCCTTTGACGCCAAATCTGATGAAAGAATATTCCTGGGATACTCATCAGTGACTAAAGCCTTCAGAATTTTCAACAAAAGAACGCTTGTTGTGGAAGAATCTGTACATGTGATCTTTGATGAATCACAATGTAGTAAGGCTGATATTAAAGAACTTCAAGAAGAATTGGATAAAACTCACATCAATAATAACCATGTTGAATATATTGATGTGAAGTTACCAAACCTTCAACATATGGATGGAATGCTACAACCCCAAACTATATATGTTCCTGACATGCAGGTACCTACTCAGACACAGGAACCTGAACTTAATCAGGAACTTGAAGAAAACGAGACTGCAGATCTGAATCAAAACCCAATTGAAGGGGAACTCCAGCAAGTCGATGAAGCAAGGAGAAGATGGCTAAAAGATCACTCCAGAGACTTCATTATTGGAGATTACTCATCTGCAGTAAGAACAAGAAGAGCAAAACCATACAAAGACATGTTCACTTGCTTCATATCACAAATAGAACCAAAACTTCCAGAAGAAGCTCTACAAGATACCAACTGGATTCAAGCCATGCAAGAAGAGTTGAATGGGTTTGAGAGGAATCAAGTTTGGTACCTGGTTCCCAGACCCACACATCAAGGAGTCATTGGAACCAAGTGGGTATTCAAAAATAAGCTAGATGAAGAAGGACAGTTTGTAAGGAACAAGGCTAGACTAGTGGCAAAAGGGTACTGCCAGGAGGAGGGCATTGATTTTGATGAAACTTTTGCTCCAGTAGCCAGACTTGAAGCAATCATAATTTTGCTAGCATATGCAGCACATAAGAATCTCACTGTGTACCAAATGGATGTGAAGAACGCTTTCTTGAATGGGATGCTAGTAGAAGAAGTTCATGTTGAGCAACCACCTGCATTTGAAGAAGATGCTAATAAGATGGTGTACAGATTAAGAAAATCTCTTTATGGACTGAAGCAGGCACCAAGAGCTTGGTATGACACCTTGTCAAAGTATCTACTGGACAATGGATTCAAGAAGGGAAAAGTGGATAAAACCCTATTCAGAATCCAGGATGGAGATAGCATCCTACTGGTTCAGATCTATGTGGATGACATCATCTTTGGATCTACCAACAAAGAGCTATGCAGGAAGTTTTACAACTTGATGCAATCCAAGTTTGAAATGAGCATGATGGGAGAATTAAGTTTCTTCCTCGGATTGCAAGTTAAGCAGCTTTATCAAGGAACCTTCATAAATCAAATGAAGTATACCAAGGAGCTGATCAAGAGATTCGGAATGTAGAATGCCAGCGCAGTAAGCATTCCAATGCAAACTTCAAAGGGTCTAGATAAAAGCGAAGATGGAACAGCAGTTAACATCACAAGATACAGAAGACTAATCGGATCACTGCTCTACCTTATCGTAAGCAGACCAGGTATTATGTTTGTAGTAGGAATGTGTGCAAGATATCAAGCTGCACCCAAAAAATCTCATCTCACAACAGCAAAAAGGATACTCAGATATCTCAAAGGAACCCAAGAAGTAGGCTTGTGATATCCAAAAGAAGATGATATCAAATTAATTGGATATACTGATTCTGATTTTGCAGGTTGTAAAATTGACAGGAAAAGCACTAGTGGAACCTGTCAGATGCTAGGAAATCGCTTAGTATCTTAGTTCTGTAGGAAGCAAACATCAATAGCCACATCTACGGCCGAAGCTGAATATGTTGCTGCAGGAAGCTGTTATGCGCAAATATTATGGATTCAACAACAACTTCGAGATTACGATATTGTGGAAAATGATACTCCAATTATGTGTGATAATACAAGTGCACACTACAAGAAATTCTCTCATAGACTATGCCCTTAAGACAACGGTTTTAAAAAAACCGTAGTCGTAGCCAAAATTAGCGTTGTCGTAGACAAAACCGTTGTTGTAGGATGCAAAAATGCGCTCATGGACAACAGTTTTTTATTGGCGTTGTCGTAGATGTAGTCATAGGGTAAAATTTAGCCCTAAGACAACGGTGGTGACTTGAGGTTGTCGTAGATGTGTAGTCTTAAGTAAAAAAATGAACCCTAAGGCAACCCTTATGATATGAGGTTGTCGTATATACGTAGTCGTTGACCCCTAAGACAACGTTTATGATATAAGGTTGTCGTAGAGAAGTAGTCATTAATCCCTAAGACAACAGCAACTTTATAACGTTGTCTAATCTTATAATAGCGTTGTCATAGACTAATTTAACTATATTTTATATATATATAAAATAAAAGAGTAACTGTGGAAGTTAAAATCTCCAATTGAAACCTTAGTACCGAATTGAAAACCCTAGTATCTCTTCCTCCTTACCCAAGCCACCGCCGTCCCTTCCGCCGCTCTCCGCCGCTTCTGTCCCCGCCACCGCGGCTTTAGCGTCGCTTCCCTCATGTCGTAGCTGACCCTCGCCACCACTGCCGTCGCCGCTGATTCCTCCCTGCTGTTGTCCCCTGCCATTGCTTCACTGTTTCTGCCCCGCCGCTGCATCGCTCCAGCTGCTGTCCTACCGTTGCATCGCTCCTGCTGCTGCCCCCGTCGTTGCGTCACTCCTGCCCCCGTCGCTGCGTCGCTCCTGCTGCTGCCCCACCCCTGCCTCGCTGCTGCTGCTACCGCGGCCCTGCTCGAAATCATTCACAACTTGGCCGGAATCGTTAGATCTCCGATCTCCACCACTCTTCCTTAGATTGCCTCCAGAATATACGCTGGGGTATGTCTTTCCTTGGATTTGGCAATTTCTAGTACTCTTGGATCTTCTTCTAAACTCAGTGCATTGGAAAGCAAATATTTAGATTTTGATCCATCCACTTTAAAATCTTTAAACCTAAAACTTAAAAGTGCGAATTGGTCTATGGTGGCTGCTATTTTTTGAGTTTTACGTAGTATTCAGAAATATCTAAAGCAAGATATGGATGACAAAATTATGAAAGCATTCTTAAATTCCATCAGCTCTTTAATATTAAATTTATCTTGGGATTCATTGGGAGAATTTTTTGCTCGTTATAATACTGAATATCTTCAAGGCTCTGCAGAAGATATTACATTGAGAATTAACATTGTTCTTTGGAAATTTCATCCAGTTTTTTTGTTCTTTGGTCACGCAAAGCAGTTTAGGAGATGGACTTGGTTATTCACCACTTTTGGGCATAATCATCAACCTTGTTCCCAAACTTACAGCCTGGTGCCATATTCATTTTTTTTTTTGGCTAAGCTTTCTTGTTTCCAATAAATTTGTTTCATTTATTTCTTGCTAGGTAATGCCATTGTAGAAAGGGGTAGAATATCCACAACTTATCTTGTGTTCTGGCAAATTCATCATTTTTTTGTTTCCTTGAATTTTACACTGATGTTATTATCTCGTTGGATTACAGGTATGTGACTATAGATGAGACTTATGGGAAGAAACTGTTCTATTATTTTATGGAGTCTGAGATGAATCGATCGACTGACCATGTTGTTCTCGAGCTTAATGGTGCTTCTAGGTGTTCTAGTTTTGATGGATTTGTTTATGAGCATGGTAATATGAGCTTTATTTTATTATATTTTAAGTTGGTTTAATGCTATATGACTTGGTTTGTTTAAGATGCTGTTAAAACGAAAAAAAATTACACTAGTTTGGGCCTTTTGTAAAAATTCCTATTGTAGGTAAAGATTCCCTATTTTGGTGGGGCTCTGATTGGAAAGATGTTTGGCTTATATTGGTTCTAATTTGCACTTGTTGTTGGGTATGCTGTTTAGCAAATTATAATGGTTATGTCTCCTATTCAATATTAAATTTAACTAGCCATATGAGATACGTTGTTTGCGATCTAGATTTTGTTGGATACTTTGGATATGAAGTATTATGAAAGAAATAGAAGTATAACACTAGTTCTCTTTGATTTTGTTGGATAATTTGGATGGGAATAGAGTAGTTGAAAGTTTGAGTAGAATTCGTGATGTATATAGGTAGGAGCAGCTTGATATTGGTTCATTTGATCAAGGGACTGATGGAGTAAACTTACTTCTACCATTCTTTCTTCTATTGAAATTTATATTGATTTTCTTCTTATTGATATATTGACTTTATGTTTAGAGGCTTGAAGTTCAAGATATTTATTACATTTCTCAAAATTATGTTGCAGGTAGCATGATTGGTTGATAAGAGGATTGGATCAGCTACAAATCATAGGATCTCTTTGTCATGGAACGTAACTCATTTGTGATGAACTTTTATTTTGATGATAAATATTGATTTTGAACTTTTAGATGAAAATTTGTTGTATGAAGTATTAGATGAACATTTCAATTTGATATGAATATATTTTGAGTTTATTTTGTTTTAGATTGGATCAGCTACAAATCATAGGATCTCTTTTAGATGAACGTTTATTTTGTATATTTTGAATCTCAATTAATATATAATAATTATGAAATGGTGCTGAAAATTGTAAAAGACAACGCTGAAAATAAAATACGACAACAGTTTTCAAAACGTTATCCTATCAAGATAAGACAACGGTTTTTAACTGAATTCAAACTGTTCTTGTAAGGGTCTACGGCAATAGCAATTGTTAAAAGCGTTGTCATTGTTATCTACGACAACGGCGAGACAATGGTTAATAACCGTTGTTGTAGGCCTCTACGACAATGGTACACACAACCGTTGTCAAAGCGTTGTGGTAGACAGAAAAGACAACGGTTATTTGGAACCGCCAACCTACGACAACGGTTAAAAATCATTTTCTATGTGCGTATCAACCGTTGTCGTAGGTGTATAAGACAACGGTTAAAAACCGTTGTCTATGAGCAAAAAATTGCTGACCCCTACGACAACCCAAGCTACGACAACGCGCCCTTTGGCCTACGACAACGGTTAAAAACTGTTGTCTATGTGCAATTTTCTTGTACTGGCAATAGCCATCACACACAATCCAGTCTTCCACTCAAGAACCAAACACAATGACGTTAGACATCACTTCATCAGGGATCATGTCGAAAAGAAAGATATCTCACTAGAAAAGATTCATACGGATCAACAATTAGCTTATATATTCACAAAACCTCTTTGTGAATCGAGATGTTCCTTGCTAAGAAACGAGTTGGGCATTATCAGATTAAAATAAATCTACTAACGAATCTGTTAAAGTGTTCTACAGCTCAGGGGGAAGCACAGAGATCACCTTTAAAAGGGATACTGAGAGAGGATTTTATCAAAAGGTCTCTGATAAAGGTAGCTAATGAAGCCTACTGAAAAATACGTCATCAAAAGCCACCTGGTATAATCATCACACAGGAACCCTCGAAGCGCACAATAAAAAGGAAACTGTCAAATCCAAGAGTTGTCGCATCAAATCAGGGCAGGTTACCCAATAAGAGGCGGTGGTATTTGCAGATAAGTCCCTCAAGATCTTTGAAAAGACAAAAAGCAAATCATCTTAAATGCAAGGATCCTCAACCGCAGGATAAGAGACCTTTCAAATTCAAGAAGATCTACGCCGTTGATCAAAACACAGGAAGTTCTCCTATAAAATGGAAATTTACACTTGATCAAATCTTTTACGCTTTCTGTAGTTAGGCTTAGAGGGCGGATTGAATAAGCCTACCTTATCTTCTGATTTTTCTTCTAAGTCTATTGGCTTATTTCTAATATCAGTAACCTTTTGGGAGGTTACTGATCAGAGTGAATGCGGAAGCCTATCTTTGTGCCCAATAGAAGATATGCAGTTTATTAGAGAGAATAGATGAAAGACAGTAAGCAGATAAAGACGCAAGCATGTATAGAGGTTCGAAGGTGGAATAATCCTTCTACGTCCTCTCTTCCTCCACACAGGAGGGAACCTCTATTAAGCTGGTTGATTTACATAGACCTATCTATTACAACCCACCCTTAACAGGTAAAGTAGCAAGTCTTCACACACATACTTGCCTACTTTCCTTTGACCCACACAGGATACTACTCTACCCACCCAGGGTCCTCAGTTTCTCTCCTAGAAAGTGGTAAACTCAGCAGGACATTACTCCTCGCACTGAGTACTCCGAGACAACCTTTTAGAGAGGTTTATCTCCTACTTCTTCAACTGGGTGCAGCAAGCTTGGCCTTCGTACGCAAACCGATTCTGCTGAAGTTTGCCGATGACTGGTAGACTTGTGTGCGTCTTCTTGGGGTGTGGAGTGTTCGAGCTCTTCTTCTTTTCATGTGCTCTATGTGAACACTCTCTTCTTCTCTAGACTTCCTCCTTTTCTGTGCTTCTCTCTTTTAAGCTCTTCTCTCTTCTTTCTTGTGCTTCTCTACGTGAGCTTGGATATTCTGATGTGCTCACTTCTTTTCTCTCTTGCACGCTCTGTGCTTCTCTCACACACGCCTCAGTCTTCAGTCCTCCTCTTTATAGGGTGTGAAATCTACCCGTTGAAGGTAGACAAATTTCCTATCATTTCTATGCCGCACTCCTCACATACGCCAACTTTTCACTTTCCAAGTATCTTCTTTTAGTTGGCTCCTCTCCTTCTTCTCTCTACCGGTAACTTTGATTTTTCCTCCATGCCACCTTTGCAGCTCCCTCCTCTAGCTTCACTCTGGAGCTTTCTTCTCTGGCATGCTCCTTCAGGTGGCTTGAGGATTCTATAGCATGCTGCTTGTGCAGTATGCTTTCGGCATGGTATTCCAGGTAGCTTCCTGTCCCACCGTATTCTTCTTTGGCAGGGTCTCTTCCAGTAGCTTCCGTTTAGTCAATAGTATTCTTATTAGTTCATTCGATTCTTTATAACCATTCTCTTCAGTATGCTTTCTACATATTTTAGTTGTTTGCTGTCTTCACATCAATCATATCCTTTCAGAGCAAAATACATTGGATTGATCTCTGATGTGAGGGTGAGAGAGAGAGAGAGAGAGAGAGAGAGAGATTTTGAGAGAGAGAGGCTTTTTCACAGATGGGATCTGAATAGATCGATTAGATCTTTTGTTCATCCATCTGCTCTGATACCACTTGTTGGTATCAGATTAACCATTGAGCAAGGATGAATAATCCACCGGCTCTGATACCACTTGTTGGTATCAGATGGATTAGCTGATGGATGATCCATCCTGCTCTGATACAACTTGTTGGTCCCGGAACTGCTGTAAGTAGGCTTAGAGGGGGGGGGGGTGAATAAGCCTACCTTATCTTCTGATTTTTCTTCCAAGTCTATTGGCTTATTTCTAATATCAGTAAACTTTAGAGAGGTTACTGATCAGAGTGAATGTGGAAGCCTATCTTTGTGTCCAATAGGAGATATGCAGTTTATTAGAGAAAATAGATGAAAGACAGTAAGCAGATAAAGACGCAAGCATGTATAGAGGTTCGAAGGTGGAATAATCCTTCTACGTCCTCTCTTCTTCCACACAGGAGGGAACCTCTGTTAAGCTGGTTGATTTACATAGACCTATCTATTACAACCCACCCTTAACAGGTAAAGTAGCAAGTCTTCACACACATACTTGCCTACTTTCCTTTGACCCACACAGGATCCTACTCTACCCACCCAGGATCCTCACTTTCTCTCCTAGAAAGTAGTAAACTCAGCAGGACATTACTCCTCGCACTGAGTACTCCGAGACAACCTTTTAGAGAGGTTTATCTCCTTCTTCTTCAACTGCGTGCAGCAAGCTTGGCCTTCGTATGTAGACTGATTCTGTTGAAGCTTGCTGCTGACTGGTAGACTGGGTGTGCGTCTTCTTGGGGTGTGGAGTGTTCGAGTTCTTCTTCTTTTCATCTGGTCTATGTGAACACTCTCTTCTTCTCTAGACTTCCCCATTTTCTATGCTTCTCTCTTTTAAGCTCTTCTCTCTTCTTTTTGCGCTTCTCTCCGTGAGCTTGGATATTCTGATGTGCTCATTTCTTTTCTCTCTTGCACGCTTTGTGCTTCTCTCACACACGCCTCAGTCTTCAGTCCTCCTCTTTATAGGGTGTGATATCTGCCCGTTGAAGGTAGATAGATTTCCTATCATTTCTGTGCCGCACTCCTGACACACGCCAGTTTTTCACTTTCCATGTGTCTTCTTCTGATTGGCTCCTCTCCTTCTTCTCTCTACCGTTAACTTCTTGTATCTACCGGTAACTTTGACTTTTCCTCCATGCCAGCTTTACAGCTCCCTCCTCTAGCTTCACTCTGGAGCTTCCTTCTCTGGCTTGCTCCTTCAGGTGGCTTGAGGCTTCTGTAGCATGTTGCCTGTGCAGTATGCTTTCGGCATGGTCTTCCAGGTAGCTTCGTGTCCCGCCGCATTCTTCTTTGGCAGGGTCTCTTCCAGTAGCTTCCTTTTAGTCAATAGTATCCTTATTAGTTAATTCGTTCTTTATAACCATTCTTTTCAGTATCCTTCCATTTGACACTTTCTCTTTTTATTTTAATCTTCTGTAGTAACTCTATTGCAGTAACCTTATCCTAAGATTGGTTATGCATATTAGAGTTACTTCAAGGATTTGTCTCATCAAAACATTCTACAAATATATCCAACAATTTCCCCCTTTTTGATGATGACAAAACCTTTTCAGAAGATCAAAAGAATATAACCATTCAAGCACAGAAAGAATATTTAAAGCGCACAAACGGGCATACTACTTTCATTACACAAATCTCATATAAGTCTAAAAGAAAGGGCACAAAGAATGAGCTTTGAAGAACAGGAGACATTTTATTAAGATAACATATCTATATTACAATGCTGTAAGCAAAGTTACAATAAGCATCCTATCAAAATTCATTCTACTATTCTTCTTGCTCTTTCCTTTCTTTATTTTCTTCTTTGTTTGTTTTCTAGCTTCTTTCTTCTCTCAACTTTCCTTCCTCCTCACTTAATGCAGTCACCTGCTTCCAATAGTTTCTTCTCTTTAGTGAGAGGGGAGAGCTGTTAGAAGGTGTGAGAGGCGATGCGAGAGAGAGAAGGAATTTGTTTCGAGGAAAGTGTGTAAAGAAGTAGAGAAGTTTAGGCGTCAGTAGCTTGCTGCCGCCTTTCCTTCTCCTTCAATCTCCACTCATCCCTCTAACTATCCTTCCTTCTGATTCTCTTGCATCTCAAAAGAGAATTCACCTCATAGAAGGGGTGCAATCTCTTTTTCTCCACCCCTGGAAGTCTTTTGATCTTCCCATGACCCTTCGCAGTTTCTTCCCCCTTTTTGGCATCATCAACAGAGATGACGCACTTGGGCCACTGGAGAGGGGTCCCTAGCTCTATCCCTCTGCCTTGAAGAGAGTAACTTAGGTGCAAGTTCTTGCAGGAGAGTTGGAAGTTGAAGGCTAAAAGATCAACCCTCCTGAGAAGGGTATGCTTAGCGAATATCAAACGTGAAGGATGAAAATATGAGATTTAAGATGTGCTTGGTTGATTATTTGCAGAGATTGTGTCTTTTGGAAGGGATGAAGAGAAGGGTTTCCAAACAATCAGGTTCCATGATGAACATAAGGATAAGAGAGAGAGAGAGAGAGAGAGAGAGAAAGAGGGGTTATCGATATGTATACATTATGAACACTACAAGAAAAACGCTGAAAGACAACGCACATAGTGCGTTGTCTTTCCCAGGAAAAAAGCGTTGTCGTATCCACCGTTGTAAAAGATAGGCGCTGAAAGACAACGCACTTTGTGCGTTGTCTTTCCGAGATATGACAACGCTTTTTAAGCGTTGCACTGAGTGTTGTCTTTAAGGTTTCAACAACATATTATGCAACGCTTTTTTAGCGTTGTCTTTTTTAGCGTTGTCTTTCTTAAATTACAACATTTGTGCAACGCTTTTTTCTTTGTTGTCTTCTTTGAATTACACAACCCTTTGGCAACACTTTTTAGCGTTGTCTTTCTCTATAATTTTGTTTTCATTTTATTTTATATATTTTGTATCCTATAATAATTATATAATAATAAATAATCAATAATTGTATAAACAAAATATGCATTAAAAGAACGTATTCCAACATAAATCAATGTCGAACATATATTTACAAATCCTCCCAACAATACATTTATCTAAACTTTAAAAATTGTACTTGTCGAAAAACATCAATAAAAACATATTAACAAATGTTAGATTCAATAATTTCAATAACAATAAAACCTTCACAAAAACAAAACATCACAACCTTCACAGGAAAACGCCATGACCTTCACAAATACTCCTTGTTTTCCTAGAATCTGTCAAATGTATGAAAAAAGGTTAGCATGAAAACTCACATATCGTTTTAAATTTGTACATTGCAGCAGGCAGTTAAGGTACTATTTTAGTCTGGTACATCTGCAATCAATAAAGAAGAGTAAACCCTTTTATGTAATTGTCTTCCATAATCCATCATATGCAAAGAGGAAAAAAGTAGGCAGTTTGTATGTCATATGAAGCCATTTGAACAATATAATCAAAGTGAAAACTTCCGAATTAGACAAAATATAAAATGCAGTTTAGGAAAGCATATTTTCTAAACAAAAAAATACTGAGGCCAAGTATCTTTTGTCTTGCCTAGGAGTAACAGAAGAATAATCTTTTTTTATCCATTAGTATTACACTTGAGGAATGCAGTTCAGTCACCATGCTGCATACAAATCTTAAATTTGTTTTGGTGATTTTCTAATTTATACATCTTACACCCCCAGGATCCTGAATGTAGCCTTTTGAACATAATGCTAGGACAATAGGTAAAGCATCAACAGAGACCAAGGATTTCAGATCAAAGGATCAAGAAAAGAATAATACCATAATAACTTCTGGAATTAAGACATCCATGAGATTTATGTTGTTAGCCACATAGAGCAAAACATTAACCATTTAATATAAAGGCCACAACCTTTAACTCAAACACAGAATTCAACCAAACCAATCCAAACAATGTCGCAGATTTCAAGAATTGATTAACAAAACTTTCAAACATGCTTTCTTGAAAATCGCATAAAAAAACATTATTTCAGCATACAATTTGTTGTCTTAATCCATAAGTTCAAGAATAAAGTTTACGACACGAATCAGAAAAGCAACGGGTATTTTCTATAGAAACCTAGAGAAGCATATTTAACAGTTGAAGGGTCTTGAAACAAAAAAAGACAAAAAAGAAGAATATGAACCGATATATTAAAACAATTCAAACATATAAACTCTTTATATATTTATCCATACACTTTAAACACTCTTTTTTAAAATAAGATAAACCATCTTATAAGTTCCTAAAACAAATAAACTCTTTCAAACAAGCTTAGCCAAACATTCTCGTACAAGAAACTAATCACCAGCAATGCCAAGAAACTCAACCACAGTAAGCATTTACACAAAAGCAGCAAAAAACATCATTACTCAACGATAATAGAAACGACTTGCACTTTCATACAATTTATTCTTTATAATAATGGAAACAAAAATTAAGAAATTCCACTAGTTATGAACTATTTTTTCCTATTGGACTGAGAGCTACAAAACTACTGAGCACTGCTAATGAACCAATGCTGCTACTCTAACTACACAAACTTCCAATTGAGCTTTAACATGATTAATTATCATATTAATTATATAAAGGGTCAAGCGTTTACAAATGCTGCAACTACAAACGAGCAAGATGCTGCCTCAACAGACCAAAGAGAAGATACGAGCAAGGATGGTATCAATTATCATAGCAGGAAAGTCAAATCAGATGAAAAATCTACAGCTAACGAAAAAAATTGGAATTAATTGCACACAAAAAGCATAATCCAGAAAAAACCAATTAAGACATAGACAATGTATGCATACCCCATGATTGCAGAGGAGACAAAAACATAATTACTCTGAATAATTGTTTGCTTAATTTTTCAAGTTAAGAATTAAAAAAAAAACACGCGACTGAAATTTTACCTTCTTTTCCTGAGCGGCGGGGGCAGCTGCGGCGGCAGCGGCGACGCCTCCAGAAGGAGCAGCAACAATGACGTTAGAACTACCACCAGATCCGACTAGCAAGTCATCAATGTCCATTTTCTCACATAGCTTAGCAAAGAGACTCGGCCAGTAGGATTCGACTTCACATTCGCCGCCTTCAACAGTGCAGCTATTTTATCCACCTAATTAAAGAATACAACAAAATCAGATGAAACACAAACAGATTAACGATGCATATTTACTTAGCAGCCGACGAACAAACAGAACAGGGACTTTCAGATTTGTGCTGAGGAACCCCAAATCAAAGAAGGAATGGTCGATTTCGGGGTGGCTGCTCGAAGAAGACGCAAAAAGAAACCCCAAATCGAAGAAAGATTGGCAGCGCACTTCAAACCCTAGGACCAGGAGCTTCGATTCTGGCGAAGATGACAGGGGCGGAGCCGCGACGGTGGTGAGCGAAGCGGCGCAGCATCTGGGACAGGGGTGGGGGCGGGCGGCTGCTGAGAGAGTTACGGTGGCGGGTGGCGGTTGAGAGAGAGGGGACGGTGGCGGGTGGCGGTGGAGAGAGGGGGGACGACGGCGGGCGGCGGGCGGCGGCTGGGGAACGGGGCGGAGCCATGAGAGATGAGAGAGATAGGGTTTCATTTGGATTCAATTTAGGAATTTCAACTTTTACATGCTTCAAAAAATGCGCTGAAAGACAACGCTCCTCGAAAGCGTTGCAAAACGTGTTGTCTATCAGAGCAAAAAATGCGCTGAAAGACAACGCCCCTAACAAGCGTTGCACAAAGCGTTGTCTATCACAGCAAAAAAAGCGCTGAAAGACAACGCCTCTCGAAAGCGTTGCAAACAAGCGTTGTCTATCAGCGCAAAAGTGCGCTGAAAGACAACCCCTTATCAAAAGCGTTGTCTTTCTGCGCACTTGCGTTGTCTTTTAGCGCAATTCAACACAGAAAGACAACGCTTTTTGTAAAAACTGTTGTAAATTTCAGAAAGACAACAGAAAGCGTTGTCTTTACTGTGTTGTCTTTCTGCATTTTTCTTGTAGTGGAAGAATAAAGAGTGCATGTATTTATAGGGATAGAAATAATCCCTGTTGCAGTTTGGATCTTTAAAGATCTCATTAACTGCTCTGTCGGTTTCCAAGGCTGATGTTGACAGTTTCCACGGCTTTATGTCGTTTCTCTTGATTTGACTGCATCTGTGGTCAGCAGCTGAATCTCTACCCTTGGATTTTTCTGATCGTGCGGCTGTTGTTGCTTTTAGGGTTTTTGAAAAGGTAGTCTACTTCTGGAAAAGATGATCTCCTTTAAATGTACGCATGTTACCAATAAATATTTTCTCAGTAACTGCTCTATCTTGTAACATCCAAGAGATCTCTCTATCCAGTTTTGATGATAAGTTTCGACTTCAAGTAACCTAGTATCTAGAATATTGAAATCTAGCGTCCTGATACACATCGACCTGGTATTCAGCGATCTAGCATCCAGCTACTCGGTATTTAGCGTCCTGTTACCCAGCGACCTAGTGTTCAGCGATCTAGTTTCCATCCCCTGGTATCTAGCATCCTAATATCTAACGTCCTGCCATGCAGCGATCTAATTTCCAGTCAGCCTGATATCTAGCATCCTGATATCCAGCATCCTGCTATCAGCGACATAGCATTCAATATTCTGGTGACTAGTGTTCCCTTTAGTCAGAACTTTATCTTTTTCTGTTAAAACCTTCTACCTTTTCTATTGACTTAATGACAAGTGTTCTAATTTCTAGTAGCTTAGTATCCAGTTAGCTTGGTATCTAGTGTCTGGGTGTACAACGTCCTATTATCCCATGACCTATTATCCAGCAACCGGATGTTCAGCATCCTATAATCAGAGTTTGTCATTTTGTCATTCATTCCCCCTAAAATCATTAACCTTTTAGATGTACCTTCAAAATACTTGTCTTGTATAGGTACTCATAAAGTATGAGTCCTTCTGAATTAGGTTTACCTTCAGAAGATTGGATTATCTTTACAGCCCATGGTTGTTGTAGAGAGAGTTTTGGCTCCTTCAAGACCTTTTAAAGAATAATCAGTGATAGTGTGTGCAAGTGTTTGTAGGCATAGCATGATAGATAAGGGTAAAAGAAAAAAAATTATTATTATATATATATATTTTTTAATTTTCTGGAGTTCTTGTTCTGCTTAATTCCTTATGGAAGGACAGTTTGTTGCAGACATTCTACAGCATACCCAGTTTGGGTTACTCCAAGGATTTTAACCCTTTTGCCATCAACGCTTCCTCGATTAGTACCGGAAGTTCCCCCTTACTTTATGTTCTTCTCTTTTAAGGTGTGGGGTTACTTAACAGTATCAATCTTTTTTACTTTAAGGCTTTGTATGAGAAAGTGAAGCATAAAATATGGAAATAAGTATGCAGGCTTCCTTTCTCATTTAAAGAATCAAGTAACAACAAATTATCATTCATAATCTTATCATATCGTCACTTGAGTTCTTTGATAGATTATCAAGACATGGTAACGACCAGATTTAAGGAATTAGAACGTGGTACTGGTCATTCTTGTTCTTTTAAAAGAGAAGGTCCTCTTTTATTCTTGACTCTGTCTAGAGGTCCATCTGGTTGATGGAGTGATCTTCTTTTTCTTACTCCTTGGCTTGACATCCTTATCGTTTTCCTCCATGATATGCCGCTTGTTGATTGCTATGTCAGCTTCTTCTTCAGCTCCTTATTGGTCCACTTGTTTCTGCACAACTTTCTTCTTTGCAGCTTGTTGTTCCCCCTCAAAAACAGTTTTTCTTCACAACACAGCTTGATTTTCTATATCTTTTAGTTGTTTGTTGTCTTCACATAAATCATATCCTTTTAGAGCAAAAGGCATTGGAATGATCTCTGATGTGAGGGTGAGAGAGAGAGGCTTTTTCACAGATGGGATCTGAATAGATGGATTAGATCTTTTGTTCATCCATCTACTCTGATACCACTTGTTGGTATCAGATTAACCATTGAGCAAGGATGAATAATCCATTGGCTCTGATACCACTTGTTGGTATTAGATGGATTAGCTGATGGATGATCCATCCTGCTCTGATACCACTAGTTGGTCCTGGAACTGCTGTAAGTAGGCTTAAAGGGGGAGTGAATAAGCCTACCTTATCTTCTGATTTTTCTTCCAAGTCTATTGGCTTATTTCTAATATCAGTAAACTTTAGAGAGGTTACTGATCAGAGTGAATGTGGAAGCCTATCTTTGTGCCTAATAGGAGATATGCAGTTTATTAGAGAGAATAGATGAAAGACAGTAAGCAGATAAAGACGCAAGCATGTATAGAGGTTCGAAGGTGGAGTAATCCTTCTACGTCCTCTCTTCCTCCACACAGGAGGGAACCTCTGTTAAGCTGGTTGATTTACATAGACCTATCTATTAGAACCCAACCTTAACAGGTAAAGTAGCAAGTCTTCACACACATACTTGCCTACTTTCCTTTGACCCACACAGGATCCTACTCTACCCACCCAGGATCCTCACTTTCTCTTCTAGAAAGTGGTAAACTCAGCAGGACATTACTCCTCTCACTGAGTACTCTGAGACAACCTTTTAGAGAGGATTATCTCCTTCTTCTTCAACTGGGTGCAGCAAGCTTGGCCTTCGTATGCAGACTGATTCTGTTGAAGCTTGCTGCTGACTGGTAGACTGGGTGTGCATCTTCTTGGGGTGTGGAGTGTTCGAGTTCTTCTTCTTTTCATCTGGTCTATGTGAACACTCTCTTCTTCTCTAGACTTCCCCCTTTTCTGCGCTTCTCTTTTTTAAGCTCTTCTCTCTTCTTTTTGCGCTTCTCTCCGTGAGCTTGGATATTCTGATGTGCTCACTTCTTTTCTCTCTTGCACGATCTGTGCTTCTCTCACACACGCCTCAGTCTTCAGTCCTCCTCTTTATAGGGTGTGAAATCTACCCATTGAAGGTAGACAAATTTCCTATCATTTCTATGCCGCACTCCTGACATACGCCAACTTTTCGCTTTTCAAGTATCTTCTTCTAGTTGGCTACTCTCCTTCTTCTCTCTACAGGTAACTTTGACTTTTCCTCCATGCCACCTTTGCAGCTCTCTCCTCTAGCTTCACTCTGGAGCTTCCTTCTCTGGCTTGCTCCTTCAGGTGGCTTGAGGCTTCTATAGCATGCTGCCTGTGCAGTATGCTTTCGGCATGGTCTTTCAGGTAGCTTCCTCTCCCGCCGTATTCTTCTTTGGCAGGGTCTCTTCCAGTAGCTTCCGTTTAGTCAATAGTATTCTTATTAGTTCATTCGATTCTTTATAACCATTCTCTTCAGTATGCTTTCTACATATTTTAGTTGTTTGTTGTCTTCACATAAATCATATCCTTTTAGAGCAAAAGGCATTGGAATGATCTCTGATGTGAGGGTGAGAGAGAGAGAGAGAGAGAGAGAGAGATTTTGAGAGAGAGATAGGCTTTTTCACAAATGGGATCTGAATAGATGGATTAGATCTTTTGTTCATCCATCTGTTCTGATACCACTTGTTGGTATCAGATTAACCATTGAGCAAGGATGAATAATCCACCGGCTCTGATACCACTTGTTGGTATCAGATGGATTAGCTGATGGATGATCCATCCTGCTCTGATACCACTTGTTGGTCCTGGAACTGCTGTAAGTAGGCTTAGAGGGGGAGTGAATAAGCCTACCTTAACTTCTGATTTTTCTTCCAAGTCTATTGGCTTATTTCTAATATCAATAAACTTTAGAGAGGTTACTGATCAGAGTGAATTTGGAAGCCTATCTTTGTGCCCAATAGGAGATATGGAGTTTATTAGAGAGAATAGATGAAAGACAGTAAGCAGATAAAGACACAAGCATGTATAGAGGTTCGAAGGTGGAGTAATCCTTCTACGTCCTCTCTTCCTCCACACAGGAGGGAACCTCTGTTAAGCTGGTTGATTTACATAGACCTATCTATTACGACCCACCCTTAACAGGTAAAGTAGCAAGTCTTCACACACATACTTGCCTACTTTCCTTTGACCCACTCAGGATCCTACTCTACCCACCCAGGATCCTCACTTTCTCTCCTAGAAAGTGGTAAACTCAGCAGGACATTACTCCTCGCACTGAGTACTCCGAGACAACCTTTTAGAGAGGTTTATCTCCTTCTTCTTCAACTGGGTGCAGCAAGCTTGGCCTTCGTATGCAGACTGATTCTGTTGAAGCTTGCTGCTAACTGGTAGACTGGGTGTGCGTCTTCTTGGGGTGTGGAGTGTTCGAGTTCTTCTTCTTTTCATCTGGTGTATGTGAACAGTCTCTTCTTCTCTAGACTTCCCCCTTTTCTGCGCTTCTCTCTTTTAAGCTCTTCTCTCTTCTTTTTGCGCTTCGCTCCGTGAGCTTGGATATTCTGATGTGCTCACTTTTTTTCTCTTTTGCACGCTTTGTGCTTCTCTCACACACGCCTCATTCTTCAGTCCTCCTCTTTGTAGGATGTGATATCTGCCTGTTGAAGGTAGACAGATTTCCTATCATTTCTGTGCCGCACTCCTGACACACGCCAGCTTTTCACTTTCCACGTGTCTTCTTCTGGTTGGCTCCTCTCCTTCTTCTCTCTACCGTTAACTTCTTGTATCTACCGGTAACTTTGACTTTTCCTCCATGTCAGCTTTACAGCTCCCTCTTCTAGCTTCACTCTGGAGCTTCCTTCTCTGGCTTGCTCCTTTAGGTGGCTTGAGGCTTCTGTAGCATGCTGCCTGTGCAGTATGCTTTCGGCATGGTCTTCCAGGTAGCTTCGTGTCCCGCCGCATTCTTCTTTGGCAGGGTCTCTTCCAGTAGCTTCCTTTTAGTCAATAGTATCCTTATTAGTTAATCCGTTCTTTATAACCATTCTCTTTAGTATCCTTCCATTTCACACTTTCTCTTTTTATTTTAATCTTCTGTAGTAACTCTATTGCAGTAACCTTATCCTAAGATTGGTTATGCATATTAGAGTTACTTTAAGGATTTGTCTCATCAAAACATTCTACAAATATATCCAGCACTCTCATATCTTCTAGCTCTCTAAACCTTCGGCTAACAAGCAACCTAGAAATCAAGTTTGTTTGCAGAAAACTCTTCCTTCCTACCACTTCACTGAAATGGCACCCAAGGTCAAACAAGTCATTGATAGTCGTCTCATTGATGAGAAGATCCTACTGAAGGCCATCTGAGATGAAGGCCACTCCATTGATTTGATACAGACGATTCTAAACAATCTTCACCAATCCAGAGTCTTGGGCTTATGCTCACACTACAAAGAACCCTACTGTGAGGACATGATCTGTCAGTTCTACAACAATGCAGAGATATCCAAGATAGAAAAGAAGATGATTGAGATAACCACCAGCCTCCTATGCAGAATCTTCCAACTACCCATTGATGGGATAGATGGCAGTGAGTTAATCACCTATGGGGAGGAGATGGTGGAAGAATACTGGAAGAGATTCACAGGTTCAGAAGACCTGCTAACATTAAACAAGTGTTGCAACAAGAAGCTCTTCCAAGTGGAGTATCAGATGCTCCATGACATCTGCTACCATATCATTGAAAACCGATCTTGCTCCTTTGACAAATATACCAACCTGAGGTACAGGATGATGATGGCTCTGATGGAGGCAGAGGAGATAAACTGGGCCGAGTATGTGTTCACTAGGCTCAAAGAAGAAGTGGAGAAGAAAGTGGGTAAGCCAACCTATGGACTGGTAATCAACACCATTCTTGGGTTTGCTGGTCATGATCTATCAATAGGAAAGCCTATCCAAAAAGGGAAGTTCATAGGCTATGGCAGAATCTTTGCCAAGAAAGGAACCAAGGGTTCCCCTGTAACCAAAAAGGCTCCTGCAGTAAAACAAAAGAGATCTCAAAGAAATGAGGTGCAAAAAAGTTCATCTGAGGGGGAAAGCTCAGCAGCCATTTCTTCTCCACCAAGGCAGGAGAAGAAAGTAGGGAGTACGAGGGCAAGGGCAAAACAGATGGTGAGAAGGAAGCTGAGGATTTTAGATGATGAAGTGTCACCATCACCTGTGTTAATACTCCCTGCTCCCCCAGGGAAAGATGCTGAACCAGAAATTCAGACCACTGAGCAAGCAGAAGTTGTCATGCAAATGGTAACTACTGAAATACAGAAACAATTGGGTATAGATGAAGAAGAAAGTGATGAGGAGTCTGAACCAGAAGTAGTGGTGGACATATTCAAGATGAAGGAGGAGTTTAAGAAACAGTGGGAAAGATTGACAACGTGGTGGAACTATCGACACCTTCCTAGTATGATATTGGTTCAATGGCAAGAGCTACATACAGAGGAAGATTGGGCACTCAACTGGGCAAAACTTTCTGACATAGCTGAAGAGAAATTACTGGACTCAAGGTTCTTGATAGATTGCAAAAAAGGAAATAGAGAGAATTCAAGGAAAACTATGAAGCAGAGTTGAGATTAGCTGCCCGTGCAAAAAAGAAGAAACAGGCAGCAACCGTTGAACTACCCCCACCTTTCCCAAGAACCCTAAAAATAAACATGCCCATTGAGCAACCGAACTTCTACAGAGATGATGTTATCCTAATGGGAGCACCTGAACAAGTGGTTCCTGGTGATGATATAGGTTTTGTTGAAAAACAAGCAGAAGCCTTTGGGATTGATGAAGTGGAAGAAAGGATATTAAAACAGGCGCTGGATGCCAGTTTGATAGAAAAAGGAAGGAAGCATAAGGTTGTGATCATTCAACCAGGAGAAGGTTCTTCCCTTGGAACAACATCGATTGAGCATCCTTTGAATGCTCCTCCAATCTCTCAGAAGACTCCCTCACCGTCTACATCCAAAGATGGATCCAATGGAGCTTACAATCAGCTGGTTGATATAGTTGTCTTACCTGATGAGGAGGAGGCAAGATCTGATATTGCTGGAGAAGTCTATATCATAGGGGGCACTTCTACCGCTATGGAACAAGCTGATACACCAATGATGGAGCTACCAGCTACTCTAGAGGGTGCAAAACTGGATGCTCTCACAGTTGTTGTAGCTCTTGAAGAAACTTTTGGAGCTGCACTCCCAGAAGAAAGAGATTTTGTGCCCGATCTTCCCACTGATCAGGCACCAATGGAAATTGACATGACAGCTGAGAAAATTACACCAATCATCATAGAGGATGTAATTTCTAAGGATCCTGCGAACCATGGAGAGATGATTACAGAAGATGCCACAACAGGACAAGCGGTCAACAAAGAGCCTGCTGATAACATGACTCCAACTAAACAGGATGCTCATAGAAGATCTATTACAAAGGAGATGGACCAATCACAAAGACTGGTAACTGCTGAAGATACGCAGAAGGAGGCAGGACCCTCTAAAGAGACTATACAGAGATTACAGGCCTGGAAGGGAGATGTCTCTCAGGAAACGAGATCGGCTGATGATGAGGAAATATCCACCCATGCAGAAGCAAATAGTGATGAATAAACACGTGTTGGTGCCGACACTGAAAGCTTCATGTCCAGTTCCAACAACGATGAAGGATCACCTAGTGAACAGGGTGAATCCGGAGCCGAAAAATCCAAACTGTTAAATACTTCTCTTTCTGTGTAGAATGGACAAAAATTCGTTGATGATATGATTAAAGTAGTAGGAGAACTTGGGAAATCCTTGAGTGAAGCCAGTAAGAGGATGCAAGCTAAAGCAAGGAAGGATAGGTTCCAAGCTTCCTTCAAGATCGAATCTCTTGATGCAACCTTGTCCAGATTACAGAAGTCTATCTCTTCTCTAAAATCCTCTACTCTTGCTGACACAATCGCAAGCATGAATGACAAGCTCAATTCCCAAGCAAACAAAACAATTGAAATTGAGCTAGAGAAGAAGTTTATATCTGCTTCCCTCAAAGAAGTTTCAAACACTCAGCATGAACAGAAGCAAACTTGGATGATCTTATGGAGATGATAGCCAACATACACTCAATGCTCCAGTTTTTGGTGGGTTCGAGTTTTGATGCTGACACAAAGGGGGAAGAGGAAGCTAAGAGGATCTAGCAAAGAAGGCAGCAGGTTTCTCCCTCATGTAAACAACTAGCAGTATTGCCTAGGAAGGACTCAAGAGGCAACGGAGGAGGCCATAGAGGAAGCTCCGGTGGACAACAGGACAGCAGGAGTATCAAAAGAAAATCTGAAGCGATCTTAAAAGTCCATCCTGGCCTTCGTAGAGGAACAGAAGAAAGAGAAGAGAAAAGGAGAAGAGTTGAGGAAGAACTTGTTAAAGCATCAGATGCTCACCTTGAAAGATTTGCAAAAGAAACATTATCCAAACTCTACCCTTCTCAGAAACAACCTGATCTAGAAGCTCTTGCTGCAACAGAAGGAAGTGCACCAGAGTCACTTCGTATTTTCTTAGATGGGAGTCCAGATTGCAGAAGCCCCAGATTCCAAGAATGGGAACTCCCTGAGATTGTTCTACCTACCAATCGATGTCCATCCTATCCACAGATCAATACTTTCAAACAGACAAAGTATCTAAAGTACTACATTCAGCTATGCAAGGAGTCTATAATTATCAAAGGGAAAATCATTGTGAAGGGCCAGAGATCTTGCTAGTAGAGGAGTTCTTCCAATAGAAATAAAGCTGAAAAGCAAATTATTCAAAGGAGAAACCATTCCCTTCTATGAAGACTTTTGGCTAAGATATGACGAGATGCCTGAGATAAAACAGAGGATGGAGCCAACCTATCAAGAGTCTCTTCTCAACTGGTGGAAGGGACCTAGGAAAGTCAGAGAGAAAGCTTTCTGGCTCAAGACATAGTAAACTCTCCTGCTCTCTAGTTTTACTGATCTTTTGTTTACTGTTTTATGTTTTGTGCTCTGATCTTGCTTAAACTTGTTATGAATATACATCCATTTTTGATCTGACAAAGCCACTACTCATGAACTTATATTTAATCTCTTGATCTGAAATTATGTATTATGTTCATCTGCTTATTTGCTGAACTTATAGTCTTTGATCCTCTCAAAAAAGTTTTGTCATCATAAAAAATGGAGAAATTGTAAGGAACATTAAGATTATGAATGACAAAACATGTAATAGAATAGGAGCCTAGATCCAATGTATTAGATTTTGTTGTAATATTCCTTAGATTAGGATCAGGAGGCTTGAAGATCGAAGACTAGAAATTGAAGACCTTGCTGTACAAAACCGCCAAGATAAAAATAATACAGCAGGCTGCTTCGGACAAGATAATGGTTGTGAACTGACCAAGGATACTGAGATAAATGAAGAGGATACTTAAGTATCAAGAAACTCCAGCTACCTGAGATGTAGCGGTTATCTCGACAGATGCACCCAAAAAGTTTACGGTAGAAATAAACCGCAGTTGCAACCAACCAAGCAATGCCACGTATCAAAAAGCAAAAGGAAAATCTGGAGGAATGACAGACTTAGACGGCGGATGCAGCTTCTGAGTGATAGCCTAAGCAAACAGTGTACGATCAAATCAAGAAATGTCACGTCACTCCGAAGAGGCAAGTAGATCAGATTTTCTCTCCAACGGACAAAATTCAAATCGCCTATAAATACAAGAAGATGAGGACTTGGAACATACCTGAAACTCTCGCAATCAAACGCACAAGATAAACACTGCAGATTATTTACAAACATTAAAAGAAGTTTCAAGTCCAGTCTAAGCAGCAAGCTACTCTCAGCTTAAAGAGCTCAACTGCTTTAAGCTTGCTGCCTGTGTTACTAGAGTTTTATTCTCTTTGATAGACTGTGTGGAGTTGCTTGATCAGAGGGTGTGCCTGATCAAGTATTTTCGCTCTTAGTAGAAGAGCAAGAGTCCTGTGTGGGCTAGAGGTTTCGCTCTTAGTAGAAGAGCAAGAATCTGTGTGGGCTAGAGAGTTGGTCACTGTGCAGTAACCCTGTGTAGAAAAGACTGACAGTTCTCGTTAGGTTTAGGTTATCTAAGCGAGGCTTGTGTAAATCAACTATTTTACCTAACGAAGGTCCCTCCTTGTGTAGGAGAAGAGAGGACGTAGAGTATAAATTGTTGTGTTCTTTACTGTTGATTATCTTGGTTAGAGTATTGCATATCTAAATCTATCTACTGCATATCATCGCTAAGCAAAATCAAGTTTTCAGAAAACAAGTATTGTTTTGAAAAAGTATTTCCGCTGTGCATAACACTCTTTTATTTTAAACTGAAAGGTAACTGCTCAAGCAGCGACCTTCAAAGTAAGATAATCTGAAAAATTGAGTAGGTTTATTCAACCCCCCTCTAAGCCTACTACCACTTGGGACCAACAAGTGGTATCAGAGCGGGTTGGATTAAACGTCCGATCTAACTGATCAATCCTAGATCCCCTTTTCTGAAAACCCTTGATTTTTAAAAGCATTATCATCATGGATACTCATAAAGTACCTATGTTTTCCATTGATAAATATGATGATTGGAAGATTCGCATGTAAGCACATTTATTGGCCATGCATGATGAAATGTGGTACGTTATCATCGAAGGACCCCTGAGGATTACTAAAGTCAATCCACTGTTTGCTAGAGCCGCAAATGAAACAGCTGATAGGTAAGGAGACACAGGAGCCATTCCACATCCAGCAGTTCTGGACAAACCAAGAGAGGAATGGACTGCCGATGAAAGAAGAAGAGCAAATCTAGATAATGTAGCAAAGAACGTTTTATTCCTTACTCTTAACAAAGGAACCTTCAGGAAAGTAAAGACTTGCAGAACAGCCAAAGAGATCTGGGAAAAACTTGAGCAAATATGTGAAGGCACGAGGCTTACAAAATAAAATAAAGTCTCCACGGCAACACAAAAGTTCGAGCTGTTCGAAATGATACCTGGAGAAACCCTAGAGCAAATGGATCTAAGGTTTACAGCCATCATTAATGAGCTCGAGTCCCTGGATAAGGTGTACACTCAGAAGGTACTAAGAGCGCTCCCTGCTGAATGGGACAGCAATACAACAACCATGAGAATGTCTATGGACTTAAAGTCTATGAGCACATTCGATCTCTTCTCAGACCTCAAAGCCTTTGAGTTCGTTATCAACAGAAGGAAAAGGGAAACTGAAGAAAGCAACTCAAGGGTCACTGCGTTAACAACAAGACATCTTCAAGGAAGCAACTCAAGGGTCACCCTGTGTGGGTAGTTTAGGATCCTGTGTGGGTCAAGAGAAAGTAGGCAAGCATCTGTGTGGAGGCTTGCTACTTACTTGTTAAGGGTGGGTTGTAATAGATAGGGCTATGTAAATCAACCAGCTTAACAAAGGTTCCGTCCTGAGAGGAGGAAGAGAGGACGTAGAAGGATTACTCCACCTTCGAACCTCTATATATGCTTGCGTCTTTATATGCTTACTGCACTACATGCATATTCTAGGATAAGCTGCACATCTTCTACTCGACTCTGTAATAAGCTTTCGCAAACCACACTGATCAGTAACCTCCCTAAAGGTTACTGATATTAGAAATGAGCCAATAGAGATAGAAGAAAAGTTTGAAAACATGGTAGGCTTATTCACCCCCCCCCCCTCTAAGCCTACCTACAACAGTTTTGGGACCAACAGATATACAAAGGTTCGAAGGTGGAGTAATCCTTTTACATCCTCTCTGCCTCTTCTCAAGAGGGAACATTTGTTAAGCTAGTTGATTTACATAGCCCTATCTATTACAACCCTCACTTAACAAGTAAGTAGCAAGCCTTCACACAGCTGCTTGCCTACTCTCCTCACTGACCCACACAGGATCCTAATCTATCCACCCAGGGTCCTCACTTTCTTCTTCAGAAAGTGGAAAGCTTAGTAGGACTCACTCCTCGCACGAAGCACTCTAATACAGCCTTTAAAAAGGTTTGTCTTCTCCTTCTTCAACTGGTGGCAACAAGCTTAGACTTCTTTTGTAGGTTGATCTGCTGAAGCTTGTTGCTGGACTGACTGACTGAGGATGCGTCTTTGGGGTGATGAGTGTTTGAGCTTTTCTTTTCTACTCTTGTATTTTGAACACTCTTCTCCTCTATTGTTTTTTCTTCCCCCTCTATTCTGTGCTTTCTTCTTATGAGTCTTCTCTCTTTTGAGGTCTTCTCTTTTCTTTTGCGCTTCTCTCTGCGAACTTGTATATTTGTTGTGCTCGCTCTCTACTCTCCTCTTAGTCTCAGTTTTCAGTCCACCTCTTTTTATATGTTATAAAATATGCCCATTGAATGTATGTAGATTTCCATCATTGATGCACCGCACTCCTGACACACGCCAGCTTTTCGCTTTCCATGTGTCTTCTTCCGGTTGGCTCTTTTCTCTTCTCTCTACTGGTAACTTCTTGTGTCTACCAGTAACTTTTGACTTTCTTCCCATGCCTGCTTTGTAGCTTTCTCCCTCGTGCTTCACTCTGGAGCTTCCTTCTCTGGCTTGCTCCTTCAGGTGGCTTGAGGCTTCTGTAGCATGCTGCCTTGCAGTATGCTTTCGGCATGGTGTCCCAGGTAGCTTCCTGTCTCACTCCAGTAGCTTCCTGTAGTCATTAGTATCATAATTAGCTTACCTAATTCTTTTTACCATTCTCTTCAGTATCCTTCCTTTGAAACTTTCTCAGATCTTTCTCTCTTCTACAGTAACTTTATCGCAGTAACCTCTCCTAAGATTGGTTATGCTTTAGAGTTACTTTCTTAAGATTTTGTCTCATCAAAACATACTTAAACGTTTCCAACATAATCTATTACATGTTTTATCTTCATCAAAATGTATACAATGTTCCTTACACAAACCTTTTAGTACACTGTGTGTGTAGGTTGTTTTACTCGGTGTCCATAGTTGAGAAAAAAAAATCCTTGTTGTGTATTTTTGGTTATATTTAAGACAACATCTTGTGTGAATCCTGTCTAGTTGTTGAAACCTAAGAAGGGAATAAGAACTTTAGTAGGCTGGTTTGTATCCTTATAGTTCTGTTTAGTAGGAAGAGTCCTGTACATCTAAAAGCTCTAGTGGATATCCTCCTTGTGAAGGAGAAGAGAGGATGTAGAAGACCTACACCACCATCGAACCTCTATAAAGTCTTGTGTTATCTTTTACTGCTTTCAACATTTATATCTTATATTTGTTGCATGCATATCTATGGCTTTAACTTCATGTGCTTATCTGTGAATCTGGCATATTAACTATAACACCCCGTTTTCAAGAAAACTTGCATCGTATATTTCACAAAAATTTTTTACGTTTTAATTGAAAAATGATTCGAAGTGAACTATTATGTTACTTAAAGTCATGATTTACGCATTATGTTGTGCTCAATGATTTTTACGTGTTTTGTGATCTAATGTTTCTTTCGAGATTTTAAAGTATTTTTGCAGGATTGCTTACGGAGGAAACCGAGCTTGATCTCAACTCACTTGACAATCATGGATAAAAGTAAAAAGATAAGATATAGATAGGTTTAAATGAGGAAAAATGATATTAGGTTTTTGTGCTAAAGATTTTCGTTTATGTCGTAAATGCTTTTATTTTATTAAATTTATTCGTGATCACTATATGTGATTCTATGTGATAAAATAATTTACATAAAAGTAGTATTAGTAAATACTTGTGTATAAATTATGTTAATGTAATGTTATTTTTATTATTATATTTAATGTTTTTAATGTTGATCTAATATATATATAGATGTGTACGTGTGTAGTATATATATGTAAATTATGTATGTATATTTATCAATTACTTAAAACACATATATGAATAATTAATTACTTTGTGCATATTATAGATAAGATTTGGATGAATTTGGTGAGATAAGTCAATGTAATAGCCTTCCTTACACTTACATGTGTAAGCTCTAATATATCTATAAAAAGAAGAAGAAATCTTCTTCTCCCTAAAATCTCATCTCCTCTTTGCAAAGAAACGGGAAGAAAAATTCTTACAGCTTGAAATTCAATTGGAGGGTGAAGATTTTATTTGCTTTCAAATTTTTCCTCAATTTTGAGATTTTAGATGTATATGTATGTGTATAAGTGCAAGTGCATATATATAAAAGGTGTGTGCTGTGGCTTTAGAAAGGGGGAAGAAAAACAGGGGAAAGAAAGGAGGAAGAAGAGGGGGAAATAGGGAGAGAAGGGAGGAGGCGTCGCCGCATGGCGCGGCGCTGAGCAGAGGCGAAGGGGGCGGCGTCGTGAGCAGCGCCGCCGTGATGTGTGGGTATGTGTATTGATTGTGTTTTGTGTATGTGTTATTGTGTGCAGTTTTGTATATATATGCGTGCTGTGCGTGTGTTGGCGGCTGCTATCTGGAGGTCGGGTTGGGTGTGCTGCTACCGACGGACGGCAGCGGCGGCGGCGGCGGCGACGGCGGCAAGGGTCGACGGGGGCTGTGCAGAGAAGAAGGGGGTAGAGCGATAGGGGCTGTGCAGGGGGGAAGGGGGCGCCGCCGTGAGTGGCGGCGCCGTGCAGAGGTGCGAGCAGGTGGCGGTCGAGCGGCGGCGGCCGTGCAGGTGAGAGAGAGAGGTCGACGAGCTGGAGGGAGAAGGGGCAGGGGCATGCTTTGAAAATTCAATGTGTTCCAAGGACTTAATTGCAAATTTCTACTTTTGCTTATTTATGATACAATCCATTATCTTTTGTTTAATTGCTTTTCAGTCCTTGCAAATTCTATTAATTTGAATTCAACCCCTGAACTTAGTTTAAGTTGCAGTTTAACCCCAAAACTTTATAAGATTTTAATATATGATTCCAGACTTTATAGAAACTGCAGAATCACTCCTAAACTTTACTATAATTATAAGTTAAACCTAATATTGTACCGGAAATTATTTTATGACCTCAAACCATATTTTACGTGTCATTTTAAGATTAAAATTACTAGTTAAATACCTAAAGTTTAAATTATAAATATATTTGTTGTTTATATGTGAATCATGTTCAATGATTGTTAATTCTTTGTACAAGCAATTAAAGTCTATGAATTTTCAGTATGTTAACCTAAATGAATATATATGATCATATGAATAATATTGTGATTTTAGGAATTATATATGAAATATTAAAATTGTAACATCTTTATATTTTATGTGTCTTTTTAAGACTAAGAATTTGCTAGTTTAAATGTCTAAAGCTTAAGTTATGAGTATGTTGATTTCTTTTAAATGCTAATCATGTTTAAATGATTCTTATGTGATAGTGTTATCATCAAAATTTTATATATGAGTCTAATATATGTATATTTTGTATGATGTATGATTAATATAAATATTTGGATAATGTGTATGAAATCATGTTAATGGATTAACTTAAAACTTGTATTTCTATTTTGAGTTGATTACATGATAATTAAAGATTTATATAAATTTATGTACATTGGTTATTGTTTCGCTAATTTATTTTGTTAATTGAGGTGTGTATTTCTAAATTATTATACTATTTGGCAAATTATATATCTTAATTATTTACTTTGCAACATCATTTATAGCTAGTAATGCAATTGTGGTTTCTTTAAATTATGTAGTATTAAAAGATAATCTATCTTGCCAAACTGAATAAGAAATTGGTATCCTGCATGACAACATAAGTTTATTTTTTTAACGTTAAATGTTGTGTGTAAAATGTTGGTATACACTATTAATTAGTGATATTATTCCAGAAATAAGATTTGAAAAGTGTTATATTAGTTAAATTAATTTAAGGAATGATTTAAGTAATATAGAAATTAAAGAGAAGTTGGGTATAGGATTAGTGTGTCCGGTTAAATAAAGGGTCGATTGGTAATTACCATAATATTTTCATTCTGGCTTAAACTTATATATATGAACCAGAGAAATATGTAAATTTTAAGAATCTCCTTTAGTTATATTTAATTACTATGGGTAGATTATCTATAAGTCTTTACTTCATATGTTAACTAAGGGTATCTTTTATGTTACACTAGTTATAGAAACTCATAAAAGATAAAGAGTTAGTTAATGGAACAGAGTAAAGATTTAATTTAAATCTTTTAATAATATCTACATGTTATATGATATTATATGACATAAAAAACTAAACGATTAAGTATGTCGAGTGCAGTTGAGACGAACGGTGATCCCAAAAGCAATCCTCAAGCTGTCATCTTAAAGTGGGTAACTTCTAATCTCTACTATACGTTGATAATTAAATTAGTAAGTTATGTATGAAACTCTACGGTTGAAGCTCCGTAGCTGTAACCAGTAGTTGCTTCACTATCGGGCGACGACCATAAGGGCGAGAGTGCCTGGTCTATGAAAGGTCCAGGGTGCGCGTGCCCAACGAACAATGTAGTATGTGCTTATTAATTTAATTATTTCAATATATGTTAGAGTGGGTAATTTCTACACTCTACTATGTGTTGATAATTAAATTAGTAAGTCATGTATGAAAATCTACGGTTGAAGTTCCGTAGCTATAACCGGTAGTTGCTTCACTATCGGGTGACGACCATAATGGCGAGAGTGCCTGGTCTATGAAAGCAAGGTTTAGTGGGCGAGCGACTCCCCATTCCTTTATGTTATGTATGGTCCAGGGTGAGCGAGCCCAACAGACATGTAGTATGTACTTAATAATTTAATTGTTTCAATGAATATTAGAGAGTACAGTTGTCCCACTGGGATCCCTCTCCGCAGGTGTCTCATGATTCTACTTTTAATATTTTCAGGTTCGGCTTATGATGACGTGGACGTGTAGCGAGCTAGACTGATTTTCCATCACCCTTAATGTGAAAGTACTAAACAATACTTACATTTAAGAATAATGTCATATTTTGATATGTAAATTATAGTAGATGATGGGCCTAGACTTGTATTTTGGTATTATATATTTACTCTATTATGTTATATCTTGTAGGAGTTTGTTTGAACGTTTAACCTAAATGTGGGTAAAACACGAGTTTTAGAAATAATTGTTTTATGTTTTAAAAAAAAATGTCTCGTGTTTTCCTTTCAGTCTTCCGCTGTAAACTTTTTTATGAATTCTTTTATTAGTAAAGGGTGACGACCTGATTTCCAATTAATGGGGATTGGGGCGTTACATTAACCTTGTGGTTAAAAGTGTTAGAAATTATCTGCTGAATTCTCTATTCTTGAACAAATTTGTTGTGTTCAAAGCTCTGAGTGTGAAACTGTAGCAACAAGTTTGCTGTGAGCAGAACGCTAGACTATCAAGTTGCTGCAAGCAGTGATAGCTTTCAACAGCTTGCAGCGAATAGAGAAAAAAATGAAGAAAAAGAGAGAGGTTCATTCACCCCCTCTGAACCTCTGCATCCACTTGGGACCAACATGTGGTATCAGAGCGGGTTGGGTTAAAAACCAACTCGTCTGGTTGCCTACCCAGATCCACCCGAGACCATATCTCTGCTCCGTGTCTAAATGTTGTTTTCTACTGTTATTCATTATGGATTCTCTGCATGCTAAGTTACCAATGTTTACTATTGAGGACTGTGATGATTCGAAGATAAGGACGCAGGCACACCTATCAGCGATGCATGATTAGATGTGGTATGTGATCATGGAAGGGCCTCCCACCATTACAAAGCCAAACTCGATGTTTGCCAGAGAAGAAATCATTGAAAAAGACAAGGATGACGATCAAGATGAAGTAGGCTAAGATCGAGCTACCCAGGATGTAACCATACATCGAAAAGCTCAGATAGGAATGGACTGCTGAAGACAGGAAAAGATCTAACCTAGACAACATAGTGAAAAATGCGATGTTTCTTACCTTAGACAAATGAACTTTCAGCAAGATGAAGACATGCAAAACTGCTAAGGAAATATGGGATAAGCTGAAGCAAATCTGTGAAGAAACAGAGCTCACCAAGGATAACAAGACTTATATTGCTTCTCAGAAGTTTGAGCTGTTTGAGATGAAAGCAAATTAAACCTTAGAACAACTTGATCTGAGGTTCATAGGAATCGTGAATAAGCCCAAATCCTTGGGTAGAAGCTACTCACATAAGAACAAAAATATGAAAGTTCCTGCTAAGCTTTTCACTTTTTAAAGAAGAAAGGATCTTGTGTGGGTCGGTTAGGATCCTGTATGGGTCAGTTGGTCGGGTAGGCAAGTATCTGTGTGAAAGCTTGGTACTCATCTGTTAAGTCTGTGTTGTAATAGCTAGGGTTGTATAATTCAACAAGATTAACAAAGTTCCCTCTTGAGAAGAGGCAGAGAGGATGTAGAAGGATTACTCCACCTTCGAACCTCTATATATCTATGTGTTTATATCCTCCTAATCTATCTAACTGCATATGCAGATCAAAAGCATATCTTCCTCTTGTGTTTTCATTAGAAGAGAGATTTTCTGCTGCACAACTCTTAAAGCTCCGATATAACCTCCCAAAAGGTTACTACATTTAACTCTAGAAGTTCAAGCAAGCTGCTTCTGTGAAAGAATCTGTGAAACTGAAAGCTCACCCTCAAACTTACCTATTTTCGAATTAAAAGTCTTAAAAGATTTGAGTAGGTTTATTCAACCCCCCTCTAAACCTACTGCTACTTGGGACCAATAACAGCATACAGAGGAACAACTTAGAGCCGAGCAGGATGCATAACATCCAGTAGAAGAGGATTCTACAACACTGCAACCTGAAGATGCTGAATAAAGATAAGAATCCACAGATCCAGATAGAACAAGGCTAAGGAATCACCCAAAAGATATCATCATTGGTGATCCAAGAGTTGATGTAAGGACAAGAAGAGCAATCCCTTACGAAGTACTATTTGCATGCTTCATTTAACAAATCGAGTGAAAAAACGATAGAGGAAGCTCTTAAAGATAGCAACTGGATTCAAGCAATACAGGAAGAACTAAACGGATTCGAAAGAAATAAAGTATGGATGTTTGTTGTGGCGCCCCAATCCCCATTAATTGGGAACAAGCCGTCACCCTTTACTTATTTACTAATTAAAGAATTCATAAGATATTGTACAGCGGAAGACTAAAAGGAAAACACGAGACATTTTTTTCTTTAAATATAATATAATTACTTCTAAGACTCGTGTTTCACCCACATTTCTAGGTTAAATGTTCAAACTTATTCCCATGTGAGACCATATAACAGAACACACATATATAATATCATAATATAAGTTTAGGCTCATCATCTATCATAATTTACATATCAAAATACAGTATTGTTTTTTAAAGTAAGTATTATTTTAGTACTTTGACATTACAGGGGTGATGGAAAGACAGTTCAGCTCGCCACATGTCCACATCATCATATGCCGAACCTGAAAATATCAAAAGTGGAATCATGAGACACCTCCGGAGAGGGATCCCAGTGAGATAACTGTACTCTCTAATATATATTGAAGTAATTAAATCATTAAGCACATACTACATGTCCGTTGGGCATGCTCACCCTGGACCATACATAACATAAAGGAATGTGGGAGTCGCTCTCCCAATAAACCTTGCTTTCATAGACCAGGCACTGTGGCCCTTATGGTCGTCGCCCGATAGTAAAGCAACTACCAGTTATAGCTACGGAGCTTCAGCCGTAGATTTTCATACATAACTTACTAATTTAACTATCAACGCATAGTAGAGTGTAGAAGTTACCTACTTTAAGTTGACTGTTCGAGGATTGCTTCTAGATTCACCGATCGTCTCGACTACACTCGACACACTTAACTGATCAGTTTCTTATGTCATATAAGATAATCTTTTATATCTTATATTAGGTTATTTAACCTAAAGCATAATCATTAGTAACTTAAGGTAATACTTCGTCCCAAATGTAAATATTATAATTCTATACACATTATTCAAACGTTTATATTAATCATACATCATGCAATATATATATTAGACTCATATATGAAGTTTTGGTGCTACTTTTGATATTTTATACTATCATATAAAAATCATTTAAACATGATTAGAATATAAAAGAAACCAATATACTTATAACCTAAGTTTTAGATATTTAAACTAGCAATTTTAGTCCTAAAATGACACATAAAGATGTAACAATTTTAATAATTCATATATAATTCCTAAAGTCACAATATTATTCATATGATCACATATCTTCTTTTAGTACAACATACCGAAATTTCATAGACTTTAACTGCTTGTAAAAGGACTTAAAAATCATGCATCTAACTAGTTTTGCACTTGAATTTCAGCTAGAAATCAACCTTCAATTAAGAATTTATCCTACCTTATAGGATTGATGAAATTTGTTCATATTTTTAAAGACTTTATATAACACACTGAAGTATAACACATAAAAATTTCTAGCACAAATAAGGTCCACATAATTAGATATGAATTTTACAATTTGGCTGAAAATGGTGCATAATATAGGCTGAAAACAGAGTTTCTTGAAAAATTTCTTATAAATATAATTGTGCTCCAAATTTCATGAGGTAAATTTTATTATGTTTCTAAGATCAATTTATACACCATAGTAGAATATAACTTATGAATATGATGTAGATAAACATTTATGAATTTCAGAAATTGACAGAAAACAGACCATTGATTCTGCAGAAAATATGTTATCATATAAAATTTGGAATAAATCTTACCAAACTCCAAAAATTTCATACTAAATTTCTGCAGGTAACTAAGAACTCATTCTAAATCATGGTAAAATATCATACATAATATCGAAGGGTAAGGGTCACTAAAATTCTCTGATTTAGACCTAAAAACACTATGAATTTGCTGGAAAAATAGGGTCATGTTTGAAAATTCATAGTAAATTGAGATCAACTCCAAATCTTATGAAATTTAACATACATATTATAAACTTCATATACTAGACTGTGGTAAAAGGGTTTAGCCTAAATCTATCTCTACAACTCACGGAAATCTTCTGAATAGAGATGCAACACATGCAAGTTATAGCACAACATTATCAAGCAATTTATAAACAAATTATTCTCAACCCTATAGTTAATCAACTTTTCTGTACTTTCTAATATATGATAGAAGTCATATATTATCAGAAGGTAAAGGAGAAACGAAAACCTCATAGCTTAATACTCAAATTCGAAAGAGATTAAGGTGTATTCTTTCCTCTTTTCCTTCTTCTTCTTAGTTTCTTTAGCTGAAGTTTTTTTTTTCTTCTCTCCATCCTTTTCTTTCTTCTATTGATGTGTGATGTTATAAGGTTGAGTAGGGCTGCCTGTGAGTGTAGCATGAGCTGTAAGGATGAAGGTGGAGGTGTGCTAATATAGGCTGATGTTATAAGGTTGAGTAGGAGGTGTCGTGCATGCATGTTTGGCAACTCATCCTTGCATATTTTGCTAATTATTTCCCCTATTTCTATTTGTTCATTTATTTATTTTCCTTTATCATTTTGTATTATATTTTTTATACATATATATATATATATGTATAGTTATTTGTATATTCTAAAGAGATTAAGAGAATAATACTACCATAGCATATATTATATAAAAGTACATTTACTAAATACATTTCTTTATAATGGGAGTCAAATTATTTATATCAATCACTCTATATAAAAGAATATATTTTCATATACATTATGATGCATAAATACCTTTCAAGTAAAATATTTTATCACATAGCATAACAGATAAAGATCATAATTATTTTTCATAAAATAAAAGCATATTCACGACATAAACGAATAAGCCTAGCATAAAAAACCTAGTATCATTTATCCTTATTTAAACTTATCTATATCTTATCTTTTTTACTTTCATACATGTTTGTCGAGTGAGTTGAGATCAAGCTCAGTTTCCTCCGTGAGCAATCCTACAAAAACCCTTAAAATCTCGAAAGATATATTACGCCATAAAATCTTTAAAATCATCAAGTATAATGTAATACGTAAATCATAACTTCAAATAACATAGGAGTTCACTTCAAATCATTTTCAATTAAAAGGTAAAAGAAATTTTGTGAAATATGCAATGCAGGTTTTCTTTAAAACGGGGTGTTACATTTGTGCCCAGACCATCACATCAAGGAGTCATCGGAACGAAATGGGTATTCAAAAACAAGCTGGATGAATCCTGGTTAGTTGTGAGAAACAAAGCTAGGCTGGTTTCTAAGGGGTATTGTCAAGAAGAAGTCATTGATTTTGATGAAACATTTGCCCCCGTTGCACGCCTTGAAGCTATAAGAATCTTCCTTGCATATGCTGCACACATGAACTTCAATGTCTATCAAATGGATGTGAAAAGTGTATTTTTGAATGGACTCCTTGTGGAAGAAGTGTATGTTGAGCAACCTCCAGGATTCGAACATGATGCTGCAAGAAAAGTCTACAGGTTGAAGAAGGTACTGTAAGGACTTAAACAAGCACCTGGAGCTTGGTATGATACTCTGTCCCTTTACCTTCTTGAAAATGGCTTCAAAAAAGGGAAAATGGACAAAACGGTCTTTAGAATCCAAGATGGTGATAGCATCTTGCTAGTCCAAATCTATGTTGACGATATTATTTTCGGGTCGAAAAACAAACAACTTTGTAAGAAGTTCTCTTGCCTCATGCAGAAGAAATTGGAGATGAGCATGATGGGAGAGTTAAGTTTCTTTTTGGGGCTGAAAATAAAATAGATGGATACAGGAATTTTCATCAACCAAGCTAAGTACACAAAAGAGCTCATTAAGAAGTTTGGAATGGAAGGTGGAGCCGATGTAGGCATACCTATGAGCATATACATGAGCTTAGATAAAGATGAAGCTGGAAAAGATGTTGATGTCACAAAATACAAAAGGATCATTGGATCACTCCTCTATCTTACAGCAAGCGGGCCAGACATTGTTTGCAGTAGGAATTTGTGCAAGATTTCAATCATGCCCTAAGGAATCTCATCTTGCTGCAACCAAGAGGATTATCAAATATCTTAAAGGCACACAAGATGTCGGCCTATGGTATCAAAAAGAAGGAGGATTCAACTTAAAGGGATATTCAGACTTTGACTTTGCAGGTTACAGAGTGGACAGGAAAAGCACAAGTGGAACTTGCTAGTTCTTAGCAATAGGCTAGTCTCTTGGTTCTGCAGGAAGCAAACCTCTATTGCTACATCCACTACAGAAGCTGAGTATGTTGTTGTTATGCTCAAATCCTCTGGATATAGCAACAACTCAGAGACTATGATATTGAAGAAAAATAAACTCAAATCATATGTGATAATATAAGTGCCATAACAATAACTCATAATCCTGTCTTCCACTCAAGAACCAGGCATATTGACATATACACCACTTCATCAGAGATCATGTTGAAAAGAAGGATGTTGTTCTTGAAAAGATCCATACAGATCTATAGCTGACTAATATCTTCACCAAACCTCTTAATGAAGCAAATTTTCAATTTTGAGGAATGGGCTCGGAATCATCAAGCTGCAATAAAGATTGCAGGGGCAAGGTTACAACAATAAGATGCTGTAAAAAGAAGAAGGATGCAGGGTGCTTGCAGTAACATGTTCTTGAACAAGTTACAGCAAGAAGAGACATTAGAGTAAGGGGAAACACTGTTTACAGTGATGCTAAGATGCAATGCAACAATGTAAGACATGCACAAGCTAAGGGGGAATTATGCTTGTAAGGAACCTTGTATAAATTTTGATGAGGACAAAACATGTAATAAATAGGGCCTAAGATCCCTTGTTGTTAGTTTGAATTGTAAAAGTTTAGACTAGGTCTAGGAAGCTTGAGGATTGAAGGTTAAAGCTTGAAGATGACTGAAGACCTTGCTGCCCAAAGTATAGGTCACTGCAGCAAGATACTAGAAGGAACCTAGAAGGATGCTATGAAAGGATGCTGCCGAGCAAAATCACAAAAATGGCTAACTATGAAAGAAGCAGCAACCTTTGGAAGGATGCTACAAAACAAGAGGCTAGCCGAATACGACAAAAAACAGCAGAAACCTTATATGAAGCAGTTACCTCGGATTGAGCACTCTGAGTTTCCGTTAGACATAATCATGTACGAACCAATCAGAGAGCGCCATCTGGAGGAACATATATGACAAAAGGATGATGCTCAGACTGATATGGCAGGCGCAACTATAGAGGTGTACAACCGCAACAGAATCGCATACGAACCAATCAAATGAAGACGCGTAACCACAAGCACGCTGCAGAGGAGGAAGCTCCCTTCAACGGGCAGAATCCTCATGCTTATAAATAGAACAAGACCTTGACTTGAAGACCACCTAAAACTAGCGCAAACAAGCATTCTAAAAGCTCTCAATCACATTAATCTTTTCATTGTCTTAAGTTTCAAGTCTAGCCTATTGCAGCAAGCATACTCTGTTTCAGAAGCTATCAGCTCTAAAGCTTGCTGCTTCCTTCGTTGAAGAAATCTTATCCTTTTATAGACTGTTAGGAGTCACTTGATCGGATGCTGCTCCTGATCAAGTGTTTTTTGCTCTAAATAGTAGAGCAAGTGCTTTGTGTGGGCAAGTAGAGTTTGGTCACTATGCAGCAACCCTGTGTGGGATAAATTGACAGTTCTTGTTATGTCTAGTTTGTTTAAGCAGTGTCTTTGTAAACCAAACTATCACTTAACAAAGTTCCTCCATGAGGAGGAGTAAAGAGGACGTAGAGGGATTACTCCACCCTCGAACCTCTATATATTGTTGTACCTATTTTTCTGCTGAAGCTTACTGTCTATTTTATCTATATTGTTCCTTGCTTAAGTTATCTTTGCATACAACATAAAGGTTTTCAGAAAACTCATTGTTTTAAGTATATTCAAACTCCGTTTTTCATTAAGTCTCTAGTATAACTGCTCAAGCAGTAACCTCTCTGAAGCAGTAAGCTCGGTAGCTACCTGCCTCCTGGGACTTAGACATTCTTTGGAGAAATGTTTGAGAAAATTTGAATGGGCTTATTCACCCCCCCCCCCTAAGCCTACTGGCACTTGTGACCAACAATGTTGCATACAACAAAAAGGTACTGCTCAGGTTACAACATTTATATGGATGCAACACATGTCTGCGAAAGAATACCTGAAGCAGCGCATTAAACACTTAGTGCTAGGAGCAATCAATTTTTGGTGTTTAATGCTGAAACCTAGGACGAAATAATAATTATGATTAAAGCGGCAAATATGCGCTTTTGCATTAGCTGTGAAAAACCTTTTGTGTCAATAATTGCAGGCGCGCGCGTAAGCAACTGTTCAACTTACACCATATTTACAAAACTGTCACTCCGTATTTTTAATAAAATGTTAGATGAGTGACACGTCAGCAAAGTGGATTGATCCTAGCCCTTTAACTATTCAAATTCTGGGAAGTTTTCAACAAAACCGATCTTCATCATTCTTCCTAAGATCATTCTTACTCTTGCACTCAAACATTTCCCATTTCTCTCTGTAAAATCCTTTCAAAACCCTAAAAATCTCAAGCATCAATCTGCAATGGCGCTTCCAGTGAAGAACACTATTGTTGTAGAGGGAAGATTGATAAGCCTCACTAGCTTACTTCAGAACCAGGAATATGATCCCGACTGCATAAGGGACATATTCAAGAAGCTGCAAGCCACAAAAATTGCAGGGTTTGTGGAGGACCATGGATGTGACTATTCTGAAGCTTCTGTGAAGAAATTTACTCCACTACTCGAACAAGTGAATCAGGGAAGAACATTATCTTTTCTGAACAGGGGAAGGAGTATGAGGTTTCAATGGAAACCTTTGGAAAAGCCTTCAGCATTGGTGCAGAAGGTTTAGGCATGAAGGCGCTACTGCAGTTTGGGGAAGACAGATCCCAGGATATGTGGGAGCTCTTCAACGTTGAAGTGAACGGTGAACTTAGAAGGAGCACTTTGAAGAAAGCCTTCAAGTCGAAGTACTCGTTGTTGCATGACATCTGCGCCTACATTATTGAGGGCAGATTGGGGTGCCATGACAAGTGCATCGATCTCCGGTTTAGGATGATGTCGGTGATCATGGCCGAATAACCTGTCAACTGGAGCAGGTTCATTCTTCAGAGGTTTTGGGAAAATGCTTCAAGGGCTACTCCTCGGAGAAGTTATGGGATTGCCATTTGTGTCATCTTGAACTATTTGGGCATCCCACTGCAAGATCCAGTCCCCATTGCTACTGGTAAGTTCCTTAGTAAACCAAAAAAGGAGAAGAAAGTGCAGCACAAGGAAAAACCAGCCAGCACCCCCTCTAGAGAGAAGTCAAAGAAAAATAAGAGGGAGCCTGCAAAGGGAGCTCAAGAAAGAAGAGAGCTCCTGAAAAGGTGGCCACCTAGAAGAAGACGGAGAAAGTCGTCAAGCTGTTGCAAAAGATGGAGTTACAGAAGGCTGTAGCAAGAGAGGAGGTTGCATCAAGCAGGATGGATGCAGTGGAGGAGACTGCTGCAAGGGATCTTGAAGGAAGGACAGAGGTTGGAGAGATGTTGGTTGCAACAAGGACACCCAAGAAGAGCTGAGCCAAGGTGAAAGCTAAGAAGCTTTGAAGGGCAGCTAGCCTTACCGTACCCATATAATGCAGCAGTGCATCTACTGTATCTAGGGGAGATGATCACACCATAGAGATAGAGGGTGTGGATCAAATACCAGCTGCTAGCTCGATGGAGGAAAGGGAATGAGCAGGGAATGAAGGAAGAGAAGAAGCTCCCATCGAGGTTGCAGATGATGGCGAGAAGACAGGAAAGCCCACCTACGAAGGTGTTGTGGGTTCAGAAGATGCCCCGGAAGTTGCAACAAGAGTAGTTGAAGTTCCATCTACTTCAGCAAAGAATAAGAGAGTTCTTCGGAAAAAGGATGGGCCCTGGAAGAGGATGTGCATAAGGCTAATCCAGAAGCTGCTGAATGAGATGTCAAGCAAGAGCTCGAGAGCCATAATCCTCTCCCTACAACAAAAGGAGGAGAAGGCAAAGAAGATCAGGGAGGGGCTGGTGAAAGACATTTTCAGACTCTCCTTAAAGATATTTGATGATCAGATGATAACCAGCCACCTTGTTTGGAAGGATATGAGGATGCAAGAAAGTTGGATGCTGCAGAACTGGGAGGATTGGACTGTCATGGAAGAATCCCTCATGATCTGGGCTGGAACTCGGGATGTCAAGATGTTGCTTGACTATATCCCTCCTGCAGACGCTCAAGTCAGGATTGTTGTGACCAAGGCTTACTTGGCTACAATCATTGTAATGAAGGGGCGCAAGCAATCCAAGCCTGTAGTTACTGATTAAACAATAGTGAATGCCCTGATGGCTGTTGTAGAGGTAAATTCATCTATGGGCGAGACGATTCCGAAGGATGCAGCACCTAAGCCGGTAGATGATAATTATGTGCCACAGCTGCACAAGTCCTTGAAACTCAGCCATGAAGGAAGGAGAACAGAGACCCCTATCAGGTCACTGCAACCTGATGACTCCACAATGAAAGTAGGGAGTTCTCCAACCTTGGATACAGTGATGAGTAGTCTATCTCCGATCGTGACACTGCAACAGATCAGCTAGGAGGAGGAGCAGGTGGACTACGAGGATTCATTCAAGTATCCAGAAGATGTTGCAGATGATAAGGAGCCATCAAATATCATCAAGTCTGTACTGACAGGTCTTCCAGATGCTGAAATCACCGATGATGCAACGACGAAGAATGTTGCAGAGGCAGGTCTCCTGGTACTGGCACAAGTTTCAGTACTGTCTGCTGCAGGGTTAGTAGATATACTAGCGTCACCTGATGCAGCAAAGGACTTAGAGGTTGAGCAGGCACCTTCTTTGGGTGATGCTGCAAGAGACCAGTCCACTGATGATGCTGATCAGGAAAGACTTAAAGATGAAGGCTGCAAGCATTAAGAGGAGGAACTTGCAGCTACAACAAAAGAAAAGGTGGAATGCAGCAAGCAAGGAGAAAAACTTGTTACAGAAGAAGCTGAAGACTTGTAACGCCTCGATTCCCATTAATTGAAAATCAGGTTGTCACCCTTTACTAATTAAAGAATTGATAAAATAGTTTACAGCGGAAGACTGAAAGGAAAACACGAGACTTTTTTTTAAACATAATATAATTATTTCTAAAACTCGTGTTTTACCCACATTTTTAGGTTAAACGTTCAAACAAATACTTACATGAGATAACAATATAGAACAAACATATTATACCAAAATATAAGTCTAGGCCCATCATCTACTATAATTTACATATCAAAATATGACATTATTCTTAAAAGTAAGTACTGTTTGGTACTTTAACGCAAAAAGGGGTGATGGAAAGATAGTTCAGCTCACTATACGTCCGTGTCATCATACGCCGAACCTGAAAATAATAAAAGTGGAATCATGAGACACCTCCGGAGAGGGATCCCAGTGGGATAACTGTACTCTCTAATATTCATTGAAATAATTAAATCATTAAGCACATACTACATGTTCGTTGGGCACGCTCACCCTGGACCATACATAACATAAAGGAATGTGGGAGTCGCTCGCCCACTAAACCTTGCTTTCATAGACCAGGCACTCTCGCCCTTATGGTCGTCGCCCGATAGTGAAGCAACTACCGGTTATAACTACGGAGCTTCAGCCATAGATTTTCATACATAACTTACTAATTTAATTATCAACGCATAGTAGAGTGTAGAAGTTACCCACTTTAAGATGACAGCTTGAGGATTGCTTTTGGAATCACCGTTCGTCTCAACTGCACTCGACATACTTAATCGTTTAGTTTCTTATGTCATATAACAAGATCTTTTGTATCCTATATTAGGTTATTAAATCTAAAGCATAATCACTAGTAATTAAATATAAAGACCTCATACCAAACATAAATATTAACATGATTCCATATACATAATTTAAGCATTTATATAAATTATACATCATGCAATATATATATTAGATTCATATATCGATGCTGATGTTATTATATAAAAATCATTAAACATGATTAGCATATAAAAGAAACCAATATACTTATATCCTAAGCTTTAGATATTTAAACTAGCAAATTCTTAGTCTTAAATTGATGCATAAAATATAAAGATGTAACAATTTTAATATTTCATATATAATTCCTAAAATCACAATATTATTCATATGATCATATATATTCATTTAGGTTAACATACTGAAAATTCATAAATTTTAATTGCTTGTACAATGAATTAACAATCATTGAACATGATTCACATATAAACAACAAATATACTTATAATTTAAACTTTAGGTATTTAACTAGTAATTTTAGTCTTAAAATGATGCATAAAATATAAAGGTTTGGGTCATAAAATAATATCCGGTACAGTATTGGGTTCAAATTATAACTATAGTAAAGTTTAGGGGTTAAAATATAATTTATGTAAAGTTTGAGGGTCAATCTATTAGTTCTTTAAGTTCTGGGGGTCAATCTGTAATTTAAACTAATTTCAGGGACTAAACTGAAATTAACATAATCTGTAGGGACCTAAAAGCAATTACATAGAAGTTAGAGGTTTAAACAATCAATAAGCAAAAATGGAAATTTGCAAAATAGCCCCCAGACTAAATCAAATTCACCGAAATCACCCCTGTCCCCAACCACCCTTTCTCCGTCGACCTCAGCCCCCACCTGCTCGGCCACCACAACACACGGCACAATACATACACACACCCTCTCTTCCTTCTCAGCCCGACGCCCCTGCTGCTCGGCCGGGCAGCAGCGGCCTCCTTCGCTATTGCACAGCGTCGCCGCACACGGCGGCGCCCCCTCCTGCTCACACACGCACAACACCTCTTCCCCTCCCCCTTTCACACAGCACGTCTTCCACGCCGCCGAGACCTTGCAGCTGCCAGTGATGAACGGCGGCGTCCCCTCCTTCAAACCCAGCGCACGGCACCACCCGTCGCGGCGGCGCCTCCCTCGATTTCCCCCCGATAACCAACAGCAAACACAATCAACACACACACCCATCACACACAACACACAATCAACACACACACACACACCCACACCACGGCGACGCTGCTCATGGCGCCGCCCCCTTCGCCTCTGCTCGGCGCCGCCCCGTGCGGCGGCGCCTCCTCCCTTCTCTCCCTATCTCCCCCTCTTCTTCCTCCTTTCTTTCCCCTATTTTCTTCCTTCCTTCCCCATCTCAAATTTCACAGCATACAAATTACACATATACATATATCTCAATTAATTTGGGGAAAAATAAATAGGAAGCAATTACAATTGAAGTATAAAGCACAAAAAAAAAAAAAGAATTAAATCTTTACCCTTCTACACCCAACTCTCTGCAATGAAAATGTTTGATGATGAATGAGGAAGAAAAAAAAAATACCATCTCCTTCCTAATATAAAGGAAAGACACGTGTGTGAAGAGAAAGAAAAATATCATCTCTCCAAATTTTATCCTAAACCTTATCTATTATATACATAAAATAAATAAATATACACATGATATGTAAACTTATACACATTATATATTACACACGTATACATATATAAATATATAATATTATCATTAATAATAATAATAATAATAATTTACTACAATAACATAATTTATATACAAGTATTTACTAAGCACATTTTATGTAAATTATGTTATTACATGGAATTACATTTAAAGATCATGATTAAATTCCATAAAATAAAAGCATTTACGACATAAACGAAAATCTTTGCATAAAAACCTAATATCATTTTTCGTCATTTAAACTTATCTATATCTTATCTTTTTACTTTCATCCATGATTGTCAAGTGAGTTGAGATCAAGCTCGGTTTCCTCCATAAGCAATCCTACAAAATACTTTAAAATCTCGAAAGAAGCATTAGTTCATAAAATACGTAAAATCATCGAGTACCACATAATTCTTAAATCATGACTTTAAGTAACATAACAGTTCACTTCGAATCATTTTTCAATTAAAAGGTAAAAGAAATTTTGTGAAATATGCAATGCAGGTTTTTTTTTTAAAACGGGGTGTTACAAGACTACAAGGAGGCTGATGAAGAGCTTGCAGCAGGTGGAATAGAAGAGGCCATGCAGCAAAAGGCACCTCAGCCGGAGGTTGAAGCTGCAGAAGAGATCGATGGCAGAGAATAGAAAAATGAAAGCAACGAATCAGTGGTTGTTCCATAAGAACCAAAGTAGCTAGAGGAACCAGAAGAGGTTGATACTGCTAACTAGGACGAGGATGCAGAAGAGACTCTTGAAGACATCCTCGGTAATTCCCCTGGATGATCTGATGGAGAGGCTGACGACTTCGCTGATGAACTTGACGAAGAAGATGAGCCTTCCACTTCTGGTGATGTAGCCTACCTGATGAAAGACAAAGTTGTGATGTATCCTGAAGCACTGAAGGCTTGGGAAGAATCCATCAGGAGCCCAATGCAGCTACCGGGATAGGGGAATGAAGAGAACTTACATCTCATGTAACTACTCCTGCTGAAATCTCAACACCAGTAGCTGCAAGTTCTCCAACCCCTGCAGAATCTTTCAGCAAGATTATCGCTGCCATTGATACTCTTTCCAGTGTCCTACAGGAACACAAGACGGCCAACCCTCAACCTACCATCAATCTGAAGAAAGTGGTGGAACAACTTGAGAAGATCCCAAAGGCCCTTCGGGAAGAATGGATAAAGCAATACACTGTACGGAACAAAAATGATCTGCAAGCCGCTGTCTTCAGAAGTGAGACGAAGCAAGCTCTTGGCACTGTCTCCGATACACTTACAGCTCATGGCAGCACTCTGACCACCATACAGATTAAAGTTAGCGAGCAGAGCTCTAAGGTGAAAAGTATGGATGACAGGCTTGCCAACATAGAGTTGCTGCTGGGGGAGATGCATCAAGCTATCCAGAGGACGGCTGAACCGCAGAGTGCAACAGGAGACCAACTAGGGAAAAGAATTTTGATGATGCCAAAAAGGGGAAAGAAGTCGCTAAAAAGTTACTAATTCATACCTTAACAAAAGGTGGTTCGACTAAAGCAGATAAGCTGCTACTGCAAGCTGTGGAGGACACTATAAGGGAAATTGATGCAGTAAAAGAGAATGATGAAGATGAACTGCTGCGTCCTAGGCAAAAGAAGAGAATGACAAGTTCCTCACCCCAGTAAAAGAAAGATAATAAAGATGATGATGATGCTACTGAAGGTGCAGGAGGTGCTGCAAGCAGGACAGCAGGGGACGCTGCATCCAAGGAGTCTGGAAGAAAGGATGCAGCTGGTTCTTGAAGGAGCAGGAAGAGAGGCAGAGCAGCAGAAGCAGAGGAGACTCACCTTCTTCAAAGAGGCACAAGATCTCTAAATGAGCCTTGCTGAAAATGGAAGATGAAGAGTTCTATGCTCCAAGGAAGACCGAAGTTGAGAAAAAGATGGAGGAGGAAAGATGGATCAGCAGATTGTGGGTGAGAAAAAATCTGAAGCTATGCAGCAGGTGGATGCAGCGCTGCAGAAGTTTCCGCCACAAGAAGTTCCAAGTGTTGATCAGTTCAATAAATCTCCACAAATTTCAATATTTCTCGACCTCAAGCCAACAAAGGATATTGATTTCTGGAACCTTGACATCTTCACGAAGCTAACTTTAGCCAGAGACAAGAATCCAACCTTTGAGCAGATCAAGTTGTACAAGATCTCGAGATTCTTGAGATACTTCAAACTACTCTGCAAAAGAGACTACTTCAAAGGTTATCCTAATTGCACTGCAGCGTTGATGAGCTATGAGCAAATGCTCAGAACTGGAAAGTTGTCGCTGCAACAGGAATTGTTGAAGGAGGTTAAGGAGGGAAAGCGATGGATTGACGATGGATTGATGATCTGGGAGGACTTCTGGGTGATGGATTGATTATCCAAGCACTACAAGAAAAAAGCTCATAGACAAGGGTTTTTAACCCTTGTCGTAGCTTGATTCAACCCTTGTCCTAGGTGGTGTTGTAGTAGGGTCTGAAAATTTTCGCTCATAGATAATGGTTTTTAACCATTGTCGTAGACCTCTACGACAACGACGTGACAATGGTTAAATACGTTGTCGTAGGTTGGCAGCTTTAAGATATGCGCTCATAGACAACAATTTTTAACCGTTGTCATAGACCCTTACGGCAACGGTTAAAAAAACTGTTGTCCCGTCGTTGTCTTTGACTCTACCATAACGGTTTTTAACCGTTGTCGTAGATATTTAAGACAACAGTTTAATTCAGTCAAGACCGTTGTCTTTTACTCTTGCATTTTACAATTATTATATATTGGTTGATATTTTAAATATACAAAAATTAAAATTCAACAAAATATACAAAATCAAAATATAGTCATATAAAATTAAAATATTCATCTAATAGTTCATACAACAAATATTCATTGTAAATCCATTAATCACATGTTAAAGCCAAAAATAAATCCAAAGCATCCAAATTTCACTAGCAAAACTACAATACTTCATCCAAAAACATCAAGAACCATTCACATGTTTTTCTACAATGCTAAGAACCCTTCACATCAAGAACCATCCAAAAACATCAAGAACTATTCACATCAAGAACCATCCAAAAAACATCAAGAACCATCAAGAAGCCATGACTATAAATATAATCTCCAAGAATCACCAGAGATCCCCAACGAATCAAATCCTACAATGCTTTTGTCTCCACTGTAATCTGCACATCATATTCAAGAAAAACCAACAATCTAGTCACAAAATAGAATCATTTGAAACAAAACAAATCATCAGCTGACCAACAATGGAAGCAACATAGACAATCATGAACTTAGAATTCTACTTCCTCAACAATGGGAGCAATCTGACTTTACATAAACAAAACCACAAGTATCAACAGCAAGGGCAAAACCATCATTATGAACAATCCTCGTTATCAAATCAATAATCAAGTATGTCATAAATCTTGATTATTCGAGAATGAAGTGATTCACATATCGTCAACATTATGGACACATCATATACAAAATATGAGATCTCATATTTCACAGAACACTTATTAAAACCAGTCACAATATTCATTACGTATTACCTAATATTCACAAATTCACTTGAATTGTCAGTTTCTTCATATGCATCAATCATGTACCATATCAATCGGGTCTTCTGAAGTAGAATGGTGGTCACCATCCCCACATCGATTTAAATCATCAATTGAGTTGGGATATTTTTCCCCATGCCATATGCAAGTATGGTAAATTAGATCCATACCATTACTCAACAAATGCATCCGAACAAGTTCAACTTTTTTCCTCAATAGGTTCCCACATGTTGAGCAAGGACATGACATTAGATTGTGATTAGGTACATTTTGCATAGCAAAATGTATGAAAGACTCCCCTCCAAGTTTATACTCATGTGAAATTCTATCTTTTAACATCCATAATTTGTCCATAGTCAGCCTAAAACAAAGAGATTTTATTAAGTCTCCTAACGAAAATTCAATATTTTCAAAGGATAGTCCACGATAGAATATAAAGATTTTCTTATCAGTTACACTCAAAACATACAAAGATTTTAATAAATGAAAATTCAATAATGCCATATTGATCTGTAGTATTAAAAGCATTAAGAAATTGCAAACACTAAAGTTTGGAAATCAGAGCTAAATACAAGTTACATATCTAGCACGCTTAGATGATAAGATATGACTAGCACTCTATCATTCAAAAAAGAGGGTTCGATTCCATTCAAACTACAATAGTAACAAAAAGTACATATTGCGCAAAAATACCGAGACGAAAACAGTAGTGTAACATTTATATTAGATATCATGTTTAGAGAATTAATCGTTGAAAAAAAAACATCAACATCAACATCAACATTTATATTAGTGTAACATTTAATTCCATACACACACCCAATGCTACTACTCTAATCAACATCAACATAAATAAACAGAGAAGCTCTACATGACAATGCCCACCTTTTCCAAGTTCTACAACACCCTCTAATTATTACACTGTCCTGTCTTTTTATGACATTACTTGGATCCTTTTAATTTCCAAGATCATTTCAAAATTTGTGATGCAATTCAGATGTTTCTATATTAAGAACAAGCAGTGGCAAAGAACAAAGAACAAGCTAGAAGAGAGGCTAAGAAGAAGAACCTTGGGAGTCGAAATTGATTGAGAAGAATCACCGGCAATGGCAGCAGCACCGGGTCAGCGGCTGCAAGGGTATAACTAATTAAGGAGGGTTGATAAGAAAACCTACTAAAAGTATTTTACAACTATAATAAAGAAAAGAAAGAAAGAACATAAACAAATACAAACACATGCCATGTTTAACTACCCAATTATGCAACTGTCTTCCAATATAAACCAATCCCAGCTCCTAACAAGCTGATAGGCAACTACTAAATATAAAGCGATATGGGAGTAATCATGTGATTACCATATCCTAAAACAACTTAATTGCATCTCTAGGAGAACCCATTTGCGTAAACCTTGTAATCATCAAAGTCCAAGTGACAGGATTTCTCTCAGGCATTTCATCAAACACTTTCTTTGCTAACTCCAAATCACCAAAGCCCTTTGCAAACAGATCAATCAACGCACACCCCACACACACATCAAACTAAAAGTATCCAGTTTTCACCAAAAAGCCAAAAATCACGAGCCCGATTTACGCATGTATGTATAAACAAAAAAAAAACTAACCAAGAATCAGCGGCGACGAGGGACACTGGTGGGGAAATAGTGTCGACTTCCAGTTAATCGGCACAGCCGGGATGGATAGAGGTTGGGCAAGCGTCGGCGATGGGCAAAGGAGCTCCAAACGCGACTAAGAGTGATGGAGGCAGGGGCTACAAACGTCGGGTAGAGGAGCTCCAAACGCCACGGATGGAGGTGGGGCAGCTACGGCGGATGGACGCTGGGCAAGAGTCAGCCACTGGCTCGATGGACAGAGGCAGGGCCAGCGGCATCGATGGACGGAGGCGGCGCTGCGGCGGCGACGATGACGGCTGCCGAGGCGTGGGGAGAAAGGAGTGATTTTAGGGTTTTCCATTAGGGGATTGAACTAGAGATTTCAAAATTTACTCTTGTCATTTTTAGATTTTTACATGTAATGTAAATGTAATAAAAAAAATTCAATTTAACTTAGTCTACAACAACGCTATTATGATATTACGACAACGTTAAAAACTTACTGTTGTCTTAGGGTACAATGACTACGTCTCTACGACAACCTCGTATCATAAGCGTTGTCTTAGGGCACAATAACTACGTATCTACGACAACCTCATATCATAAGTGTTGTCTTAGAGCTCAATTTTAACCTAAGACTACACCTCTACCACAATCTCAAGTCATCACCGTTGTCTTAGGGCTCAATTTTACCCTACGACTACACCTCTACTACAACGCCAACAAAAAACCCTTGTCTATGAGAGCATTTTTGTACTCTACGACTTCGGTTTTGTCCACGACAACGCCAATTTTGGATACGACAAGGGTTTTTTGACAAAACACATGTCTTAGAGGTGTAGTCTATGAGAGAATTTCTTGTAGTGAAGGATGAAGGCGCAGTTCGAGAAGACCTATTAAGAGTCGATATTGAATTGGTGGAAGAAACCGTTGAAGCCCGAAGAGAAAAATGAAGAGCCTGCTGCAACTTCAAGAAAACTGGATTTCACTGAATGAATGCAGCAGACTCCACCCCTTTACCTATCTTTACTTTTCTGCACTGTATCTTTCAATTCCAATAAGTGTCCAACTCTTCAGAACACAGTTCTTTGGTTTTTCTTTTCTGATGTGTTTTAAATTCAGTATTGATACCAGGGGAAAAAAAATAGAAAAGGAGCAAAAACTGAAGACTCTAAGAAAATAAAAAAAAAAAGGAGCAAAAACAGAAGACTCCAATAAAATAAAAATAAAAAAACAGAAAAACAGAGAACTCAAAAAAATAGAAAAGGAGCAAAAACAAAAGACTCCAAAAAAAATCAAAAAAAAAAAAAGAAAGGAGGAGCAAAAAACAGAAGACTCCAAGAAATTTAAAAAAAATATAAAAAAAACAGAAAACTCAAACTAAATAGAAAAGTAGCAAACATAGAAGACTCCAAGAAAATCAAAAAAAAAAGAGGGAAAAACAGAAAGTGAGCAAAAACAGAAGTCTCTTGTTTACTCTTACCTAAGGGAAAACTTTAGAATGTTACAACAACTTTTATCAAAGGTTTTGTCATCATCAAAAATGAGAAAATTGTAAGAAGAAGCCTTGATGGATTTTGATGAGACAAAACCCGTTGTAACAGTACTATACTTAATTGACTATATTTCTCATTGTGTATTTTGTTTTAATAAGTAGCAAAAGTCTGTCTTGAAGTCTTCCATTGAAACCTAGAGCTGTAAGTTGTACGCAACATGGAGAGAAAGAAGTCTGCATACAGTGAGCTACACTTGGAAGAGCTTAAGGAGAAATGTTTTGTTGCATGTTGCATGCTGGAAACTGCAACCTTCTGGATGCAGCAATCGCCAATAAGTTGTAACAACTGAAGAGAGACATGTTAAGCGGAATCAACATCGAAGAATTCAACATCCGCTGCATGTTTCTAATGATAGGAAGAAACATCAACTTCAGTTGAAGCTTCAGTGCTCGACAAGCTTAAGCATAAAGGACAAATTCAAAGACGGCGAGCGAATGAAGAGCAGCCACCTGGCCTGAGCAACTGCCTGCAAACTGCAACAGAAGGACAACCGCAATTAATGACGCTGGAGCTTAAAGAGGAGTTTGTCTCCACCTTTTTCAGGAGCGCATTAATTGGGTGTACCTTGAAGATCAAGAGGATCAAGGAGAAGGAATGCAGACCATCCAAATTGAATCAAACAAGAATATGCTTGAGCGTGAATGGATCAATGATTAGGATGTAGCAGCAGAAGAGAGGAGCTGAAATGAAGACGCGTGGAATATGCACACTTCAACTGGTGCATTCCAACAACTATAAAAGGAAGGAGTGAGGCTGAAGATGAAGGAGGACTGAAATTTTGAATCGCACATTGAACTTCAAGCATTCAGTGATCAACAAGCTTAATAGAAATATCCAACACTTTCAGTCCCTCACTTAACCTGAAGCAGAGCATTCCATCATTGAAGATATTATGAGTGTTTTGGCTTCACCACAGTTGAAGATTTTGTTTATAAACCTTTTAATATACTGTGTGTGTAGGTTGTTTTAATCAGTGTCCACAATTGAGAGGAAAAGAATCCTTGTTGTGTGTTTTTTGTCTTGTTTAAGACAACATCATGTGTGGATCCTGTCTAGTTACTGAAACCTAAGAAGGGAGTAAGAACTTTAGTAGGCTGGTTTGTGTCCTTAGAGTTGTGTTTAGTAGGAAGAGTCCTGTAAATCTAAAAGCTCTAGTGGATATCCTCCTTGTGAATGAGAAGAAATGATGTATAAGGCTTACACCACCTTCGAAACTCTATAAAGCCTTGTGTTATCTTTTACTGCTTTCAGCACTCATATCTTATATTTGATGTATGCATATCTATGGCTTTAACTTCATGTGCTTATCTGTGAATCTGGCATATTAACCTTGTGGTTAAAAGTGTTAGAAATTATCTGTTGAATTATCTATTCTTAAACAAATCCACTGTGCACAAAGCTCTGAGTGTGAAGCTGCAACAATAAGTTTGCTATAAGCAGAACGCTAAATTGTCAAGTTGCTGCAAGTAGCGATAGCTTTTAACAGCTTGCAGCGAATAGAGATAAAGCGAAGAAAAAAAGAGATGTTCATTCACCCCCTCCTCTGAACCTCTGCATCCACTTGGGACCAACAATACACATTAGTCACACTCGTTGATATGAAAACCATTTGACATCGTAGTTCTGTCAAACTTTTGATGCCACTGTTTGGGTGCTTGCTTAAGACCATATAAAGACTTGACAAGTTTACATATTTTATGTTCTTGTCCCGGTGCAACAAACTATTCAGATTGTTCCATGTAAATCTCCTCATCTAATTCTCCATTCAGGAATGCTATTTTACATCCATTTGATGTATCTCAAGGTTATGCAATGCAACAATGGCGATGAGTACTTTAATGGAAGTGATCATTGTAACTGGAGAGTATGTATCAAAGAAGTCATACCCTTCTTTTTGTGTGAACCCCTTGACTACAAAACGAACTTTGTACCTATCAATTGATCCATCAGCTTTGTACTTCCTTTTAAAGATCCATTTACATCCTAAAGGTTTTCATCCCGGTGGGAGATCAACTATTTCCCACGTATGATTCTGAATGATGGACTCAATCTCACTATTGATGGCCTCTTTCCAGAGAGGAGCATCTGAACTAGACAATGCCTCTTGAATTGTCCCGGGTTCACTATCTAACATGTATGTTAGAAAATCTGGACCAAACGTCTTGGCCACTTTGCTTGTTTTGCTGCGTCTTAGTTCTTCTTCAACGGGCAGAGAACTATTTACAGCTTCACAAGTTCTTTTATTCAAACTTATCTCTTTCCTTTCTTTGTTTGGAAAGACATTCTCAAAGAATATTGCATTCCTTGATTCTATGATCATTCCTTCATTTATATCAAGAATCTCCGATTTATGCACTAGCTAAAAATCGATAAGCACTACTTTGATATGCATATCCAATGAAAATGAAATCAATTGTTTTGGGGCCTATTCTAACCTGTTTAGGTTTTGGTACTTCGACCTTTGCTAGGCACCCCCACACTTTTAGGAAATTAAAGGAAGATTGTCTTCATTTCCATAATTCATATAGAGTCTTTTCCAATTTCTTGTGTGGTAATTTGTTGAGAATGTGATTAGCTAAAAGAATGGCTTCCCCCCACATGTTATGAGGTAAGCCAGAGCTTATCAACATAGCATTCATGATCTCTTTCAGAGTCCTGCTTTTGTGTTCTGCAACACCATTTGACTGAGGTGAGTATGGAGCAGTTGTTTGATGAATATTTGTGTATACAATTAACAAAAGTTGATATATATTTCTTTTTCTGGTAGATCCAATTGATGAAGAAGATGACTTTGTGCTGGACGAAGATGTGGAGACAAACTTGGATGAGGAGCAACGAGATGCATATGAGCAATTCTGCTCCGACACAATAAGAGCTGAGTGGCACATTCCAGACATACCTGATTTTGAGGACCCAACTACAGATGAGATTGAGCATGCCCCAACTGGTATGCAAAAAGGATCGATATTTGGGTCTAAGGTTGAATTGAAGAATTTAGTCGAGTATTATCATGTGGAGAATCAAGTCCAATTCCGTGTGGACCACTCTGACAAACACTGATGGCAAGTGAAGTGCAATCAAAATGATTGTCCGTTCTTACTCACGGCACATGAAAAACAAGGGATTTGGAAAATCGCCAAAGTTGTTTTGCCCCACACCTGTTCATATCAGCTGAATGCTAGTGCACCCCGCAGACTTCCATCAACATTGATTGGAGATTATTTCATCTAGAGGCCTCGAAAAGATAGGTCTGACATCACTTCTAGGGACATCATGTGAGAGATGAACGAGCGACATGGACTGAATTTAAGCTACAAGCATTCTAGAAGTATAAAACTTCATGCAATGAGAGAAGCATACGGTGATCCGAAGACGTCATTCAACGTGTTGAAGGAATGTAATCCGGGTACATATACCGCATTAGACACCCAGAGTAATGGGAAATTCAAGTATGTGTTCTTTGCGTTGGGTGCATCTATTGTCGGATTTCAGTTATATTCCAGACCCGTTATAATGGTCGACGGTTGCCATTTGAAGGGGCAGTACAAGGGGATTGGATTTGTTGCTGTGACTAAAGATGGAAACGATCAAATTTTTCCCCTAATGATTGGGATAGGAAGTGTCAAGAATGATGAATCTTGGACATGTTTTTACGTAATGTTCGAGAAGCCTTCGGCTGCCAGATGGCTTGGTTATCGTGTCTGATCAACACGCTAGCATCGGTAATGCAATACAAGATGCATATCCTGAAGCCTCTCATTGTCTTTGTAGTTTCCATATTCAGCAGAATCTAGCCAAGTATGGATCACACTTGGTTGGGTTGTTCCATACGGCCGCATACTGTTACGATGAAGACACATTTGATAGGTATGTCGAACTTCATGTTCTAAATATTTCTCACGTTTAAAAGATGTTCTACTTTATAACTTTGATTCTCCTTTTGTATGATCAGATACATGTCTTTGATTAATGACAGTGGTTTCCAGGGCGCAATTGACAGTTTGACAAAAGTTGGAGCTACTAGGCGGTCTTGTGTGAAATGCCCTATTCGAAGATTCAACTTCATGACCTCCAATGCTGCTGAGGTTTGGAATACTCATCTCATGTGGGTAAGAAAGTTGCCCGTTTGTTCCTTCTTGGAGGCGACTCGAAGGGTTATTGAAAAATGGTTTGCTGAGAGAAGGTTGACAGTTGATGAAAGAGGTCCCACTTTCACCAAGTTCGTGTATGACAAATTACAACAATTCATGCGGCAAGGGTGATCGATGGAGGTCCAAAGAATAGGACGAGGCAAATTCAAGGTCACTGATGGTCGAAAAATATATTTGGTGGGCCTCAATGACGGTGTGTGTAGTTGTATGTTTGTTGGTCCCAAAACTACTTGAGGTAGGCTTAGAGGGGGTGAATAAGCTCATCATATCTTCAGATTTTTCTTGTATCTCTATCGGTTCATTTCTAATATCAGTAACCTTTTGGGAGGTTACTGATCAGAATGGTTTGCGGAAGTTCATTACAGAGCCGAGTAGAAGATGTGCAGCTTTTCAGAGAGAGTACATGTATGCATGCAGTAAGTAAAGACGCAAGGATATATAGAGGTTCGAAGGTGGAGTAATCCTTCTACGTCCTCTCTTACTCCACTCAGGTCGGAACATTGGTTAAGCTGGTTGATTTACATAGTCCTCTCTATTACAACCCACCTTTAACGAATAAGTAGTAAGCCTTCACACAAATGCTTACCTACTTTTCCTTGACCCACACAGGATCCTACACTACCCACCCAGGTTCCTCACTTTCTCTCCTAGAAAGTGGTAAACTCAGCAGGACATTACTCCTCGCACTGAGTACTCCGAGAAAACCTTTTAGAAAGGTTTATCTCCTTCTTCTTCAACTGGGTGCAGCAAGCTTGGCCTCCATTTGCAGACTGATCTGCTGAAGCTTGCTGCTCGACTGGTAGACTGAGTATGATTCTTCTTGGGGTGTAGAGTGTTCGAGCTCTTCTTCTTTCATCTGCTCTTTTGAACACTCTTTTCTCTAAGGCATCCCCCTCTTTCTACGCTACTCTATTTTGAGCTCTTCTCTCTTCTTTTACGCTTCTCTCTATGAGCTTGGATATTCTAATGTGCTCACTTCTTCTCTCTTCACACTTTTCCAGTCTTCAGTCTTCCTCTTTATAGGTTGTGAAATCTGCCCGTTGAAGGTAGACAGATTTCCATCATTGATGCGCCGCACTCTCTGACACACGCCAGCTTTTCACTTTCCACGTGTCTTCTTCTAGTTGGCTCCTCTTCTCTTCTCTCTACTGGTAACTTCTTCTGTCTACCGGTAACTTTGACTTTTCTCCCATGCCTGCCTTGCAGCTTCCTCCTCTAGCTTCACTCTGGAGCTTCCTTCTCTGGCTTGCTCCTTCAGGTGGCTCGAGGCATCTGTAGCATACTCCTCCTTCAGTATGCTTTCGGCATGGTCTTCTCAGGCAGCTTCCTGTCTCACCGCATTCTTCTTTGGCGAGGTCTCTTTCAATAGCTTCCTGTTAGTCAATAGTATCCTTATCAATTTACCTGATTCTTTTTAACCATTTTCTTCGGTATCTTTCCTTTTAACACTTTCTCTATTTCTTTTAATCTTCTACAGTAACCTATCCTAAGATTGGTTATGAATATTTAGAGTTACTTTAAGGATTTGTCTCATCAAAACATTTTACAAATGTATCCAACAATTTCCCCCTTTTTGATGATGACAAAACCTTTACAGAAGATCAAAAGAATATAACCACTCAAGCACGGAAAGCATATTTAAAGTATGGCATTTTAGGGCATACTACTTTCATACACAAACCACATATAAATCTAAAAGAAATGGCACAAGGAATGAGCTTTTAAGAACAGAAGACATTTTATTTAGATAAGACATTTACAGTGCAACACAGTTAAGTAAAATACAATAAGCATCCTATCTAGATTCATTCTTCTATTCTTCTTGTTCTTTCATTTATTTCTTTACCCTTCTTGCTTGCTGCTGACTCCTTTCTCTTTCTTCTTTTCTTCCCCCTCACTTGATGCAGTCACCTGCTCCCAATAGTTTCTTCTCTTCGGCTAGAGGGGAGAGTTGTTGGGAGGTGTGAGAGGCGATGCGAGAGTGAGAGGGAATTCGTTTGGAGGAAAGTGTGTAAAGAAGCAGAGAAGTTTAGATGCCAGTAGCTTGCTGCCGTCTTTCCTTCTCCTTCAATCTCCACTCATCCCTCCAACTATCCTTCCTTCTGGTTCTCTTGCATCTCAAAAGAGAATTCACCTCATAGAAGGGGTGAAATCTCTTTTTCTCCACCTCTGGAAGTCTTTTGATCTTCCATGACCTTTCGCAGTTTCTTTCCCTTTTTGACATCATCAATGAGATGACGCTTTGGGGGTGCTGGAGAGGGGTCTCTAGCTTTATCCCCCTGCCTTGAAGAGAAGAACTTGAGTGCAAGCTCTTGACAGGTGAGATGGGAGTTGAAAGCTAGAAGTTCAACTCTTCTGAGAAGGGTTTGTTTAGTGAGTGTCAAGCATGAGAGGTGAAAATACGTGATTTGGGGTGTGCTTGGTTAATTATTTGCAGAGAATGTGTTATTTGGAAGGGGTGAAGAGAAAGGTTTCCAACAATCGGGTTCCATAAAGCTCAGGGATTAGAGAGAGAGAGAGAGAGGATATCTTTTTATGCTTTATGAAGAAAAAGAGTGCATGTATTTATAGGGATAGAAATACTCCCTGTTGCAGTTAGATCTTTAAGGATCTCATTAACCGCTCCGCTGGTTTCCAATAGGTGTTGACAATTTCCACAGCTTTATGTCTTTTCTCCTTTGTTTGAGATAACGTGGTCAACTGTTGGATCTCCACCTTTGGATTCTTGTGATCGCACGGCTATCATGCTTTTAGGGTTCTGAAAATGTAGTTTATTTCTGGAAAGGTGATCCATTTTTTATGCTCGCACGTTACCGAGAAAATCTCCAGTAATTGCTCTTATCTTGTAACCTCCAAGTGATCCCTTTTATCCAGTGACTTAATGATAAATTCTGATGTCAAGTAATCTAGTGTCCAGTACATTGGTGTCTAGTATCCTGATACCCAGCGACCTGGTGTTCAGTGACCTGGTGTTCAGCGATCTAGTGTCCAGCATCCTGGTGTTTAGCGTCCTGGTGCCCATCGACCTAATGTTCAGCGATCTAGTATCTAGCCCCTGGTATCTAGCATCCTGATATCTAACGTCCTGTCATCCAACGACCTAATCTCCAGTTAGCCTGGTATCTAGCATCCTGATGTCCAACATCCTACTATCAGCGACCTAGTATCCAATGTTCTGGTGTCTATTGTACTTTCGTCAGAATTTATCTTTTTCTTTGAGTCCTTCTACCTTTTCTATTGACTTAATGACAAGAGCTCTGATTTCTAGTAGCTTATCATCCAATAGCTTGGTGTCTAGGGTCTTGGTGTACAGCGTCCTGTTATGCCATGACCTAGTACCCAGCAACCTGATGTTCAACATCCTATAGTCAGAGTTTGTCATTTTGTCATGTTCCCCCTAAATTTATTATCCCTTTGTCAAGGGTACCTGCAAAATAGGTTTTCTCGTATAAGTACTCACACAAGTATAAGTCCTTCACGGTTAATGTTCCTTTCAGGAGCTTAGACTCTCTTTACAGCTCATGATTACTGTAGAGAGAGTTTGACTCCTTCAAGACTTTTTAAAGAGCAACGATAATAGTGTGTGCATGTGTTTTCTTACTATATCTCTTTAGAGTGTTAACTCTTTTAGATATGGAAAAGATAAAAAGAGATAATAGTAAGAGATGACAGTGATATGAAGAAAAAAAAAATTTGAAGATGTTGTTCTGCTTGATGATCGATTTGTTGCAGACTTTTTGTACAGCATACCCATGTTTGGGTTATTCCAAGGATTTTAACCTTTTTACCTTCAAAGTTTCCTTGATTTATACTGGAAGTTCCCCCTTACTTTATAGTCTTCTCTTTTAAGATGTGGGGTCACTAATAGTACTATTACAGGTTGCTTTGAGGTTTGCATAAGAAGGTGAAGCATTATAATATGGAAATAAACATGCAGGCTTCCTTCTCATTCTTAAGGGTCAAGTGACAACATTTTAAAGTCCATTATTAGAGTATGTAGTCACTTGAGTTCCTTAATAGAATAAACATGATTATGACCACAACAAAGTAAGATTGAAACGAGGTACTTGGTCATTGTTGTTCTTTTGAAAGAGTAGGTCCTCTTTTCTTCTTTGTTCTTGTCTGGAGCTTGGAGTGAGCTTCTTCTTCTTACTTCATTTCTTGACATCCTCAGCATTTTCTTCCATGGTAACTTGCTTGTTGATGTCAGCTTCTTCTGTATGCTCAGCAGCATGTCTTCTTTGTTGATCAGCTCCATGCTGGTCTTCTCCGTGATGAGTAAGGACTTTACTCCTTGTGTATAGCTTCCTTCTTCACAGTCCTTCCTTCAGCAGCTTGTTGTTCCCCCTCAAGAACAGTTTCTTTTCACAACCCAGCTTGATTTTCTACATCTTTTAGTTGTTTGTTATCTTCACATCAATCATGTCCTTTTAGAGCAAAAGACATTGAGATGATCTTTGATGTGAGGGTGAGAGAGAGAGAGTTTTAGAGAGAGGCTTTTTCACAGATGAGATTTGGATAGATCTATTAGATCTTTTGTTTCATCCATCTACTCTGATACCACTTGTTGGTATCAGATTGACCATTGAGCAAGGATGAATAATCCACCGGCTCTGATACCACTTGTTGGTATCAGATAGATCAGCTGGTGGATGGTCCAACCTGCTCTGATACCACTTGTTGGTCCCGAAACTGCTTGAGGTAGGCTTAGAGGGGGGTGAATAAGCATACCATATCTTCAGATTTTTCTTGTATCTCTATCGGCTCATTTCTAATATCAGTAACCTTTTGGGAGGTTACTGATCAGAATAGTTTACGGAAGTTCATTACAGAGCCGAGTAGAAAATGTGCAGCTTTTCAGAGAGAGTACATGTATGCATGCAGTAAGTAAAAATGCAAGGATGTATAGAGGTTCGAAGATGGAGTAATCCTTCTACGTCCTCTCTTCCTCCACTCAGGAGGGAACATTGGTTAAGTTGGTTGATTTACATAGTCCTATCTATTATAACCCACCCTTAACGAATAAGTAGCAAGTCTTCACACAGATGCTTGCCCTACTTTCCCTTGACCCACACAGGATCCTACACTACCCACCCAGGGTCCTCACTTTCTCTCCTAGAAAGTGGTAAACTCAGTAGGACATTACTCCTCGCACTGAGTACTCTGAGACAACCTTTTAGAGAGGTTTATCTCCTTCTTATTCAACTGCGTGCAGCAAGCTTGGCCTTCATTTGCAGACTGATCTGTTGAAGCTTGCTGCTCGACTGGTAGACTGATTATGTGTCTTCTTGGGGTGTAGAGTGTTCGAGCTCTTCTTCTTTTATCTGCTCTTTTGAACACTCTTTTCTCTAAGGCACCCCCCTCTTTCTGCGCTTCTTTATTTTGAGCTCTTCTCTCTTCTTTTGCGCTTCTCTCTGTGAGCTTGGATATTCTGATGTGCTCACTTCTTCTCTCTTCACACTTTTTCAGTCTTCAGTCTTCCCTCTTTATAGGTTGTGAAATCTGCCCGTTGAAGGCAGACAGATTTCCATCACTGATGCGCCGCACTCTCTGACACATGCCAGCTTTTCGCTTTCCACGTGTCTTCTTCTGGTTGGCTCCTCTTCTCTTCTCTCTACCGGTAACTTCTTGTGTCTACCGGTAACTTTGACTTTTCTCCCATGCCTGCCTTGCAGCTTCCTCCTCTAGCTTCACTCTGGAGCTTCCTTCTCTGGCTTGCTCCTTCAGGTGGCTCGAGGCGTCTGTAGCATACTGCTCCTTCAGCATGCTTTCGGCATGGTCTTCTCAGGCATCTTCCTGTCTCACCGCATTCTTCTTTGGCGAGGTCTCTTCCAGTAGCTTCCTGTTAGTCAATAGTATCCTTATCAGTTTACCTGATTCTTTTTAACCATTCTCTTCGGTATCCTTCCTTTTAACACTTTCTCTATTTCTTTTAATCTTCTGCAGTAACTCTATTCCAGTAACCTATCCTAAGATTGGTTATGCATATTTAGAGTTACTTTAAGGATTTGTCTCATCAAAACATTCTACAAATGTATCCAACAATGTTTTTCCAAAGTGAGTTGATTCCATGCGCGCACGCATATGCAGCTATCAAGTACTCCTTCATGACCTGTAAATTTTACCTACTTATTATAGTTGTAATAATTGTTCGTAAAATTGAACTTAATCTATGTTTACTGTAGTTATGCTAATGAGTCGGTTGCCTCACACGTGACCCCTTATTATACGACGCACTGGTTGAGAGGGATGTAGGCTTGTGAAGTTTTACCTGTTAACCTAACCCGACAGAGTGGGTTGTAGATGATGTGACGCGCAGATGTGTTTGTGTCCTGCCGGAACAACCAAAACTGGCCGGTCGACTGAAAGGCAAGCGAATAGCTTCTACTGGCAAACATTCGGGAGTGCGCCGCCTATCATTTACTCGTTGTGGTAACCCTGGGCATAACAGAACTACATGTTCTTAATACATGCACTACAATGATGAGTCTGATGGTGACAATCCCGACCAAGGTGGAAAGAAGACAAGAAAAATGAAAATATGTTCTATTTGTGGCTCAGAAGCACACACAAAAAGAAAGTGTCCTTTATATTTGAGTCGTGAACATGAATGACATATATCATGTGGCTATATTTGAGTGTTTTAGTGTATGTTTTAGCTGGCAATGACGATATTTGAGTTGCATTTGATGGTATACTTAAGTTCACACCTTTTAAATTGCATAAGTCAAATAAGATTTCAAGTATAAGCTAGGAAATCTAAAAAAATGCACTAAAACATGTAGTTCTACCAAACTAATACTCTAATAATCAAAAAAATCATGCAATTGTGTTTCAACATCTGTGGAGTTTGCATACACAACTTGGGTCATCTTCTTCCTCGGATACTCGCGCATCATCCCACTCTCAACTAAGAGTGTTGGAAATATTTGAAATATGTTTTGATGAGACAAAACCATAAGTAACTCTAACAAGCATAACCAATCTTAGGATAGGTACTGCAACAAAGTTATTGCAGAAGATTAAAAGAACAGAGAAAGTGTCAAAGGAAGGATATTGAAGAGAATGGTGAAAAAGAATCGGGTGAACTAATAAAGATACTATTGACTACAGGAAGCTACTGGAAGAGACCTTGCCGAAGGAGAAGCGAGACAGGACACTACAAGAAAAACACCCTACGACAACGCACTATATGCGTTGTCTTTGCTTGGAACAGGGGGTTGTAGTATCTACCGTTGTAAAAAATGTGTGCTCTACGACAACGCATAATGTGTGTTGTCTTTGGTCTTTACGACAACGCATATAAAGTGTTGCACATTTGTGTTGTAATTTTTTAATTCGCAACGCATTGTGCAACACATAAAGAGTGTTGTATTTTCCTAACAACAACACAACTTTTTGCAACCCTTATTAGCGTTATCTTTCTTGTTCTCTACTCAGATTTTTTGCAACGCTTTTTTAAGCGTTGTCTTTCTTGAAAAAGCGTTGTCTTTCTTGAAATATTATTTTTATTATATTTTGTACCCTGTAATAATTATATAATATTTATAAATAATTTTAATAAGCAACAAATGAATTAAAAACGTATTTTAACACAAAGTATACCATAAATTCTCCCACAATACGTCTAGCCATAATACTACAAATATATTATCCAATTTTACATCTAAAAACTCCACCAATAACGTCGATAATTTCAATCGTCTCAATAATAATAAAACTTTGTCCAAATTAAGACTATCACAACCTTCACAAAAACACCTTCGCCAAAACTCCATCATGAACTTCACAATCACTCATATCATGTCCTGATATATCTGTCAAACGTATGAAAAAAGTTAGAATGAATACTTATATATCATTTTATAGTTGTAAAAAGATTAAAAAATAAAATAAACAACATTGCAACTTAGAAACTAACCTATCCTAGTTCTACCCATTGATATGTTCTTGAACGCATTCAGCCCACTCAACACGCACTTCATCAATATCAACCAAACTAAGCAACTCATTAAAACTTGTATCACTCCAACCAAATTTTGCCTTTAAGTTATACAATTTCACAATAGTAGATAACTTTGTGAAATCAGTACATCCAGGAAATAACGGTTTCTCTACATCCTCGAGCAATTTTCCAGATTCGTTTGGATTTTGATCTATGTACTCATATGTCGCATGTACCATATCTACATCATTAGGTTCTTGTGCAACACTCCAATTATATTCATCACCCCTAAACTGATCGCTAGCATTCATTGTCATCCCTGACTTAGAGTTCTCTCCATGCCACATCCATTTATGATATGTTTTATCAATCCCCTTAGTCAACAAATGCAACCTAACAATGACAGCTTTCCATTTTCGAAGATTACCACAATTTGAACATGGACAAGATATTGCATTCACATCATCCGCATTTTGAATTGCAAAATGCATGAAAGACTCGACTCCAGCCTTGTATTCATCTGAGAGTCTATCCTTTAGCATCCATTCTTTGTCCATCTAAAAAACACATTAATTATTTTACTCAAGTAGGTATCTATTAATAGTGCAGGTGATCTCATCTTTTAAATATTAAGATTCGAAATTAATAACTATATCAAATTTACAACACATCAACAATAAACAACATATGTGTTTACGATGTGCAGAGGAGCAGACCACTAAGTATATGTTATGGTGTTTTGTTTGTAAATATTGTTGTAGGTAGCCATTAATCATTAAAATTAAAAGTTGGCTTTAAGAGATGATGACATGGCAAGGGCGGGCCCCAGCATTGGACTTTTAAAGCTCAGCAACTATTTTATCAGTATATATTACATCCAAGGATGAAAATATCGTGAAATATAGCGGATATATCGCGGATACGGATATTGCGATACGGATATTGGGTGTTAATGTTTTTTTTCCTGGGTATCGCGGATATTTCGCAAAATATCACAAAATATCGATATCGATATCGATATCGGTTCAGTATAGTATAAAATTGGATGGAAATTGGGAAATATCGCGGATATATCGCAAAATATCGCATGTATATCAAAATGAGCGATTTTGATTCACAAAATTGAACTATGTGATTTTTTTTCCTTACTTTGTATTATGTATTGTGTTTGATATTGAAAGTAATATATTCTCCTCACATCAATCTTTCATTCACGGATATAGCCATATTTTGTGGCTTTTTTAAATTTACATTCCTTTAACCAATTATTACTTCATTTACTTCTTTTTTTTTCTAATTTTTTTGCATGATATATTTCTATATATATATATATATATATGTTGAAGGCAATTGAACATTTTCTATCATACAATTTAAGGTTCAAGGTATGATATTCTCTCATAGCAATAACTCTCTCTCAACATTTTTAATTAAATTAATTTCAATTATTTACTTTATAGATTATGACTATTTTAATGTATCTAATTTATTTATTTTTTTGGATATAGGGCATTGACATTGGAGAGGAATACTTGCACCACTATATATATCACTCAATTGTCATTTTGAAGAACTCGAATTGGTATGTAAATTTAATCTTTTTTTTTTTTCATTTTAGTTGATAAAACTAGCATTTTATTGGTATATTGTAAATTGCTATTTTTAATTGTGCTAATTATATATATGTTACGTGAAGCATTTAGTTAACTTATATAATTTTATTATAAAATCATAATTTTACAATTAATTATTTTATAGTGAAGCTAGCATGTAAAATGTAATGTTGTAATTGTGTATTTACAATTAATTGTTATAATTAGTTTTAGTAAAATTTTAATAGTGCTAATTATGTATATGTTGGTATATTGTAAATTGCTATGTTTAATTGTTGGTATATTGTAAATTGATGTGTTTAATTGTGCTAATTATGTATATGTTAGGTGAAGTATTTAGTTAACTTATAAAACTTTATTATAAAATCATAATTTTACAATTAATTATTTTACAGTGAAGCTAGCACGTAAAATGTAATGTTGTAATTGTGTATTTACAATTAATTGTTATAATTAGTTTTAGTAAAATTTTAATAGTGCTAATTATGTATATGTTGGTATCAGTACTGCTTGGATCAAGATGACATTTCATCTACTATGTTTGAACCTCATAGGTCATCCTTTTGGTACTAGTGTATTGTATGATGTAATTTTAGTAATTTTGTCTTGTATTATGTAATATATTATCATTTTTCATTCAAAAAACAGTATTTATAATGCTTATTATCTATATGTTAGTTTTAAATATATTATTTTAATGTGATTTTGAGTGGAATATATGTAATGAAGTGTAAAAATAATCCCTAAAATTTCATATTAAATTTCCAAAATTTTAATAAGATTTCCGTTGTTTTTTCAAATTTTTTGCGATATCGATATGCGATATCGATATCGACATCGATATATCCGTAAAATCAAAGTTGCGATACGACATGCGATATCGATATTTTCATCCTTGATTACATCTTCTAATATGGCAGTATATATAATTAGCTATACATGTGCTACTGCTACACTAATAAAATATATACATGTATATATATATTATTGTTTATTAGAATAGGCTAAGGAACACCTCATAATTAGACAGATGGGGATGTGGAAGTTTAAAGCAATTTCTTCAAAAACCTTCACCCGATTGCAGATCATTCTCGTTCCATTCCCCAAATTTCAAAAACATTAAATGCAATTAGTTAAAAGGTTGCACTAGAATATATTGGATGTTGTATCAGATTTATATCATCTATTAGCTCATAACCAACACATATATATGTTGGTAAAATTATTCTTCTTACACTTTGATCTCCTCTAACAGCCGAACGTGAACTCAAATCCGATGAGTGGGACAGCAAAGCAGCATTCATCTAGGATAGACACTCTTAGTTCTAGACTATGCACAAAGCTCAAAAACCAAGAAAATTGAGCAACAAAATTAAAGAAGCTTGAAACCAGTAATGAATTTCCACAAGAAACACCAAGAACAAAAACATGAAATCCAAACTGGAAAGAAGAGTTACATGGAAAACATTGGCAGATGATAATCGATCAAAAACCCCAACATTCCGGATGCAATCAATTAAGAGAACACGAAACAGGGGAAAAAGGAATTGATCGAACCTGGGCAGTTCTTCAGATGACACCGGAATGATTTCCAGCTCACAAAGGGAGGAGTTCCACCTGCAATCGGCTCAGAACCTAGTGCGCCGCCGCCGCACTTCACCACTTTCCGTCGCCCGCTGCTTTCCAATCTGCAGCCGCTCCTCTGTTCGTCGCAACACCTTTGTTCGCACCGCCCTCCTCGTATTTGACTTAGGGTAGAAAACAAGTGAAGGAACCCTTCGCCGCCACCGCCGCCGCACTTCGCTGTTCGATCGCCACCACTATCGTTTTTGACCTAGGGTAGATGTAATTGTCACTGAGGTAGAATCCCCCAATTTTACTAAGGTTAATTTTTTAAACCCACATTTAGTTTAAATCAAATATATTTTGTGTAATAACAACCAAAGTAATATGTAGTCTAGTGGTTAAGCTTGTAGAATCCCTTAGGTTATGGGTTCGAATTCCACTCATATTATTTCATTTTATTTACTTTTGATTGTATTAGGTTCACATACATATATATTCATAACATCAATTTTTTGAAGAATATATTAATTTTTTGTATTAACTTTTGATTGTATTAGGTTCACATACATATATATTCATAACATCAATTTTTTTTAGGAATATATTAATTTTTTTGTATTTTAAGATATGTAGTTAAAATTACTAACAATGAAATGTGGATATTAATAATAATACATACCTATTAAAATTTCATTTTATTTTAAAATATTATATAATTTTTCCATAAACTAATTTATATTTTAAATATATCTTTAAAATACTAATTTTTTAATAATTATTTTTATTTTGAAATATAACTTTAATTATGAAATAATATTGATAACAATAATGTTCCAAAGAGAAAAATACACCATACATGCAAATTTAAAAAAAAAGGTCATAATGACAACACAACAAAAAGCGTTGCACAAAAGGGTTGTCTTTGCGCGAAAAAATGCGCTCTACGACAACGCTAGTTAAAGCCTTGCATAAAAGGGTTGTCTTTGCACGAAAAAAATGCGTTATACGACAACGCTAGTAAAAGCGTTGCACAAAAGGGTTGTCGTAGAGCGAAAAAATGCGCCCTAAGACAACCCTATCTCATAAGCGTTGTCTTAGACCTTAATTGCGTTGTCTTTGAGCACCTCCTTATACATAAAGACAACGCTTTTCGTTAAAAGCGTTGTAAATTTCTAAAAGACTACACAAATTCATTAAATGCGTTGTCGTAGGGCATTTTTCTAGTAGTGGGAAGCTACCTGGGAGACCATGTCGAAAGCATACTGCAAGGGCAACATGCTACAGAAGCCTCGAGCCGCCTGAAGGAGCAAGCCAGAGAAGGAAGCTCCAGAGTGAAGCAAGAGGAGGAAGCTACAGAGCAGGCATGGGAAGAAAGTCAAAACTTACCGGTAGAGAGAAGATAAGAGGAGCCAACCAGAAGAAGACACGTGGAAAGCGAAAAGTTGGAATGTGTCAGGAGTGCAGTGCATTTATAGATTAGGGAACCTACCTACCTTCAACGGGCAGATTTCGTAATCTATAAATAAGAAGAAGACTGACGAAAGAATAGAGCGTGCAAGAGAGAGAACGAGCACAACAGAAAATCCAAGCTCGTAAAGAGAAGCGTAAAAAAGAAGAGAGAAGAGCTCAACAGAGAGAAGACTCATAAGAAGAAAGCGCAGAAAAAGGGGGAAGATAAAATAGAAGAAAAGAGAGTGTTTAGAAGAGCAGAAGAAAAGCTCAAACACTCCACACCCCAAAAGACGCATGCTCAGTCAGTTAGTCCAGCAGCAAGCTTCAGCAGATCAATCTGCAAAAGAAGGCCAAGCTTGCTGCACCCAGTTGAAGAAAAAAAAGACAAACTCCTTCTAAAGTACTATCTTGAAGTACTCAGTGCGAGGAGTAGAGTCCTGCTGAGTTTTCCACTTTCTAAAAGAGAAAGTGAGGACCCTGGGTGGGTAGAATAGAATTCTGTGTGGGTCAGTGGGAAAGTAGGCAAGCAGTTGTGTGAAGGCTTGCTACTTACTTGAGGGTTGTAATAGATAGGTCTATGTAAAGTAACTAGCTTAACAAAGGTTCCCTCTTGAGAAGAGGCAGCGAGGACGTAGAAGGATTACTCCACCTTCGAACCTCTATATATCCATGCGTCTATGTGTGCTTATTGCTTAACCTGCATATTCCATAATAAGCTGCACATCTTCTATACTTGGCTCTGCATTAAGAGAAAAGCTTCCGCAACCACTCTAATCAGTAACCTCCCAAAAGGTTACTGATCCTAGAATTGAGCCGATAGAAGAAGAAAAGTTTGAAAATATAGTAGGCTTATTCACCCCCCCCCTAAGCTTACTACCAGCCACTTTGGGACCAACAAAGAGTAATGCCCATTGTCCACATGAGTGGTTGTCCTTCTGCTCGTAGCACATGCCCTCCGACAATGTGACCAAATAGAACTCTGGGACACCTTGTGGGACCCGGTGACCCTGTGCCAATGTCTTCTCAAAAAAGCCACAGTACTCCAACAGTCATGGCAAAATGCAACGGAGAGGGAGGGTCATTTTGAGGTAGTTAAGGATGACATTTGGAGTGAATCTATGCCTAAGACTGTCACACAGGCAGATCCGCTGCTCCTCGATATCTATGGAGCATGCAACCCAGTGACCGTCTAAGTTTATGACCGTCCAGACCTGAATTTTCAATGAAAATAATTAGAACCATGTACAGATTTTCAAAATAATAAAAAGAATTCAATAGATATTAATACGTACTTGAGCAGGGTGAGGAAGTTGATTTTCCCCCATGGAAAGCTCTCCTATAAGTCTTTATCCTCCACCAACGACCAAACCCATCGGTCTACAGTTGTCTTGCCGGTGTCCACCCCGAGCAGTATGAGGTGGAGAATCAATATTTTGTCAATCTTCATCGTGTCCTCCGCACTATCACCAAACTCATCGGCTCTGAATCGAGCACGGAGGTCAGACACGGTGACCCTAGATGACTCGGCGTGCACCCTCCAGTACACTGCCCCATCTGGTGCGGTGTGAATTTCGACTAGATTGAAAGTCAAGTCACCGAACTTCAACCCCGTCACTAGGGTAAAACCGCGCTTACCGAACAGACAAATACGTCTTTCCTGCCCTACACAGAACGACCTCTCGTGTGCAGGCATCTTGTCACCACGCACCTCATATGACATGAGGACGTGTAATAAAGTCTTGCAAGACTCTCTCCGTCTTCCACAGCATGAAATGGCTGAAACTCGTCTTTCAAAAGTCATGGAGACACTGTCGGCCCATCGATCGAAGTTGTTCCTTGATTTCATCAAGTACCGCAAGGTGAACGTATCCATTTATATATGCGATGGTACCCTGGCATGCCTCATGAACGTAATGGAACTCGATCTGTATATTTACAAATGCCAAAATAATTAAACAACCATGACAAAAATTCTAAGAATTAACAAACAAACTTAAAGGGATTAACGAATACAAAAAATACAAATTAACGAAGTTAAGAATTAACAAATTAACACAAAAAATATTAACACTGTAATAAAAAAAGTTAATTAATAAAAAAATTAACTAACGAATTAAAATTAACTAAGCAAATTAAAAATTAACTAGGAATTAAAAAATTAACAAACTAACGAATTAAAAAATTAATAAACTAACGAATTAAAAAATTAAGTAACGAATTTAAAAGTAGGGCTAACGAATTAAAAAATTATAGCTAACAATTTAAAATTAGTGCTAACGAATTAAGACTAAGAGTAAACAAATTAAAAACTTAGGGCTAACGAATTAGGGCTAACAAATTAAAAAATTATAGCTAACAATTTAAAGTTAGTGCTAATGAATTAGGGCTAAGAGTAAACGAATTAAAAACTTTGGGCTAATGAGTACACACTCTCACATATATATATATATATATATATATATATATACACACACACATAATGTATAAAAAAATAGCATAACACATGTATGTATGATATATGTGTATCATTCTTTGTACTACGTCCGTCCCAAAATAAATGACGTTTTAGCCTTCTGCACATATATTAAGAAATGTGATAAAAAGTCCAATCTACCCCTATTTAAGTTTAATTAATGAGGAATTTTTATCTCTTTAACACATTTAATTTGAGATGAGTAAATAGGGACGTATTTGGTATATTGCATGTAAATATGCTTTGGAATTCGAAAACGACAATTATTTTGGGACAAATTTTAGTTGCTAAAACGTCATTTATTCTGGGACGAATGTAGTAATATATATCTCCTAAAGTGAGACTTGTAATGATTAAAAACATTGAGATGAGTGTTAACTTGATGGGGTATATATGAGATAGGTTGAGTGTAGTGTCATCTGTCTAATGTGACACAGAAATTTGTAATGATGATCATAGTAGTTTGAATATTGATGTAATTATTATCTATAATATTTAATTCATATAGACTTAATTATCATATATTAGATCTGTACTTTTAATTCTAACATTTCGTAAAAATAATTTTTGAATATTTGAAGATAATATTTTAAAATTTTGAATATATAAGTTACAAACTAAGTAGAATTAGATAGTTTGGTCATTCATCTCTATCATGTAGGCATGACTTGATCAGTACACAGTCAATACCAAATTATCAATATATTTATTTTTCAAACATTACAAATTATCAATACCAAAATCGATTGTAATTTATATAATTCTCCTCAAGTCCCAACTGCGCAATATACGAGAGAGAGAGAGAGGAGTGACTGCTTTTTTCTGCAAAGTGTAAAATCAATCAAAGAAGCCAATGATGAAACCTAAATCCCTACCATTTGGTAAGTTTGTCCTATTTGATTTTCTCGTTCACCAAAAAAAGGTAACCCTACATACCATATCTATGTATATCTATATATATATATAAAAACAATTAAATAAAAATAACAATAATTAATTTTCCCTCGTAAATATACATATTATAAATTGAAAGAAAGTAATTACAAAAAATTAAATAAATCAAAAATAACAAGATTTATATTTTTAAGGATTGTAGGGTCCATTACGTTAGGTTATATCTATAGACAGGTAGATTATGATGTATATTTTATCTTTTTTCTCTATTTCATATAAATTATAATATTTAAATTAATTATTTTTTATTTTAAATTTAGTTTTAGTTTATTAAAAATATAAATTTTATATTTACATTTTGGTGCAAAATTATATTTAACAAGATTACAAATAGAAAGATAAATGACTAAATTAAAATATAGATTAGAAATTAAAAAAAAAGTTTTAGATTTTTTAAGAAATTAATAACAATGAAAAACACTTTGGTATAATTGTTTGATATATTTGCTAATACAAGTGGGTTGAATATTGAACTAGCTACGTTATTTAAATAAATATCAAGATCTTTAGTTATTTGATGGGATTTATATTTTTTATTTAACTTGAAATAATTAAGTTGTTTGCATTGGTTAGACCAAAATTTTTAAAGAAATCTATAATTGTGAATGCAAATGAATTATTTACTGACACATTTGTTAATAAGTATGAATCAAAAAATATAATAATATACTCCCTCCGTCCCCTCTTATTTTGCCTACTTTGACCGGCACGGTTCCTAAGAAAAAACTGTTTGACTTTGATGTGATGTGTTATTTTAATATTTTTAAGTGGCAATTTTGTAATTAATGTGTGCTTTTTGAGTGAAAAAGTTGTAAAATGAAAGAAATGGAGGGGTAAGGAAGTAAATTTTTCTTTGCCATTTTTGGACTGGCAAAATAAGTTGGGACAAGCAAAAATGGAAAGTAGGCAAAATAAGGTGGGACGGAGGGAGTATTAATTTGTAACATGCACAATATATATATATATATATATCTTTATAAAGTAACATATTTTTTAATTATCAATTATCGTTTACAATAAATATTTCTCAGTACTAAATTTGATTTAATTTACAATATAATGGGTATGTGTACAAAATTGGTATTTATTTAACAATTTCATATTTCAAATATAGAATTTAAAATTCATTGTTAAACATATATATATAGATATATATACATTTATATATATTGTTTGCATTTTTAAATTATAATATTTAGATGTGACACATTAAAGATAAAGAATTAAATTCTTATTAATATATAATTTAAGTTTAGATAATATTATTAAATTATAGTATTATAAAATTTAAAACTAATCAATCGTATATTACAAATCGTGCATCGCACGGGTATACTACTAGTATATTATAATAATAGGGAAGTTGGCAAAATTTACTAATTTATCATTTTTCCATCTAAAAATATCACATCAATTTGATGATATGTGAATTAATTTTTTTTTTCAAGATTTCATTTTACTTTTCTAAATTAATCTAATAATTGTAAATTACATGACTGTCTTAATAAGCTATCAAATATTATAATAAAAAATAAAAAGAAAACACATATAATTCTTGGTTAATGATACATTATAATAAAAGAGAGAAATTTTTTTTTTATATATGTATGTTATATATACTATTAAATTTTTGTTTAAATAATTATAAATTGTAAAAGATTCAAGTTAAATCTATATTACATCTAAAATGACAATAGTTGGTGATTACTACTAATTTGTCATTCAATTGCAAAATTATTAGCAATAGGAAAAAAAGGGAAAAAGAAAATTAAAAAAGAAAACTAATTTCTTTTCAATCAAACTTCTATCTCAAGCCATTAGAATTAAAGTTCCTCTATAAACCATTGTTCTACTTCTATATAAACAATGTATGAAATGAAAGTGGAAGTTTCACTAAATGAGGATGAACTTGCTTATTGAAATGGGGGTTAGAAATATCAAAATGAAAAGAAAAATAATTGAGGGTTGAAATATCAAAAGAGGAAGAAAATAAGTGATTAAAAAAAGAAGAAAAATTGAGATGAAAGTCATCTTCCCATATAAGCAATGCATATACCAACTCACTTAATGAGAATAAACTAGATGAAATAGAGGCTAGAAATATTATAAGAATAAGAAGAAAAATTGGTGATGAAAATAAGAAGAAAAATTGAGATGAAATTTATTATACTATATAAGCAATTTATATATAATAACTCTTATTTAATGAGGATGAACTAAGATCAAATAGAGATTAGAAATATCAAAGGAAGAAGAAAAAATAGTGATGGAAATAAGAAGAAAAATCAAGATGAAAGTCATTATACTATATATATATATATATATATATAAGCTATTCATAACCTTCTCATTTAATGAGAATGAACTAGCATAAAATAGAGATTAGAAATATGAAAAAATGAAGAAAAATTAATGATCGAAATAAGAAGAAAAATCAAGATAGATGTTTTTTTTCCAGATATAATGAGATATTATCAATACTAATTTGACAAATCTATTTATAAGTAATTGTATTACCGAAAAAAAATAAAAATCATTTAGCATTACAATAGTTGAAAATTTTATCAAAAACAATTATTTATAAAAGTTGAAAATATCAAATATTTTTATTAATATATAGACATTCAAAGTAATATAAATTTTATTTTTAAATGATATATCATTAAATTATATCATCAAAAATAGCCGTGCATCGAGCGTGTGCACTACTAATTTATTTTATAATTCAACATTTGCTTATTTCAAATTCAATATGTGAGTAAGTATATATATAAATAGAGTTCTTGAATTAATAAAAAATGTTTGATATTTTATGATTTTATTATGATGAATTCTTTTTGCTTATATTGCTTTTTGCTTGTATAAATAGAATTCTTTTTATAATTATTGCTTTGAATGTCTATATATTAATAAAAATGTTTATAACTTGCTTATAACTCAAAGCAATTGCTATAACTCAATATTGCTTGTACATAATTATGATGAAGGGTACATATTGCTTTGTATGTGTACACAATATTGAGACACATTGCTTCATCATAATCATTTTTATAACTCAATATTGCTTGTTATAAAAATAATTGAATTAACTATTGCTTGTACATTCAAAGTGATTCAAAGCAATTCATCATTTTATTATGTGAGCTCTCGAACCTCTGTTGCATTTTGTAAATTTCTAAACTTTCACAAAAAAAGAAGAAATATATTAATACTACATCCGTTTCGATACCGACACTGAGGTTAAGAAAAAATAATTGATTATTATTTTTTAATATAATTGAATTGTATTTTTATAATAAAATTGAAATATGAGGATATTAATATTGAATTTTTGTGATTTTTTATTTATTAAGAATGGTTTTTAAAATAATTGAATGGTATTTTTTAAATAATGATGAAATATGAAGATATTCATATGTGACTTTTGTTACTATTTATGAACTAACAAATTCGAGTTGGTACAAATCAAAATTAACTAAAATTGCGACAGAGTGAGTATAATATTTGAGAAAAGTTACGTAAGAAAGGCTAAGTTGAGAAAAGGTAGAGAAGTGACCAAAAATCTAAAGCAAAAATAGCAATCATATCCGAATCGAAAAGGCAATAAACATTCAAATAAAGATCTTAGTACAAACCGACAAACACAATCTTGTTTCAAATAAAATTAAGAAAGAACCCTAGTCTATGCCAATGGGGTGGATCCCACCACCTGCCATGTCATCATACCCTGCGGACAGGTGCCCAAACCCACCCCATTTTGATTGAAAAACAAACCCTAAAACAAGATTTTGTCAATAAAACCCTAATTTAAATTTGATCTCAATCTAGCTAAAGCTAGTTCCTATTTTAATTTCATCAATACCCAAATTGGTTAAGTATTAATAAAATTAAAATAAGAGCAAGCAAGGACTGACATGTAGTTGCAAATATGAAGAGACAAGAAATGAAGAAAGAGATACTCAAAAGCAGTCTAATCATCATATGTTCTTGGCAGTGCACCAAATGATGAAGGGGTCAGATCAGGTGGCGCCACCGCCTCGGGCAGGGGGCGCACGGCGGTTCCCAACCACGGTCAGCTTCAGCGCCTGCCCGGAACCGTCCCTCGCCGGGCTGAACCTCGCTGGCAAGAACTCATCTGTCTCACACTCAAAATTTGAGTTCTCAAAGTGATTATTCAATGCTTCCATCCCCTATTCATTATTTATATATATCAAACACATATTTCACCCAATTTATTATATGTATCAAACACATGCATATATTAACCTGAATTGAGGCTGAAACGATCTCGATTTTCTTGGACCAGTTAATAGAATGGACAAAATCCCATTTTTGTAGATTAAAGGCTCTGAAACACCTTGAAACGGCTCTAGAATCAGTGAAGTTCACAAATGCAAAGCCTCTGCTTCTTTTAGTCCTAGTAAAATCCAAAGAAAAACATTAGTAAACTTTTGATATCAAATGATATATATATATATATATATATATGAATTAAAGAATCATTTACCTAAAATCAATTGGTAAGTAGACAAAGTCATAGGCACAAGTGGAGTTAGGTTGTTTTCTTGAAGTTCCCTCTTTTCTGAGCTTATCATTCTCTATCGAGCAAAATTCATCCAACACCCTTATCACCTCTTTTCTTCTGCAAGAATCGATCATGTGGACCAAGAAAAGTTAAAATACCAAAAATGGTAAGAGCCCTTTTCAGACCAAGCAAAACCCTAGTGAGAGAAAGTAGAGGAGAAAAGATGAAAGGATGCACATACGAGCAATCATAAGGGATATTCTTGATCATGATTGTGGTTTTTGGTTCATCCATATTAATAGGCATCACTTTATGGGTCTTTACATCTGATCTCTGCATGCCTTTTTTCAAGATTAATCTCTTCTTTTCATTACATCCCACGCCATTTCTGTTCACATCAAAACCTCTTCCAAGCTTCTCAAACTTACACCTCCAAACAGCTCCCCCTCTTCCTCTTCCTCTCTCTCTCTCTCTGGGTTCTCGCCTCGTCCAACCTTGTGTTGTAGCCTCTGCATGGGGTAGCGGCGGCGGCGGCGGTGGCGGTGGCGGTGGCGGGCCATGTGGGGTGTGGGCGGGGTAAGACGATGTGTAGAAAGGAGGTAGTGGTTGTGAAGAGGGTATGTAGGTGTAAGTGAGATTATAGTGCGAGAAGAAAGATTGCGGCGGCGGGCAATGGTGGTGGAAGGTGGCGGCGTAGGGCGGTGGAGCGATGGGGTGGTATTCGGGTGCGAAAGGGTTGAGGATAGTTGAAGTGGGAGAGTGACGGTGATGGCATGGCCGCTGAGAGAGAGAGATGGAGGCAGTATATATGGGGAGAGAGAGAGAGAGAGAGTTACTAATGATGGAGAGAAAGAGTTAAGACATTAATGAAGAAGCTTCAGTAAGAGAGTGTCAGAGAGAGAGAAAGGGATTGTTTGGAGAGTGAAGGTAATAATGAGTGAATTGGTTTTTTGTGGAAATTTATAGGAATTAAAAGAAGACCGAAAAGGATAATGAGTTGGAGTAAAAGTGAAGTTGGGGATTTGAGATCAAATCACTGAGTGAAGTGTGGGACCCACGAATCGGCCAGTCCTTAAAGGGTCATTTCAACTTTTCAAATCGGATTTGCACCAAAATTGTTTATTCGTCTAAATTAATATTAATTAAAAATAAACTTTTCTTTTCTAAGCTTAGGATTTTTATAGTTCTTGATACTTTTCCGAATATCATATCCAAATATCCTTCTGTTAAAAGTATTGTACGAAAGTCCCTCATGTTTTCAATAATTCGGCGCACGTGTCCCTAGAATAGTTAAGTGTCTTCCACGCGCTTTATATGCATTTTTCTTTTATTTTATAAAATAAAATATTAATTTAAATAAATATTTTTTTTCAATCCATCATATTTCTATATCCAATCACTTTCAATAATAATCAGGCTCAACATGCTTTCGTAAAATAAATAAACTCTTTGGAATTCATACCTTTCTTTGACCAGAACAGCACCGGGTGAGGTGGTTTGCAACACCACCAGCTGGAAAATTACTGCCCCCAAACCGTTTTACGAACAGCTCCTCACTGTTCAACTTCACCCTCAGGGAAGTTGGTCTGCAAGTTATCCAGCTCCTTCAGCAACTGCCTAGCACAACCTTGGTTCGTTTCCTACATCAGGTGTACAAGGTGATCCTTCCAATGGATGAACAAATCAAACGGAAACACGTTGAAGCAAAAGCCTCCTTTTTATTAAGAACTGAAATATATATTTATTACATAATCTGTAATCTCCTTTTGGGATGAGCATACTAGATCGGCCTCTCATAGAGATGGCTGTGACTCGTAAACACATAAACTAAAACTAAAAACTTAGAACACTAAGATTATACACGAAAGTTTTTATTTTGAAGAAAACTATGGAGAATTTCTGATGTCCTTAGCTTTCTTCTGCTCCCCTTATTTATAGATAGAAATCCAGACTTGAAGTGCGGATTCCAAACCTGCTTAAGCCAGCTGTCCACCTTTTCTGAGTGGATCAACCACTGAGTGCGTAATTGCCAGCTTTTCTTCTCGTGACTCATCCCATGTGAAATTGTCGGGGAATCTGCTTTTTCCTCTCGTGACTTTTCCGCATGCGATGTTTGTGGGGCGTGACTCAGCCCATCTTATCTCTGTCGGGAATCTTAGAAATTTGGCCTTCGTGGTCCCCGCGGATAACTTTTCTTTTGGGCAGGCCCTTTGTCCTTGTCTGCCCCTCTTTCTCGTCGGTCGGGTTTGGGTCGAAACCCTTTCCCGAACTCGGGTTCTTTCTGCTCTGGGCATACTTGGCAAACATGATATGTCCATCGGCCAACATGCGCCATGTTGTAGAATTTCCGGTAAGTCTCTTTGCTTGCCGGAAGCTTGTTTTCCCAAAGGATCCTTCTTTTTGTTTCAAAAAGATCCTCTGCAAAGCTCGTCGTTGTTTCTGTCATGGAATTCAGCAGGAAAGATCCATTTGTCGAATTATGAAAGAACTTGAATGGGTACTTGACCTTGTCCATTTCAGTTAGACAAACCCATAATCCCCATGTTCGTCGGGTAAAAGCTTCGTCTTCAGTGAATGCTCCTACCAAAATTGGAGTATCCTCCGGAACAACCGTCTTGATGTTTTTCAAGGCGTTCCCGTCAGGTCTCCTCAACTTGATGAAATGAAAGGCTTCATGTAAACCCTTCTTGGCTGGTTCTGGAGCTGCACTAAAGAAATACAATTCCAGAATATCACCTCTGGCCAAATGTGGATTATTGGCCCAAGTCTCGTGCACTGTTGTCCCAATCCATTTCGGAAGTTTCGAAATTTCTGGGAACCCTGGTGAGACGGTATAGATTGAAGCAAGAGCTCTAAAGTTATACCATTCATGTACTTCGTTTGGATGACTTCCTGGTTTCATCCAAACTCTTGGGTATTTTCCAGAGATATCAATGATTGTTCTCTCTGGATGGATACCCATCATGGTGATCAGCTTCTCTCATTGCTTCTTGTAAACCTGTATAGGGGAAACTAAACGCTCATCAGTTTGAACCTTAGTTTTGCCAGTCTGTGGCCTAAGATTCAACTCTCCCTCTTTAACCCCAGAGGTGCTGGGTTGACTTGAAGACTCGGGTTTTGACACCAGAGCTTCAATATTTGTTCCAGTTGGTGCATCCTCAAGGAATGCATCATCTGCAGAACTCTTGGTTATGGTATTTCAATCCATAACAGTCGGGTTAGATGACCCGCTCTCTTGTTTCCTTCTTTTGCATCGTTGGAGATGCAGCCTAGAGGATAGGCCCTTGTAGCACCGTGAACAATTGTCCATATGCATCTTGGCATGCTCGTATTAGACCAGAGACGGATCTCTGATCAGCCTGTTGGAGTCGCTGGCCGGCGACTTCTGCGTTAATGCATAAAGCATCAAAGCCTCGTTGTAGGCTCTCCAGGTTTTCCCTGAGATGCCTGACTCGTTTGAGGACTTCGTCAGCGATGTGTCCTTCCATCTCGTGTTAGGAAATCTGCAAGAACATTTTCATGAGATTTCACAATGACAATATCGTAATCATAATATTGACATTTAGCCTGCCATCTAAGTATCCTAGCTTTTTCTGGTTTAAATTCAATTTTATTTTTCAGAAAAGCTTTGACACTTGAATTATCTATCTTCAGGATGAACTTCTTGGCCAGTAAGAATAAAGGCCATTTTTTGAATGTCTTCATGACTGCAAAGAATTCCTTCTCGTTGATATGTCATTTTGCTTCACTGTCTGCGAATAAACCGCTGCAGTATCTGCATGGCGTTTCTCTATTTGGTGTAGCCTTCATTAGAACTGCTGCCCACCAATGATCACTGGCGTCTATGTAGAAAACCAGTTCATCCTCGTCTTGGGGTATAGCAAGTTTTGGAAGTTGTTGACAAACCTCCTTAAGTTGCTTAATCTCTTCTTGGTGTTTATCTTCCCAGATGAATGTTGCATCCTTCTTTAATAATGGGCTAAACACCTTCCTGTAATTTGCCAGATTGTTTATAAACATACCGGCGAAGTTAACAACTCCGAGAAAACTTTGAAGTTGTTTCTTGTCTTTGAGGATATCTGGAAATCCCTGAATCTTTTCCACAATATGGTTTTGTAGGATGATTCCAGATTCGTCGATCTTAACTCCAAGGAATTCGATCTGTCTCGTATTAATTACTGCATTCATTTCCGAAAGCACTAATCCTTCTTTGTGACAAACATCTGAAAAGATTTCCAAATGTTTGAGGTGTTCTTTCATGTTCTTAGATGTGATGAGTATATCATCGATGTAGACAAACATGAAGCTGAAGTAATCTTTAAAAAGATTATCCATCTTTCTTTGATATATCTGGGGAGCGTTTGCAAATCCCATGAGCATCACATTCCAGATATAATGTCCTTGTGGTGTGGAGAAAGCTGTAAACTTCTTGCTTTCTTCCTCCATCATAATCTGGTAGAATCCAGACTTACAATCGAATTTAGAGAATACCTTGGCACCTTTGACGCTGTTGACCAAGTGTTCTCTACTCAGGATGTAGTATCCATCGAACTCTAAGATGTCATTAATCCCTTTGTAATTAATAACAAGTCTTGGTTTTCCTCGCTTGATTTCTCCATGATTTCTTACAAGAAATCTCGGACTGCTGTATGGAGAAACTCCTTGTGAGATCAACTTAAGGTCTAGATGTTCCTTAAGTATTTTCTGCATATCCTCACGATCCTCTTGGTTCATAGGGATTGGCTTGAATCTTACGAACTCTTGTTCCTTTCCAGATTTAACCTTCAGGGATGCTTTGAGCTCGTTCTTGTTCCACCATGCCAAAGGATTTTCATTATAATTCCTTTGGATCTTCTTCTTGATGTCTTCGAGGGAAATCTGTTCCTCGATAGAAATCTCACTTGATGAATTCTCCAATAGGCTCATTATTTCTGCAATAACTATTGGAGGAACTTCTTATTCATCTTGTATCCTAAATGAATACAAGTGATTATCCCACGCCTTGATCCCTGGTCTGGTATGTCCAAACTGTCGGTAGGATAAGAGTGCATCGCTAAATCTCCTTCTATCCGCCATTTTTGGATGTTGAAGTTTGGCTTTATCACCACGCTTGCTGCGAAAAGTGATAGGCATTTTTCTGTAGAATGCCTCTCATAATCTTTTGACAATAATCTTATGATCACATAGTGTTGTGAAAATAAGTCTTCTTGCCTCATTTTCCTGTGTAAAGCGCTTGAATGTTTGTAGGAAATTGTTACCTAACAATACATCTGCTCCTGTATCATGGAAATAGATTGGTGGCATCTTAACTTTGTACCATGGGGTACCGCCTGCTCCTCCGATCATTATTTCCGCTTGCTTGATTCCTTGGTTAAGGGTAAAAATCCTTTTAGAGAAATCCCTTCCTGCGATAGCTGGTAGATCTTCTCCAATTTCTTTAGGAAAAACCTCCTGCTTTGCAGTACATATCCCGACGCTTGAATCGATGTAGGCGGCGAAATACTCGGCCTTGTATTCCTCATATATCATTCCGATAGAAATGTATATGGAGAATGGACTAGTGGTCATCTGATTCTATATCTTTTATTGGCCACTGTGAACTTCATTCCATCTTGTAATCTTTCCCAAGGTTTGTGTTCCTCGAGAAACTCAATCCCCAATATCAACTGATCTGAGATTCTTCCTGGAACTCCTCTGATGGTCAATTCCATTTCACCCATTTTCAGGGTTCCTTGAAATCTTCCAACTATTGGTTGTTGCAGGTAATATAGGGCATTACATGGTAGTGTATTTTCCCCTTGAGTAATGTCGACTATTACTTCAACTCCTCTCCATCCTTCCGGGCACTTTACTTCTCCTTGTGTTTTGAAAACATTTGGGATTTGCTGAATTGTACTTGGTCTCTTTTCTTCCCAACGGCTGCTACTCATTAGCCTGTCTTGTTGGAAAGACATCCGCCTAGGCTCAATTCTGAGACTCTGGCTCTCGTTGAAGACGGGTTGATCTTGGATCCTCATATCGATCTCCTTTATGGTTGGAGATTGTATGAATTCTGGTAGAACCACCCCGGTGAAGTCCTCAAAGATTCTTGGAACTTCGATAAATTCCTTTCTCAAGAATACATCTGAATGATGTGTATTCGAAATAGCGTAGGAAATCTTGTATGTGATCGAGTAGGGTCTGTTCCCTTCTTTCATCAAATCACTTCGTTTGAAATCTTGATGAAGGGTTAAGACTCGGTTGAAATCTCGATCTCCCAGATTGTATGCAATCCTTGGATAGACATTGAATGCCAATTTTCCTGCACACAAATTTCCTGTAACAGCCCCAAGGTATGAATCCTTGAGATTTGAGATTCGCTTATCACTTATTGCAAGGTTGAGTAGCGAATCTACTCCTTCTTTGAAGGTTGCTTTAATAACAACTCTTATGGCTCCGATATGAATCCATGAGAGTGTATTTGCAACTTCTCTTTTGACTCTGCTTTTGATCTCCTGTATCTCTTGGTATGGGATCAATTGCATCTCGATCAAGTTACCAGTGAATTCCATCAGGATGGCAAATTCTCCGGTTGTTACTCTGTGGATAATCTGGTGTTTTCTGCTACGAAAACCAATCTTATCCAATGCTTTTTCCATAGCTCCAATGGTGAAACCATCGTACATTTGGAGCTTTGAATCTTCTTTCATAATCCTCATTAGTCTTATGAGACACCGTAGTGTGGGAGAGGTATCCGGACATATCCTCTCTCACCGTTGTTTGAAGAATTTCTTCTTCACTCTGATTCTGAGCTGGATTCACTTCCATCCTCAGAATAGATCTCTTCTTCGTAGATGCTTTCATCTGAGAGTAGATCCTCAAATTGATACACCTGTATAAGATCTTGTAGTAGACAGCTTCTTCGAGTTCGGGTGTTGCCTCGAACTGTCTAATACCTCGTTTCTGGTTTTCTGGGCAGTCTGTTGAGATATGCCCTCTTGCTCCACACGTCCAGCAATTACAATCTTTAAAACTTTCGTTGGCTCTGGTGTGAGCACGTCTGAAAGTTCTCCTTTCTGGGGTTCTGCTGGAACTTCCTTGACCAGAGCTTGTAAAAACCCTTCTCCTGTTTGTCGTTGGTCTTTGCCCAGATTTGTAACTTCGGGCCTTTTATTTTGACCAAACTCTTCTTGGTCTCCATGAAGACCGACAATTGTCTCTCATGGTGTTGCTTCCACGGTGGTATGGATGGCTTCGTTGTTTCTGCCTCTTATGCCTCCGTGGTTGACCTCCAACTACTGTTGGAATGTCATTTTCTTCGCAACATAAATGAACCATTTTATTGATTCCTTTCAATCTCTTGTAGTTCTTGTAGAGTGTCACTTGATGACACCATTCTGATAACTTGGCTTTTAGGAAAGACATCCTTCTAGCCACCGTATCTAAGTCATCTACACTCTTGTATTCCCTGATCAACATTTCTCTCCAGGGACTTGGTATCTTCGCAAAGAACAATTACGAAGCTTCTTTGTCATCCACCTTAGACTTCCATCGGTACTCGGTGAATAACTTAATATATTCGTCAATATGACAAATATCATGCAACTCGAGGCTGTAAAGGGCTTGGTTATATCTTTTTCTTTTTTCTTCTTCAATCCCCTCAAAGTAGCCTATGCCGATAAAATGGATTTTGAATAATTTGGCCCTATTATCGACAATACCTTTCAATGACTCACCAGTAGTGATGTTGTTTTTCATCTCTGGTGCCAGTCATATCCCACATGATCTTTACGGATCCTTCCAGACTCATCTCGAGTAGTAAGATGAATCCTTCTTTCATAAGATTGAGGGTTCCTGCTGCAATCCTCATAGCCGATGCCCAATCATCGATAAGGATTTCACGGTTCTTGAAATCTGGGATGTCCAGATTTAGCATCAACCCATACGGATGTATCGGTCTAGCTGTGATTTTCCATAAGGCGTGTTGAAAAGATTCGGCCTTTTGGAACATGGTCGAGTTCCTATAACAGCGATAGGATCTCTTCCTCTGATGAAATCCCCTGCGTGTGGCATCTGTTCGTCCACATGATGTGATCCGGAACTTTCTGCTACATTGGGATTGACTGGTGGTCTCTGCTGTTGATCACGAGTGACCAATGCAGATTCATCTCCTGCGTTCATCTTTAGATCCACAATTCTTAATCCTGCAAAGGATTCGGTTAGGTCAGTAGATCTTGCAGATTTATCCTCTCGAAGTCCATTACTTGTTTGTAACAGATTTTTCTCTGATGATGGCAATGAGCTTTTCATCATCGGTCATTGGTCGTACAACTTCAGTTGGTTTCCCATCTAGGTGTAGGTAGGGAACTGTTCCGAAATTTATACGTCTCCTTTCTCCGGATGAACTTGGTCGGTTCTCCAGATTCTTGACTCTTTTTTGAATATCATGAATGATTTCAAGAGTCTCCTTTTGATGTTTTATCATCATCTCCATTTGGCTTTGGATCTGATGAACTTGTGTTAGTAAGTGATTATGGCGATTGCCATAACTCTGCACTGTCTTCTGGATTTCTCTAAGACCTGAAGAAATCTCAGAGGTATCTGGAAGTATCTCCTTCCACTCAGATGCTCCATCAGACATTATGGAATCGATGGGCATCCCCTGGTAGTCGGTAAGATCCGTTTGTAACATATGGTTCACCCTAAGGAGTCCCATATAATACGTAATTGGTTTGGTGTAATGCCTCAGCACTCCTGCGTTGGCACCTGCAATCTGTTTTTGAGCATATTGGTGGTTCCAATACATCGCCTTCTGTACATGCTCTCGATCTTTTATCGTCAACATTTGACGATATTCCCTGTGATAAATACATCTTGGACATTCGTCCAAATCCATTCTTTTCTCGGGTAATTCTCCTCACCAATTGTGAATTACAGATAAAATAATAATAAATATGAATTTAGTTCTTAATAAAACTTGGCTCTGATACCATTTTCAAGGATCTTTTCCGAGGCGATACGTGGCGTTGTTACACCTATCGAGTCTGTCTTGATATGTAAACATATCAAGCGTACGACTAGCAAGGTTTCCAGCCTATATATCATTTTCGAGTTTGTAGGAGCAAGAAATAACATGGATTGAATAAATTGAAAAATTCTGGCTTGGAAATAGCAAAAAGAGCTCTGGAAATAGCAAAAGGAGCTCTGGAAATAGCAATTTCTCATCCAAAACTGTCAAAGTCGCACCTAAGGCGCGTGTCTGACCATTTCCCGTTTTAGGGTCTTTCGTATTGATTTTATAAAATCACAAGGGGTTCTCCTGCAATTTATTTAACACAAGGGGTTTTTATGCAAATTTCGATATCACGAGGGGGCATGTAGGATTAAACCCGTAAATATATCTATATATATATATATATATAAAGAAGTCCTTCAATAAAAATAGCAATAACTAATTTCCCTCCCAAATTAACATAATATAAATGGAAAGAAAGTAATTATAAGAAATTAAATAAATAAAAAATAACAAGATTTATACTTTTAAGGGTTGTGGGGTCCACTAGGTTATGTTATACCTATAGGTAGGTAGATTATGAAGTATATTTTATCATTTTTTCTCTATTTCATATAAATTATAATCTTTAAATTAATTATTCTTTATTTTAAATTTTGTTTTAGTTTATGAAAAATATAAATTTTATATTTACATTTTGGTGCAAAATTGTATTTAACAAGATTACAAATACAAAGATAAATGACTAAATTAAACTATAGATTAGAAATTAAAAAAATAATTTTAAAATAAAAAGTCTTAGATTTTTTGAGAAATTAATAACAATGAAAAACATTTTGGTATAATTGTTTGATATATTTGCTAATACAAGTGGGTTGAATATTGAACTAGCTACGTTATTTAAATACATATCAATATTTTTTAGTTGATGAAATTTATATATTTTCTTTAACTTGAAATAATTAAATTGTTTGCATTGGTTAGACCAAAATTTTTAAAGAAATCTATAATTGTGAATGCAAAAGAATTATTTACTAACACATTTGTTAATAAGTATGTATCAAAAATATAATAATATATTAATCATGATACATATATCTATATTAATCTGTAACATGCACAACATATCTTTATGAAGTAACATATTTTTTAAATCTATATCTATCTATATCTATATCTATATATATAAAAAGAGGACCTTCAATAAAAATAGCATAACTAATTTTCCCTCTTAAATTTACATACTATAATTGGAAATAAGTTAGTTAGAACAATTAAAAAATCAAAAAATAAAAAGATTTATACTTTTAAGAATTGTAGGGTCCTCTAGGTTGGGCTATAGCCTATTGGTAGGTTATTTAGGTTATTTTTGTCTTTTATTATATTTTATATAAATCATAATCTTTAAATTAAATCATTTTTTCAATTAAAATTTTTGTTTTAATCTATGATATATCAAATTTATCATTTTGATATTTAGAATTTTGTTGTTAATGCATGATATATCAGATTTATCATTTTTTATGAATTCTAATTTGTTATTTACATTGAATCGTAAAAAAATAACAATGTATAAATTTGATATTTAAATTTTGGTGCATAATTAAATTTAACACAATTAGAAATACAAAAACAAATGACTAAATTAAACTAAGATTAGGAAATTAAAAAAATAATTTGTAAAATACAAAGTTTTAGACTTTTGGAGAAATTAATTATAATGAAAAACATTTTTATATAGTTGTTTGGTTTATTTGTCAATATAAGTGGGTTCAATATTCAGTTATCTACATTATTTAAATATATAAAAATATATTTAGGTATTTATATTTTTCTTTAACTATAAATAATTAAGTTAATGGTTAGATCGAAAATTTCAAAAAAAAATTATAATTGTGAACGTCAAGGAACATTCAAAAAATACAATAATATATTTATCATGACACTTATGTATATTATAAATTGCAACATGCATAACATATCTTTAGGAGTTAAAATGTTTTTTTAATATCAATTATCGTTTTAACATCCATGACACAATAAATGTTTTCTCATTACCAATTTAATTTATTTTAATTCACAAAATTGGGTAGTGTACAAAATTGTCATTTTTAACAACTTCATATTTCAAATATAGATTTTATAATTCATTGTTCAACAAAAATATAAATTTATATAATATTGTTTGCATTTTAAAAACATAATAATATTTAAAATGAGAAACAGTAGAGATAAAATGTCTAAATTCTTATTGATATATAATTTAGGTTACGATAATACTATCAAATTATATTATTAAATTTTTTAAAATTAATAAATTAAATTACAAACCATGCATCACACGGGTATAATTCTAGTAATATTATATACCTTCTTTGAGGGGGGTGAATAAACCTTCTTTGATTTTTCAAACTTTTCTTCAAAGATGAAGTTCAACTCACAGTGCAGGTTGCTGGGTAGTTTACTGCTCAGCTTATACTCAGTAACCTTTCTGGAAGGTTACTAGACAACTTGAACTTAGAGTTTTATGCAGCGAAACTTACTTTGATGAAAACACAAGATATGGAAATCAGCTTTTGATGCAAGTGCAGAATGATGCAGCAGGATATAGATATGCAAGATATAAAAATAGAAAGCAGGATATAAATAGCACAGACGATATACAGAGGTTCAAAGGTGGGGTAACCCTTCTACGTCCTCTCTGGCATCTCCTCGAGAGGAAACTTTGTTAATCTTGTTGATTTGTATAGCCCTAGCTATTACAATACAGACTTAACAAAATGAGTAGCAAGCTTCTCCACACAGGTTGCTTGTCTACTCGACTACTGACCCACACAGAATCCTTATTCTTTTATGCAAAGAGTGAAAAGTTTAGCAGAAAACTCTTCCTAGCACTCAACACTCCAAAACACATTCTAGAAAGAATATGTTTACAATTTTCCTTCAACTACGTAGCAACAAGCTTAAATTTTTAAGTGCAGGTTACTCTGCTGTAGCTTGATGCATGATTGTTTGACTGAACTAGTATGCGAATTTCTAAAGATAGACAGCTTGACTTCGCGCATGAGAATTGTAGATCAGTTTTTGTTCAGTATTTCAGTAGTCCATTAGTCTTTTTCAGTCTTCAGTCTTCCTCTATTTATAGGATTGGAAAATCTGCCTGTTGAAGGAGGCAAATCTTCTGTATTTAATGCGCTTGATCTTCATAGTACAGTTCATTTAATGTGCTTCGTCCTACTTTTTTACTGGAGCATCCTTTGATGTGTATGTGTCTTCTTTTGATGGGTCATATTCCTTTTGCCTCTACTCGTAACTCAGCAAGATCCTTGTACTTGAATTTATTCTTCCTTGTATAAGTCTTGGATAGAATGCTTGTAGGTTGCTACTTTCTAATCTGCAGTATGTTTGATACAGTGACATTCCAGGTAGCTTGCTATAGTGACTTGTTCATTCAGCTTGCAGTAATCTTTGTACGACTTTGTTGACCAGTAGCTTTCTTCAATCTGAGTGATGTCTTTTCTTTGGTGCATCCTCTAGTAGTGACCTTTTCCTGTAGTAACCTTTTCAAGACAGATAAAAACATGATAACACATATAGGTTACTGAGGGCTTTCTTTTTAAGGTTTTTGTCTCATGAAAACATACTCATTCAATTCCTTACAATTACCCCTTTTTTGATGATGACAAAACGTTACTTATAAGATCAGAAAGCAAACAAAGTGAAAGCAGGCACATAATATAACATAAGCAACATTATAAGCAATTATCAAATCAGAAAGAAAGATCACGAGCAGTGAGCCTTTATGGAACAAAAAGAAGAATTTTATTAAGATAAGAAATTTTATAGTACATAGCACAAAACAAGGTACAATATAAAGATCATATCTATTTTTTCTGGGTATGTCTTCTTTCTCTTGCTCTAGCCATATGTTTCCTTTATCTTGCTGCTTGCTGAATCTTCAAGCTAGCTCTTCCTTCTGTCTCTTCTATTCTTCTTGCAATTTGATTATTCTCTCTAATTTTGAAGTGATGAGAGTTTTAAAGAGAGAGATTTGATCAAAGAGAAGAAGATATTATCCAAGGGTTAAGTGGGAGAGAGAGAGAGAGAGAGAGGGTGAAAGGAACACAATAGCTTGTTGTGTCCTTTGTATTCTCTTTGTTTATCATCACACTAACACCTCTAACTCCTTCTCATTCTTTTGTAAGTAGAAGGATCTTTCTCATCTCTCCTTTCGATCTTCCATGATCCTCTAGCTTCTTTCCTATTTTTGTCATTTTCAAAGAACTGAAGCACGGGGTTATTGGGAAGGGATCTGACTCTTGATCTTTCACAGAACACTTGTGAGTCTTCTGATCGGAAGCCTAATTCATAAAGAAGAACTTAGTTTCAAGTTCTTCAACATCTTACTCCTAAGACAGAGGGTAGTGAGCTAGTAGATCAAGTCTTCTGTGACTTCAATGCAGCAGCTTTCACTTCGGGATGGCTATCAATGATTTGAAGCTTGCTTAGTTGCTTCTTCTAAAAAAGATTGTTGCTTAGAATGAGTAAAGAATGTGAGTTCTAACAGTCTGGTGCCATACCTTGAAAGATTTTCAGAAGAGATTTTGAACTGTTGAACTATTTGTATGAAGATAAATAATAACAGGGTGTGTATATATAGAGGTTTGAGGTACTCCCTGTTATATGAAGGGTGGCTTGATCGTGTGGTCAAGATTTAATTTGCAATTAATGACTCAGCAGTTTCCAATAAAGCGAGTCTCAAGACCTTTATGTCTTTTCGTCGTTCAGATGTGATTTTTAGATCGGATGGCTGAGATTTAAACTTATCCGTAGCTTACTCCATCAGACGGTTGAGAATCTGGAATGGGGTGTCTCATATGGTATTTTTAACACGAAACCGTCTAACTTCCCCCTTAAAAATTTGTCCACTTTTAATGCTCATAGGTTACTAAATGGATGAATTTCCATTTTAGTAACCTAGATTAAGGTAACTGGCGAGTATTTACCCAGTGACCTTGACTTTTAAGATCTCAAGCCTCAACCCCTTTTAGGTCTGGTGACCTGACGTCTACTAACCTTGTGTCTAGTGACCTCGGGGTCCAGTGACCGTTTTGAATATTATAGATTTTGTAACAATCAATTGTGAACCTTCCCCCTGAGACATATGCAAGAGTTAGAATATTTACGAATTCATTTCAATAACTACTAACTCACTTTTAAGAAATGAAAAACGAGATTCATTTAAAGGTTTAGTGAATATATCAACTAACTACTGATCTGTATGAATCTTCTATAGGGAGATGTCATTCTTTTCGACATGGCCTCTGATGAAATGGTGTCTGATGTCAATGTGTTTTGTTCTTGATTGAAACACTGGATTGTGCGTGATTGCTATTGCACTCGTGTTATCAAACATAATTGGGATTTCTTTTTCCGAGAGTCCATAATCCCTAAGTTGCTGTTGTATCCACAGTATCTGTGCGCAACAGCTTCTTGCAGCAACATATTCTGCTTCGGCTGTGGAGTTTGCTATTGATGTTTGCTTCCGGCAAAACCATGATACTAGCCTATTTCCTAGAAATTGGCAGATACCACTAGTGTTTTTCCGTTCAATCTTGCAACCTGCAAAGTCTGAATTTGAGTAACTTAGCAGCTTAAAAACTCTTTCTTTGGGATACCATAGACCTACGTCCTGGGTTCCTTTAAGGTATCTTATAATCCCTTTTGCAGTTGTCATGTGATATTCTTTTGGTGTTGATTGGTTCAATTGGTCCATATGTAGTAGGTCCAGTATCCTATGAGATGATCTTTGAACCTTGTTTTAAATAACTTTTGACATGTTTGTCTTCTGGCATGCTCCGCATACAGCTTCCTTTTTGTATGCCAGATCTGGAGGTCCTCTCACCAACCCTTTTCTAGCTAGTTTGTTAATAGTCTTGAAGTTTAGGTGGCTCTCATTCTCTTGTGCCATAGCCAGCTTATCTTTAGTGAGCTTTTTGCAATGAAGCATGTTGCTGGCGTAGCAGAACTCCAGTCAGCTATGTAGATGTTGTCTTTTTTAGTTCCTGAGAGCTTGACTTCCTTGGTTTTGCTATCTTTGATCAGGCACTTGTTGTGGCTAAACTCCACTGAGCATCATTTATCACAGAGATTGTACTTTAGTCCTTTTACATAGGATACTTCTTTAATGCAGGTGTTCCCTTGTTTCAGACTTCTTGTTCCCTTTGTGCTTCCCTTGGAGTCATCACCAAATGAAACTTTGGGGCCTTTATAAGCTTTGAAGTCTGTCAGAGTCTTCTTGTTGCCAGTCATGTGTCTGGAGCAGCCACTGTCGGTGTATCATACTTCACTACTGCTCCCTGGCATTGGTTCTTACATCAGAATCACTTTTTCTTAGGTACCCATACAAGTACGGGTCCTATTGGGTTAACATTTTTCTTTGGAACCCAAACTTTCCTTACATTAATAATTGATTTGTTGTAGTACTTGTTTGTTTTCTTCTTGTTATCAACAGTTACACATGATACTACAAATGTCTTGTGGGTGCAGGTGGCTTTCTAATATACCTTCCCGGAGTATGGACTCCTTGGTTTTAGACATATGGGGTCATGGTATAAGTAGGGTAGAAGTTTTTCTTATACTCCAACGTGGTTGGTGTTGTCTGCTTGACTTTGCAGCACGCTTAGGTTGCTACATCTAACTTACTGCAGTCTTACATCTACAGGGTCCTATCAAGGGCTTCTTTCTCTTGCCTACTGAGCTACCTTGGTTTGTACAAGTAGTTCCCCCTTAATCTATGATTACCTCTTCAAGGTGTAAGGTCTCTCCTTGTACAAATTTAGGCACTCCTGAGGAACCTGTATGAGAAGTGGAAGCACCCTCACTGTACCTAAGTCCAGTGTGCTCGTTGAAGCTTCGCTGGATGTTCAACAAGGCATCCAGATCTTTTGAGGACTTGTTGAAAGTACTTATAGTGGAGCTCAGACTCTTCTCTTCTCATCTTCAAGCCTAGTCACCAACATTTTGAGCTTGCTTACTTCAATCCTAAGGTCACTGCATGCCTTATTCTTCTCTTTTTCAACAGCTAGATCTGCAGTTAGAGTGGAACACTCTCTTTTGAGCTGAAATTTTTCTTATTTTAGCTCCTCATGAGCTGAGTTTATCTACTTGAAGTCACTCATGATTTGTCTAAAGGCTTTAATCATGCTTGGCTTGTCATTAAGATAAATTAGAACAGGGTTCAGAAGATGATACCTCATCATCGTTGTTCATTCCTTCAATGTTGGCCATTAGAAAGATCAAAGCTTCTTCTTCAGATGATGAGATATCTGAGTCACTGTCTGATAAAGATTTTCTCCTTTCTCTCCTTGCTTACTGGAGTAGTATCCTTTGAAGCTTCTGCTTCACTGATCAATGCTCTTAATTTTTCATTTTCGAACCTTCATTTCTCCCTTCTTTGAGCTCTCACATCCTCAGGATATTTATGAACTGGGGTGCAGGGCAATTCCTTGCATAATGACCAGACTTCCTGCAGTTATAACACAGATCATTGTCACTTACAGGGTTTTACTTTGACTGACCTTCTTTGCCTAATGGAGAAGTATGTGGCTTTTTCTTGAAAGCTCCTGGCCTTGAGTTGCTCTTCATGAATCTTTTGAACTTCTTGAGAAGTAAGGTCATGTCTTCTTCAGCATCCTCTGTCATGGTTGCTTGTTGCTGGTTGCTTGCTACTGCTTGCCTTGAGAGCAGTGACTTTTGTACTTTACTCATCAGCTTCCTTCTTCCTCTTGTTGATGTCAAATTCAAAGGCTTTTAGGTTAGAGAAGAGGTCGAAGGTGGTCATGGATTTCAAATCCATTGACACTCTCATGGGAGTGGTCTTGCTATCCCACTCAGCAAGCAGCGCCTTAAAAACTTTCATGATCTTTTCTCGCTGAGTGTAGTGTTTGTCCAGAGACTCCAACTCATACACAATGCTTGTGAACCTCAGATCTATCTGTTCAAGCGTCTCTCCGGGCAGCATTTCGAACAACTCAAATCTTTGTGTCGTTGTGGACGCTTTGTTCTCTTTAGTGAGCTCTGTGTCTTCACAGATGTTCGAGTTTGTCCCATATCTCTTTTGTTGTTTTGCATGTCTTAACCTTGTTGAACGTGTCTTTGTCCAAGGTGACAAATAATGCATTTTTGGCCACGTTGTCAAGGTTGACTCTCTTTCTGTCTTCTACACTCCACTCCTGTCTGGCTCAAGATAGGGCTGATGAACATGACATTCGTCTCCTTCATCGACATCCTTTTCAGCTGCAACTCTGGTGAAGATAGGATTTGGCTTTGTTATCTCTATTGGTCCATCTGTAATGACGAACTACATCTCATCGTGCATGGAGGACAGATGAGTCTGCATCCTGATTTTCCAGTCTACATTATCTTCTACGGAAAACATGAGAACTTTCTGATTATGCATATCCATGTGCACTTTAAAAGCAATGTGTTTTCAAAAATGAGATATAGGAAAGACCAGCTCAGGTTGGTTCTTCATTCAACCTACTCTGATACCACTTGTTGGTCCCAAGTGGTAGAAGGTTTAAAGGGGTTTCTCGAAGGTTATTAGACAACTTGTTGGTCCTAAATATCCTGGTAGTATGCTTAGAGGGTGGGGGGGTGAATAAGCCTACTATATTTTTAAATTTTTCTTCTTCTCATTGGCTTAATTCTAAGATCAGTAACCTTTTGGGAGGTTACTGATCAAAGTGGTTACGGAAGCCTTTCTCTTATTATAGAGCCAAGTATAGAAGATGTGCTTGTTTTATCATAGAGTATGCAGGTTAAGCAATAAGCACACATGGACGCAAGGATATATAAAGGTTCGAAGGTGGAGTAATCCTTCTACATCCTCTCTGCCTCTTCTCAAGAGAGAACCTTTGTTAAGCTAGTTGATTTACATAGACCTATCTATTACAACCCACACTTAACAAGGAAGTAGCGAGCCTTCACACAGTTGTTTGCCTACTTCCCCACTGACCCACACAGGATCCTATTCTACCCACCCAGGGTCCTCACTTTCTCTCCTAGAAAGTGGAAAACTCAGCAGGACTCTACTCCTCGCACTGTGTACTCCAAGATAGTCCTTTGGAAGGAGTTCGTCTTATTATTCTTCTTCTTCTTCAACTAGGTGCAGCAAGCTTGGCCTTCGTTTGCAGATTGATCTGCTAAAGCTTGCTGCTGAACTGACAGACTGAGCGTGCGTCTTTTTGGGGTATGTTTTTTCTTTGATGCATCCTCTAGTAGTGACCTTTTCTTTTAGTAACACATATAGGTTACTAAGGGCTTTCTTTTTAAGGTTTTTGTCTCATCAAAACATATTCATTCAATTCCTTACAATTACCCCCTTTTTGATGATGACAAAACGTTACTTATAAGATCAGAAAGCAAACAAAGAGAAATCAGACACATAATATAACATAAGCAACATTATAAGCAATTATCAAATCAGACAAAAAGATCACAAGCAATGAGCCTTTATTGAACAGAAAGAAGAATTTTATTAAGATAAGAAATTTTATAGTACATAGCACAAAACAAGATACAATATAAAGATTCTATCTATTTTTTCTGGGTCTATCTTCTTTCTCTTGCTCCAGCCATATGTTTTATTTATCTTGCTGCTTGCTGAATCTTCTAGCTAGCTCTTCCTTCTGTCTCTTCTATTGTTCTTGCAATTTGATTATTCTCTCTAATTCTGAAGAGATGGGAGTTTTAAAGAGAGATATTTGATCAAAGAAAAGAAGATATTATCCAAGGGTTAAGTGGAGAGAGAGAGAGAGAGATGGCGAAAGGAACACACTAGCTTGTTGTGTCCTTTGTATTCTCTTTGTTTATCATCACACTTGCACCTCTGAACACTTCTCATTCTCTTGTAAGCAGAAGGATCTTTCTCATCTCTCATTTTGATCTTCCATGATCCTCCAGCTTCTTTCCCCTTTTTGTCATTTTCAAATAACTGAAGCCTGGGGTTATTGGGAAGGGATCTGTCTCTTGATCTTTCATAGAACACTTGTGAGTCTTCTGATCGGAAGCCAGATTCATAAAGGAGAACTTGGTTTCAAGTTCTTCGACATCCTGCTCCTGAGATAGAGAGTAGTGAGCTAGCAGATCGAGTCTTCTGTGAAAGCTCTTTAATGCAGCAGCTTTCACTTCGGGATGGCTATCAATGATTTGAAGCTTGCTTAGTTACTTCTTCTAAGAAAGATTGTTGCTTAGAATGAGTAAAGAATGTGAGTTCTAGCAGTCTGGTGCCATACTTTGAAAGATTTTCAGAAGAGATTTTGAACTGTTGAACTATTTGTATGAAGATAAACAATAACAGGTGTGTATATATAGAGGTTTGAGGTACTCCCTGTTATATGAAGGGTCGCTTGATCGTGCGGTCAAGATTTAATCCATAATTAATGACTCGGCAGTTTCCAATAAAACGAGTCTCAAGACCTTTATGTCTTTTCATAGTTCAGATGTGATTTTAAATCGGATGGCTGAGATTTAAACTTATCTGTAGCTTACTACATCAGACGGTTGAGAATCTGGCACGAGGTGTCTCATATGGTATTTTTAACATGAAACCGTGTAACTTCCCCCTTAAAATTTGTCCACTTTTAGTGCTCGTAGGTTACTAAATGGTGAATTTCCATTTTAGTAACCTAGATTAAGGTAACTGGTGAGGATTTACCCAGTGACCTTGACTTTTAAGATCTCGAGCCTCAACCCCTTTTAGGTCTGGTGACCTGACGTCTAGTAACCTGGTGTCGAGTGACCTCGGGGTCCAGTGACCATTTTGAATATTATAGATTTTGCAACAATCAATTGTGAACCTTCCCCCTGAGACATAAGCAAGAGTTAGAATATTTACGAATTCATTTCAATAACTAATAACCCACTTCTAGAAATGAAAAACAAGATTCATTTAGAGGTTTAGTGAGTATATCAACTGACTGCTGATCTGTAGGAATCTTCTACAGGGAGATGTTTTTCTTTTCAACATAGTCTCTAATGAAATGGTGCCTGATGTCAATGTGTTTTGTTCTTGATTGAAACATTGGATTGTGCGTGATTGCTATTGCACTCATGTTATCACACATAATTAGGATTTCTTTTCCGAGAGTCCATAATCCCTAAGTTGTTGTATCCACAATATTTGTGCACAACGGCTTCTTGCAGCAAAATATTCTGCTTCGGCTGTGGAGTTTGCTATTGATGTTTGATTCCTGCAAAACCATGATACTAGCATATTTCCTAGAAATTGACAGGTACCACTAGTGTTTTTCCGTTCAATCTTGCAACCTGCAAAGTCTGAATTTGAGTAGCCTAGCAGCTTAAAAGCTCTTTCTTTGGGATACCATAGACGTACATCCTGGGTTCCTTTAAGGTATCTTATGATCCTTTTTGCAGCTGTCATGTGCAATTCTTTTGGTGTTGATTGGTTCAATTGGTCCAAACAGGTCCATATGTAGTAGATCCAGTATCCTATGAGATGATCTTTGAACCTGTTTTTGAATGAACTTTTGACATGTTTGCCCTTCTGGTATGCTCCGCATACAACTTCTTTTTTTGTATGCCAGATCTAGAAGTCCTCTCACCAGCCCTTTTCTAGCAAGTTTGTTAATAGTCTTTGTTGGTCCCAAGTGGTAGTAGGCTTAGAGGGGGGGGGGGGATGAATAAGTCTACTCAATTTTCAAACTTTTTCTCCAAAATACTTAAAACAGTAACCTTTTGGGAGATTACTAAGGAGTTTATCAGAGTTATATTGTGGAAGCATTCTATCATTGAAAACTCAAGTATATAAAACTAGTAAGCATGAACAAACGCATGGATATATAGAGGTTCGAAGGTGGAGTAATCCTTCTACATCCTCTCTGCCTCTTCTCAAGAGGAAACATTTGTTAATCTTGTTGATTTACATAGCCCTATCTATTACAACACAGACTTAATAAGCAAAGTAGCAAGCCTACTCATAGCTGCTCACAGCTGCTTGCCTACTCTCCTAACTGACCCACACAGGATCCTAGTCCTGACTAAGCACTCCGAGATAGTCCTTAAAAGGTTTGTCTTCTTTTTCAACTGGATGTAACAAGCTTTACCTTCTTTTGCAGGTTGCTCTGTTGTAGCTTGCTGCACGACTGAATAGACTGAGTATGTGTTTCTGGGGTTTAGAGTGTTTGAGCTTTCTTATTATCTTTTGATCTTTTGTACACTCTTTTCTCTCTACTTCTTTAAACCCTCTACTTTGATCTATTTTCTTCTATATGCTCTTCCCCTCTTTTCTGCGCTCTCTTCTTTGTGCTATCCTCTCGTTGCACTCTCCTCTCTCTGCTTCTTCAGTCTTCAGTCTCTTCTATTTATAGATTAGGAAATCTACCCGTTGAAGGTGGGTTGATTTCCATCATTAAATACGCTGCACTCCTTCTGATACACACCAGCTTTTTGCTTTCCACATGTCCTCATCTGATTGTCTCCATTCCTCTTCTCTCTACCGGTAACTTTCAGCTTCCTTCCTACGCTTGCTTTGTAGCTCCCTTCCCGCCTTGCTCTGTTAGGTGGCTTGAGACTTCTGTAGCTTGCTGTTTTGCAGTATGCTTTGGTATGGTCTCTTCCAGGTGATTTCCTACAGTAAGTAGTATCCTTTTAGTTTACCAGATTCCTTTCACCATTCTCTGCAGTATCCTTCCTTTGAAGCTTTCTCTATCATATCTTCCTGTAGTAACCTCGTTGCAGTAACCTCATAAGATAGATTATGCTTATAGATTGAGGGTTTCTTTTCTATGGTTTTGTCAAACATTCTTAAATATATTCTAACAGTTTCCCCCTTTTTGATGATGACAAAACCTTTGCAGATAAGATCAAAAGTCATAATCATTCAAGCACAGAAAGCAGATGTAAGATATATAATTCACGTAGAACATACTACTTTTATTAAAACACATACAAGTCAAAAAGAAAGGTCACAAGGAGTGAGCTTAGAGAATCAGAAGTTATTTTATATAGATAAAACATTTACAATACAACGCAGTAAGCAAAGTATAATGTAAATATTTTATCTTGCTTTTCTGGCTCATTCTTCTTTCTCTTGCTCTTTCATTTCTTTCTTTTCCCCTTTAACTTGCTCCTAGCTTTAATCTTCTGTCTAGTTTTTCCCTCTTATATGCAAGTTCTTGCTCCCAGTTGATTTTCTTCTTTGATTGTAGAGATAAGTGGAAAAAGGTGAAGAGGTTTGAAGAGAGAGAAGAGAGGTTACACATGAGGGGAAAGTGAAGTAGCAGAGAAGTCTAGGCAGTAGCTTGCTGCAGCCTTTCTTCCTTCTCCTAACCTCACCAACTCCTCTATCTGTCCCCTCCTTCTCATTCTCTTTTAAGCAGAATTCATCCTATGGAAGGGCTGGAATCTGCTCTCCTCCACCTTTGAAAGACTTTTGATCTTCCAAGATCCTTCGCAGTTTCTTTCCCCTTTTTGACATCATCATCGAGCTGAAGCTTTGGGGTTACTGGAGAGGGATCCTTCGCTCCATCCTCTGGCCTCTAAGAGGAGAACTTGGGTGCAAGTCCTTTGGATTTGAGGTGAGGGCAGTAAGCTAGAAGATTGAGTCTTCTGAGAAAGATCTTCTTAGCGAGAATCAAGCAGTGAGAGGTGACTTTTCATGATTTGAGAGGTGCTTGGTTGATTATTTGCAGAGAATGTACTGCTAAGAAAGAATGGAGAGAATGGTTTCCAACAATTTGGTGCCATGTTGTTTTAAGGATAAGAGAGAAAATATGAATGAGGATAAGAGTAAGGAGTGCATGTATTTATAGAGTTTGAGATACTCCCTGTTTCGAGGTTATATCTTTAAAGATCTCATTAACTGCTTCACCGGTTTCTAATAAAGTTGTTGGCAGTTACCACAACTTTGGTTTTTGCCTCTACATGAGGTGATTGCTTGAAGATTTGGATAACAACTGATTCTCAACCCTTAGATCTTCCTGATCTCACAGCTGATATCCTAGGGTTCTGAAAAAGATGGTCTACTTCTGAAAAGGTGATCCACTTTTCAAGCGCACATGTTACTGAGAGTTTTTCGGTAACCGCTGGATTTAATAAGATGTAACCTACTAATGACCTATTTTCCAGTGACTTGATGATAAGTGTCCTGATTGTCCAGTAACCTAGTATCCAGCAATCTGGTGTCTAGCGTCCTGGTATGCAGCGACCTGGTGTTCAGCGACCTAGTATCCAGTAGCCTGGTGCCTAGCGTCCCAGTATGCAGTGACCTGGTGTTTAGTGACCTAGTATTCAGCAACCTGGTGTCTAGCGTCCTAATATCCAGCGTCCTGATATCCAGTGACCTAGTATCCAGTAGCCTGGTATCTCACGTCCTGATATCCAACATCCTGTTATCTAGCGACCTAGTATCCAGTAGTCTGGTGTCTAGCGTCCTGTTGTCAAAACTCCATTTGTCACTTCTTAACTTCGTCAGCGCTTTTCCCCCTGGATTCAGTAGTATTGTCTATGGTGAAATGACCTTCTTTTAGGATTATTCAGCATCCTTTGGCAATCACATCTTGCTTCTCTTGTTTGGGTTACTCTTGGTGTCTACTTCCAGTTGATTTTGCAGATATGTTTCTTGAAGCTTGCTTTAGCTCATGTAGAACCTTTTGAGCCTGGAGATCTTCTTCTCGGTTGCTCAAATGTCTGAAGATTGCTTCTTGTAGTCTTCTGTTAGAGGTATCTAAAGAACGAGCATCCTTACCTAGGTACCCATAAAAGTATGGGTCCTTTTGGGTTAGTTTTCTTTCAGGAATCCAAACTTTCCTTAAAACCGATAGTTGCCATAGTAATAGTTTGTTCCTTCAAGACTTTTGCCAGTAAGCATAAGATAAAAGACATTGGGTATGTGCAGGTGTTTACTTATTGTATCTCTCTAGAGAATGAACTCCTTTAGATATAGATTAGACAAAGCATGATACCAGTAAGGTAAACGGTTTTCATTCCTTTCAGAGTTGCTACTGTCTGCTTGGTTTCTTCAGAGAATGTTGTTGCAGACATCTTACAGCATACTCATATCCATTGGGTTCCATCAAGGGTTTTACCTCCCATGCTTACTGAGTTACCTTACTAAGGTCCCCTTACTTTATGATTAATTCTTTAAGATATGGGGTCACTTTCTCAGGATCACTTGAACTTTTAGCCAGATATAGATATTCGGAGCTATCTTGTCATAGGATGTATTAGAGCAAAAATTTAGGGATAGATACCTTGTCATCGTTGCTCTCTTTTCAAGAGTTGGCTTCATCCTTCCTTTCTTTGGAGGTGTGGACTGTTTGATGGTGTGTGTTTCTCATCTTAGTCTTTGCTTGTCTTCTTCAGCACTTTCTTTCAAGGTTACTTATCTGCTCATTGTTGTCGTCTAGAGGTTTCAGTATGATCCATGCTCCAAGTTTTGCTTTGTAACAGCTTCCTCTTCATGTTCAGCAACTTGCTTCACTTGTTGGTCTGCTCTGCATATGTTCTAAGTAGAAGCGTGCTTCTCATGCATAGCTTCCTGCTTAGCCGCCTGTGTTTCGAGTACAGCTCGCACTTCACCAGCTTCCTGCTTCTGAGCAGCTTTTCTCCATAACTCAACCTGTTCTTCAGTTTTCTTCTTGGCCACTGTTGTCTTCACATCAGTCATACTCTTCAAAGAAGACAATTGATTTCTCTAGTTTATGATGTGAGGGAGAGAGAGAGAGAGATGTTTTCAACGTTGGATCAGGATTTATCAGTTAGATCAGACGTTTCATCCAACCTGCTCTGATACCACTTGTTGGTCCCAAGTGGTAGTAGGCTTAGAGGGGGTGGGGTGAATAAGCCTACTCAATTTTCAATTTTTTCTCCAAAATACTTAAAGCAGTAACCTTTTGGGAGGTTACTTAGGAGTTTATCAGAGTTATATTGCGGAAGCATTCTTTCATTGAAAACTCAAGTATATAAAACAGTAAGCATGCACAAACGCATGGATATACAGAGGTTCGAAGGTGAAGTAATCCTTCTACATCCTCTCTGCCTCTTCTCAAGAGGGAACATTTGTTAATCTTGTTCATTTACATAGCCCTATCTATTACAACACAGACTTAACAAGTAAGTAGCAAGTCTACTCATAGCTGCTCACAGCTGCTTGCCTACTCTCCTAACTGACCCATACAGGATCATATCTGACCCACTCAAGATCCTTACTTTCTTCTTCAGAAAGCGAACAACTTATCAGGATCCTAGTCCTGACTAAGCACTCTGAGACAGTCCTTAAAAGGTTTATCTTTTTCTTCAACTGGATGCAGCAAGCTTTGCCTTCTTTTGCAGGTTGCTCTGTTGTAGCTTGTTGCACGACTGAATAGACTGAGTATGCGTTTCTAGGGTTTAGAGTGTTTAAGCTTTCTTCTCTTCTTTTGATCTTTTGTACACTCTTTTCTCTCTTCTTCTTTTCTTTCTTCTTTAACCCCCTACTTTGCTCTCTTTCCTTCTATATGCTCTTCCCCTCTTTTCTGCACTCTCTACTTTGCGATCTCCTCTCGCTGCACTCTCCTCTCTCTGCTTCTTCAGTCTTCAGTCTCTTCTACTTATAGATTAGGAAATCTGCCCGTTGAAGGTGGGTAGGTTTTTCATCACTAAATGCACCGCACTCCTTCTGATACATGCCAGCTTTTTGCTTTCCATGTGTCCTCATCTGATTGGCTCAATTCCTCTTCACTCTACCGGTAACTTTTATCTTCCTTCCGACGCTTGCTTTGTAGCTCCCTTCCCGCCTTGCTCTGTTAGGTGGCTTGAGACTTCTGTAGCTTGCTGCTTTGTACTATGCTTCGGCATAGTCTCTTCCAGGTGGCTTCCTATCAGGTAACTTGAGTCTTCGATAGCTTGTTGCTTTGCAGTATGCTTTGGCATGGTCTCTTCCAGGTGGCTTCCTGCAGTAAGTAGTATCCTTTTAGTTTACCAGATTCCTTTCACCATTCTCTGCAGTATCCTTCCTTTGAAGCTTTCTCTGTTGTATCTTCCTGCAGTAACTTCGTTGCAGTAACCTCACAAGATAGGTTATGCTTATAGATTGAGGGTTAGTTTTATATGGTTTTGTCTCATCAAAACATTCTTAAATATGTTCTAACAGTCTTGAAGTTCAGATGACTCTGATTATCTTGTGCCATAGCCAGCTTATCTCTAGTGAGCTTTTTGCAATGAAGCATGTTGCTGGCTTAGTAGAACTCCAGTCAGCTATGTATATATAGCATTTTCTGGTTCCTGAGAGCTTGACTTCCTTGGTTTTCCTATCTTTGATCAGACACTTGTTGTGGCTAAACTCCACTGAGTATCCTTTGTCACAGAGATTGTACTTTAGTCCTTTCACATAGGATACTTCTATAATGCAGGTGTTCCCTTGTTTCAGACTTCTTGTTCCCTTTGTGCTTCCCTTGGAGTCATCACCAAAGGCAACTTTGGGGCCTTTACAAGCTTTGAAGTCTGTCAGAGTCTTCTTGTTACCAGTCATGTGTCTAGAGTAGCCACTGTCGATGTATCATACTTCACTACTGCTCCCCGGCATTGGTTCTTACATCAGAATCACTTTTTCTTAGGTACCCATACAAGTACGGGTCCTATTGGTTAGCCTTTTTCTTTGGAACCCAAACTTTCCTTACATAATTAATTGATTTGTTGTAGTACTTGTTTGTTTTCTTCTTGTTATCAACGCACATAGGATACTACAAATGTCTTGTGGGTGCAGGTGGCTTCCTAATATACCTTCCCGGTGTATGGACTCCTTAGTTTTAGACATATGGGTCTTGGTATAAGTAGGGTAGAAGTTTTTCTTAAACCCCAACGTGGTTGTTATTGTCTGCTTGACTTTGCAGCACGCTTAGGTTGCTACAGCTAGCTTACTGCAGTCTTACAACCACTGGGTCCTATCAATGACTTCTTTCTCTTGCCTACTAAGCTACCTTGGTTTGTACAAGTAGTTCGCCCTTAATCTATGATTATCTCTTCTTGGTGTAAGGTCTCTCCTTGTACAAATTTAAGCACTCCTGAGGAACCTGTATGAGAAGTGGAAGCACCCTCACTGTACCCAAGTCCAGTGTGCTCGTTGAAGCTTTGCTGGATGCTTAACAAGACATCCAGATCTTTTGAGGACTTGTTGAAAGTACTTATAATAGAGCTCAGACGCTTCTCTTCTCATCTTCAAGCCTAGTCACCAGCATTTTGAGCTTGCTTACCTCAATCCTAAGGTCACTGTATGCCTTACTCTTCTCTTTTTCTACAGCTAGATCTGTAGTTAGAGTGGAACGCTCTCTTTTGAGCTGAAAATTTTCTTCTTTTAGCTCCTCATGAGCTGAGTTCACTCATGATTTGCCTAAAGGCTTTAATCATGCTCGGCTTGTCATTAAGATAAATTAGAACAGGGTTCAGAAGATGATACCTCGCCATCGTTGTTCTCTCCTTCAATGTTGGCCATCAGACAGATCAAAGCTTCTTTTTCAGATGATGAGTTATCTGAGTCACTGTCTGATAAAGATTTGCTCCTTTGTCTCCTAGCTTGCTGGAGCAGTATCCTTTGAAGCTTCTGCTTCACTGATCAGTGCTCTTAGTTTTTCCTTTTCGAACCTTCTTTTCTCCCTTGTTTAAGCTCTCTCCTCCTCAGGATATTTATGAACTGGCGTGTAGGGTAATTCCTTGCATAATGACCAGACTTCCTGCAGTTATAACACAGATCATTGTCACTTACAGGCCTTCTTTGCCTTAATGGAGAAGTAGGTGGCTTCTTCTTGAAAGCTCCTATCCTTGAGTTGCTCTTCATAAATCTTTTGAACTTCTTGAGAAGTAAGGTCATGTCTTCTTCAGTATCCTCTGTCATGGTTGCTGGTTGCTTGCTACTGCTTGCCTTGAGAGCAGTGACTTTTGTACTTTACTCATCAGCTTCCTTCTTCCTCTTGTTGATGTCAAACTCAAAGGCTTTTAGGTTAGAGAATAGGTCGAAGGTGGTCATGGATTTCAAATCCATTGACACTCTCATGGCTGTGGTCTTGCTATCCCACTCAGCAGGCAACGCCTTTAAAACTTCCATGATCTTTTCTCGCTGAGTGTAGTGTTTGTCTGGAGACTCCAACTCGTTCACAATGCCTGTGAACCTCAAATCTATCTATTCAAGAGTCTCTCCGGGCAGCATTTCGAACAGCTCTAATCTTTGTGTCGCTGTGGAGACTTTGTTCTTCTTAGTGAGCTTTGTGTCTTCCTAGATTTGTTCGAGCTTGTCCTATATCTCTTTTCTTGTTTTGCGTGGCTTAACCTTGCTGAACGTGTCTTTGTCCAAGGTGACAAATAATGCATTTTTTGCCACGTTGTCAAGGTTGGCTCTCTTTCTGTCTTCTACGCTCCACTCTTGTCTGAGCTTCTCAAGATAGGGCTGATGAATATGCCATTCTTCTTCTTCATCGACATCCCCTTCTGCTGCAGCTCTGGTGAAGATAGGATTTGGCTTTGTGATCTCTATTGGTCCATCTGTAATGACGAACCACCTCTCATCGTGCATGGAGGACAGATGAGCCTGTATCCTGATTTTCCAGTCTCCATAATCTTCTATGGAAAACATGGGAACTTTCTGATTATGCATATCCATATGCACTTTAAAAGCAATGTGTTTTAAAAAATGGGATCTAGGAAAGACCAGCTCAGGTTGGTTATTAATTCAACCTACTCTGATACTACTTGTTGGTCCCAAGTGGTAAAAGGTTTAAAGGGGTTTCTCGAAGGTTATTAGACAGCTTGAACTTAGGGTTTTATGCAGCGGAAATTACTTTGATAAATAGAAGATATTGAAATCAGCTTTTGATGCAAGTGCAGAATGATGCAACATGATATAGATATGCAGGATATAAATAGCACAGACGATATACAGAGGTTCAAAGGTGGAGTAACCCTTCTACGTCCTCTCTGCCTCTCCTCGAGAGGGAACTTTGTTAATCTTATTGATTTACATAGTCCTAGCTATTACAACACATACTTAACAAAATGAGTAGCAAGCTTCTCCACACAGGTTGTTTTCCTACTCGACCACTAACCTACACAGGATCCTTACTCTTTTCTGCAAAGAGCGAAAAGTTTAGCAAGAAACTCTTCTTAGCACTAAGCACTCCTAAACACAGTTTATAAAGAATATGTTTACAATTTTCCTTCACCTACATAGCAGCAAGCTTAAACTTCTAAGTGCAGGTTACTCTGTTGTAGCTTGTTGTTTGACTGTTTGACTAAACAAGTATGCGAATTTCTAAAGATAGATAGCTTGACTTCGCGTATGAGAATTGTAGATCAGTTTTTGTTCAGTATTTCAGTAGTCCAGTAGTCTTCTTCAGTCTTCAGTCTTCCTCTATTTATAGGATTGAAAAATCTGCTCGTTGAAGGAGGAAAATCTTCTGCATTTAATGCGCTTGATTTTCATAGTACAGTTCATTTAATGCGCCCAGTCCTTCTTACTTACTGGAGCATCCTTTGATGTGTACGTGTCTTCTTTTAATAGGTCATATTCCTTTTGTCTCTACTGGTAACTCAGCAAGATCCTTGTACTTGAATTTATTCTTCCTTATATAAGTCTTGGATCGAATGCTTGTAGGTTGCTGCTTTCTAATCTGCAGTATGCTTGATACAGTGACATTCCAGGTAGCTCTCTGTAGTGACATGTTCATTCAGTTTGCAGTAATCTTTGTACGACTTTGTTGACCAGTACTTTCTTCAATCTGAGTGATGTCTTTTCTTTGATGCATCCTCTGGTAGTGACTTTTTCCTGCAGTAACCTTTTCAAGACAAATGAAAACATGATAACACATATAGGTTACTGGGGACTTTCTTTTTAAGGTTTTTGTCTCATCAAAATATACTCGTTCAATTCCTTACAGCCTCTCTAGGGGACGTGGCTGACACATTTCCAATCAACCTAACATGGATTGCATGGATCTTGAATCCTTACACCAATTTCACAAGAGTTTCATCTTTTAAAAATGAGACATTTTTATAGGTGGTATGTAGGACCTACAACAATGAATGTTAATAACATCATGTGGCTACCCCTGCATGGTAGAATTAGTACTCTAAGATGTTTGGTGGAAAAAATGCTATTGGTAATATTATGTAATTACTTGATATAATTATGATGGAATGATGATTGTAACAATAAATATTTAGATGTGTTTTGAAATATTTATTAATAAGTTAGAATGTAGAGTTAAAATATCGTTTAAAATGGAGTTTGATTTTGGTAAGTTTCATAATTCCTAAAACAGGATTTGAGATTCCTACAAATTTTGCTTTAGTTCCATGATTTATAAGCTGAATTTATATTTCCCAACATTCAAGTTCATCATACAAATCATTCAATCCTAATCGATTTAGTTTTACCCCAGAAGAATGCATTCATTCCTGCCATCAGAACATCATTGAACTTCAAATTGTTGTCAGACCAAGTAAGAGGACATGAGATTCCAACTGATTTTCATGTGAGAAGGCATGGCAGCGACAAAGCGAAGGAGTTCGGGTTTCGAATCATACTCGGGATTAGCACAATAGTTGCCCAGCCGTTGCCTGTGGAGCTCGATAAACTTTGCGATGTTGGGCAACACCATCTCCCTGCAATGTAAATGCAAAAGGGGAACTTTAGCTAAGACACTGCCTTTTTGTACATCCAAACCCTCGGGTCTTCGCATTTTATAAGCTTCTCCAGTGGTCGGCTCAAAATCGACTCTAGGCATTTGCTTCCATCTGCTATGGACAAACCAACCGTACTTGTAATCCCCAACTATCGGAGTACCAAGAGCTTCAGCACAATGAACTCGCAGCTGCTCGAAAGAAAACCAAGTAATGGATAGCCTAATAGTAAAATATATTGCATACTTATGCATATACAATAATTAAATGATAAGTGAGTTTTTCTACATTTATGTTTGACAGGACAAAGTTCCTCCAATAATGGATAACACACTTGACATCGCAAATTTAATGAGCTATAAAATGCTTGTTTCAGATAATATCAGTGCATCAGAAAATGTCACATTGAGAATAAACAATTTGTATACATGAAATTAATGAATATTATGTTTTATCATGATTAGGGTCACTGCTAGAGACGGTTAAAAATAAAGATCATTTCTAATAAGACTAGTTATTCTTGTAGCTTTGATCTTCCAATTTTAAATTATATAACCCGTGTTGAGCAAAACAAATTGTAGAGTTCAAGAGTTGAACGGAGTTTGATTGGCATGTATTACAACAGATAAAACACTATCAACTTTATCGAACCTGATGTTTACAGCTAGTACGCGGACATAATTCAATCCATGAACATCCGTTGATCATGGGGCCAAGGACGCGATATTCAGTAATTGCCTCTTGGGAAGCTTCCAATCCTGAATTACGAGCTAGAATAACTCTTTCAGTTATACCATCATTAAGAAGTACCTAAATCCAACAATATTCGATAATTATGTCATGAACAAGCAATCAAGGGAATAAATTAAGCTTCGGAGAAAGACCTTCGTGAGTGGGGCACTTATTGAGCCTTCTTTTTGTTTGGGAGAACCAATAACTAAAGCCCAATATCTCTGGTACATTGCTTCACGAGCATCATCCCAATTCTTAGAACACCCAAAAAATAGGAAGGTGTAGGGAAAAATCTTAGCAAAACTCAGCTGCTGAATGACCCATGCAACCTCTAAAGAAGTGGACTAAGAAAGAACAGCAATGCAACTTGCTTGTCACATGATTAGCAGCTCTGCCTGAAAGTTAAGTACCTTACACAAGGATTTCTTCTTCTTCTCATCACCAAACAACCACTGAAGATGCGAAATGCTTTCTTTGGTTCTTCCCATTAGGAGGAGGCCACTGCTCTCTCTATCAAATCGATGCACCTAAAATAAGAATTGATAGGACCAAAAAGTTCAACGGGACATCAAATGTATGTATGCAAATTAAAAGAATAACTGATTAAGTCAAGGTAACTTGCCAACTTCGGACCCTCATCGTAGTCATATGATAATGCTGCAGCAGCCAAGGCATCCATGCTGTTGTGAACCGATACAACTCCCTTTTTAACATACTATATGCATTAGCAACTCAAGGTAGCCAAATGAACATCCATAACACCATATCTAATGACAGATTATTTAAAAGAAAGTAAATGAAGCTAACCTTTACAGGCAGTTTAGGAGGTTTGTTTAACACTAGTATAGCAGAGTCCTAAAATGGAAACAACCAAGAAATAAAAGTTACAAACACAATCAACATATTAATAATATCAACAAGAATGTTAATTGGGAAGTTGACTCTGCAGATATCCTCTATACCACGAAAAAGCTAATTTAAAAATATCCAAAAATCTGGATGGAGCAAAAATAACTATTTAATTCTTTCTTGATGGGTTTGGTGACTAGCAGATTGAACCGAGGCATCACAATCCACCATAGTGCATTTACAAGCTGACCCATTTAAGATACCGTAATAATAGGTGCATTCATCATTCAAACGAGCAAATATCAATAACAGGTCCTTAATTTTCAAGCACACCTTGTACTTCACAAGTCTCCTTAAGTAGTCAATCTCATCGGCATTTGGATTCAGTGTTCCACTTGGTATAACATCAAACCTCTTGGAAACTTTGCTTTCAGCAATAGATACTGGGACATATATTCTGGCGCCCACCTCCATCATCTCACTAGGTCTAATCTGCACATTACTGTTCCAATTATAAAAGTAGTTCAAAATATCAATTAGGAGTTTGAACTCAAGTCAATAAGAGAGTTTCAACTATGTGGCTCTGCTAGACGCATTATAACCTTCCGCATGGACAATGTTCGTCCTTCGCAGCATCCAGTATCCGGATGTTCAATCTGCACCTGTTGAGACCCAACCCGAGATATTAAATACCATTTTCTTCACATTTAGAAGAAACCTTCATTCTACAGTAGTAAACTAAGGCATACATAAGTGATACGAACGAATGAAACCCATATTTGCATCAACAAAAAGGAGAAGTTCAGATGCACCACATTGTGCAAAGCTATACAAATCTACTTAAAATTCCAATTCTGCATTTCAATATTTTACCCCAACTCTTTGAACTATCCCACATTGTTTCCAAATCCATGAATCATAGGGGAAGTGGAAAATTTAGTTAAAAGATTCGAGTTACTGTATAAGATTGGAAAAGTTTACATCACTTAGTGTGAACTATAGCTACATTTATAACAGTTTCTTCAATCTTTCACTGTAAAAAAAACTTCCAAGAATTCAACTTTCATACACATGTAGATATCAATTTAAAGGATCAAAAACTAAGCCATCCATTGAGCACAGTAACTCCATGTAAAGAAAATCCAAAAAACAAGAGATAAAAGCAATGAAGCAGCAAAAGGAACTGAAAGATTGGGCACATACTAGGGCTTTATTGAAGTGATTCTGAATGACCGGTGGAGGGATGTCGTCCAAGTAATATTTGAGCCAGCTAATGGCAGTAACATGTAGAGCTGAGGTCGATTTCCTTCCAGGCAAGGGATGGCCAGGGAATGGGGGCAAATGGAGCAGTTGTCGAGGTTTTGGACCCTCTTTTGGGCGGGACAAATGAACTATGTTGTTTGATACTCGTATTACTGCGGCGGAGGCCGGTGGTGGCGGACGCATCTTCGACCATGGTTTTCGCCGGACTGCCAAGAAGGCTTCTTGATTGAAGAACTTCTTCCGCATATAATTAGGGTATGGATTTGCGTTCTCGACTTCAATCCACAAATTTTATAATCAATTCGAGAACAGCTTCGGCAGAGAGCTGTCGCCGACACAGGAACAGGTTGCGCCGCCGTAAATTCAGGCTAAAGCCCTACCACCGCTGGCAATTGGGATGTCAAGTAGGATTCGTTTTAGCAAACCACAATCTGCTTAAGTGAAGTATAGAGGAATAGAATAGAGTACTGTTCTTGAAGGCAGAGAATGAAGTAGGCAGAATGTGGCTGGCAAGGACGGCAGCTTACGACGGCGGGGACGACGGAGTAAGGTGGTAGGCGGTGGCGATTGAAGTCGGAGAAGAGGAAGAAGGGCAATTCAGTTGGCATTAACAAGATTGGGCCTCCATTGTAGCTTTTTCAAAACAAATCGGCCCATTCATATAATTGGGCCTCAATTGTAGCTTATTCAAAACAAATTGGCCCATTCATATAATGGGCCTTTTTGACTGATAAAAAGGTAATCGAATTTTTTTTATTGAAAAGTATTAAAAAGGGTTTCTAATAAGAGTTATAAAATTTCTCAATACAATCACTCTCAAAATAAAATGTCATTTTATCCTTAAATATTATGTTATTTTGTATAGTCCAATTCGCACTGTTTTTTTTTTTTTTTTCCTTCTATCTATTTTCCTTTTCTTCTTTACACAATCTTGAGGTATTCTTTAAACACGTTAACAAATTAAACACTATTGACAACTAATCCGACTACTTACAAATAGTTTATCTGGATAATAATATTAAATCATTTTTAAGTTATAAAGAATTATAAATTCATACAATAATAGTTTATCCAGAAGTATAGATCCATATAAAAGTTGTTGATCCGAAAGTATAAATTCGTACAACAATAATTTATTGAATCTTATACTCAATATGTTAACAATTTAAGTTATTAGAACTTGTTTAATTTCAAATAATTAGAATATTCCGAAATATGCATGGGGATTCGGATTAGTGTACAGTGGTATACTTATGATTCATATGAATCTTCGTATGTTATGATTCATACACAGATTAGAACATCCGTATGCTAGAAAAAAAATTCTACACAAAATTTTCCATAAGACTCGTAAATACAAAATTGAAGAGTCATAGTTATAAACTAAAAAAAGTTACAAAAATTAACTGGAATATAATATTTTTTACATTATAAAGCTTTAATCCACTTTAGATAAGAAACTTGATTGAATATAATGGTTGTACAGAGACAGAGACGGAAAAAAAAAAAAAAAGAGTGAGTAGAGAGAGATAATAATTTTTGTGGGAAAATTGGTTTTAACTAATGTTTGTAATGTGTTACAATACATGTTTGATCATAAAATTGAAGAACCAAACGTGGGTCATTGTGAAAACAAAAGGCTTAAGATGGATCTACGTTTCGATTAGATGATTTTAGTGTGTTGAAGTGCTAAAAATCGATTTTCGATGCGTGAGAAATTAATACACGAAGTATGGTGGTTGAGAATGAACTGGTCCAAGTCAAATGTTGTATGAAGTGTTGCTCACATGAGAGACAACATCGACGAGTCCAGCTTGCAAGCAACCCATTTGATTCACGGCCCATTTCGGACTTATGACCCATTTTCGTGAGGCTCATGGTCGTTCATGATGGAAGTCATCTCTTGAATTGAGTTGTGGATAGAGGTGATTATTGATGGTTGCAAAAGATGGAGAGATTGTTTAACCACTTTCTTAGTATGATAGTTATACCCCTCCCATGATCTGAAAGGGGTGGAATGAAAAGTCTATATCTCAAGACAAATCATTCATTCCGTGATTAATAAGACTCTTGAGAACATCATTTCTCTCATATTTTGATAAAATGTTCATAGCATTTTTTAACAAAAGTGAAAGTTTGTATTTGATTTCCATATAGAATATACATTCTAGTCCCACTTCATTTTAAAAAAGTAACATTAACATTTAATTTTTAGAATATAAAACCAATAAGTTTATATTATTTATATCAAACCCCATCATTTTCAAGTTGTACAAAATGAAGGAGAGCTCAAATTGAAGTTGATATTCCACTGGACTAGCTACATGAAGAAGTAATGCTGAATTTCATGTCTCATAAAAATAATAGTCTTCTATTTAATTTGGTATATCCCAAATTATTTTATATTACTTATTGACTTTAGTTACTTAGTGAGATTAATAATTATTTTGTAGTCGACTGAAATATCCATATTTCACACTTTGATCTTATTAACAAAATTTATATTTTAATGTCAAAATAAAAATAAAAATCACTTAAATGAAGTAGCTGACAATGTAGTTTAACTTTTTGTTATTTAGTTTAGTAATATCATGAATAAGATTATAATTCAAACTATACTTATTTGAGAGAATTTATAAGCTCCTAATTTTATTTAAGATATTTTCTCTTATTTTAAAAAAGAAGTTATTGATGTGTATAAATAAATAAGATGGTAATGTTTATAAATAAACAACATTCAAGAAAACCGGACAAAAACAATATTAATATTTTTGCCTCTCTTGTTTTCTCGGATAATAAAGTGTTTAAGTCCAATTAAATATTTTCATAAATAAATTTCATAAGATTACTGAACTTTATATCAACTCAAACTCATCTTCACAAATAAATCTATATATACTTTGTGTTATTAGTTATGAATTTACATTACTCACATAATTATCAAACATATTAACTTCTAAAATTATATATATATATATATACATATATTTAATTCCTTAAATTAATTGAACCCCTAATCATGTCTTTATCAAATTTAAAGTGGGACATTTTTTTCCGTATGTGACAGATATAATTTTGTCAGCTCATGCATATTTCGATTAATCACTTTCATTATCACTTCGTTGATTTTATTTGTTATATAAATATGATAAAACAATATAACGACAACCTCATATTTTTGATTGGTGAAAAGTTTGCAAATTAAATCATTGTGACTATTAATTTATTTTCAAACTTATAAGTTTGCATAGTAACAATATCATACTGCAATTATATAACTACTAACAAAATTACATAATTTTGATGATAAATCATGGGATATATAAAAGTAATTTAAAAAAAAACTTATGTTAGATGATCGTACAAATAGTTTACGTGAGACTATCTCAAATACGACTTATTCTAGTTTTTATTAGACTATTAATAAACGTGAACTAACTTTTTAATATTAATGTCCAAATATTAATACTATTAGATTATTTTTATCCCTTCGTTGAAAGATTGGCAGTAGGGTTATTACATTATTGTAATGCAAAGTATACAATTACTTATTATAATAACTTCGTTTATTCCTTGTCATGGGCATGTACATCATCTGACAAGAACCAGATTTCATTAGAAAAACGATTTTAAATCTTTGATGTTTCATTTCCTATATATTTAATTTTTTAAATTAAATTATGATATATATGATTATAAATTGTGCAGCCATGTGGTATTGCAAGTCTAGTCACGTATCATAAATAAGATAATTGAATAGACAATTAAAACACACACACCTAAGTTGAATCAAATGATATAATTGAAGAATAACGTAGGTACAAACGTCGATGGTTGTTTAGTTTGAATTGTTCACTTTTTCCTCTTTTTTTTTTATGTCTTATTTTATTTGTTTATATCATTTAAATATCACACATAATCACTATTAAAAAATACGTGCACGTATCAAAATGAGATTACAATTCATAAGACCTTCAAAGTTTTAATATTTTTTTAGTTTTCATCTGCTGTATATTTAATTACATAATGTTTTAATAATTTAAAGATGGTTTAATTAATAACTTGATTAGTGGTTAGAGACGGAGTACTAATGGGTCAAGGGCGTTTGGCCCCCTCAATTTTTTAGTTTTTCTAGGGGTATAATAATAATTCATATATTTTATAATTAAAAATATATTCCATCTATACTATTTCCTCAAATATAATAAATATATCAACATTGTATAAAAATCAATAAATATATTAAAGTCCTAATTAGATTAAACTTCTTGTTGGAAAAGAAATCTAATTAGATTACGATTAGAATTCTAATGAAATATGTATTTTATAAGCCACAGTGTCTTCGGACAAGATATTTACGTGCCTATTCTGAGATTTGAGAAGCAATTCTTAGAGAAAAAATTGTGCTTTCTTGATTATTCTCTATATTCCTTCCAATTCTTGTTAGCTCCTATAGGTATTCGGTGTAATTATATAATTGTTTAGTAACGTATATCATTGTAAATATATAATTGTTTAGTAACATATATTGAACAAGATTTGTTTCAAAGTGTTATTAATGAAACTTTTAAAACATGAAGAATAGAAGAGAAATGTTACGATGTGAGTATGTGGTTTTCTATTCTAATGCGATTAATATTTTGAGTTTATCAAAATTATAATTTTTTTATTTTTTACATTTATTTAAAGTATGCTGATAAAGAAAATTTCAATTGGACCCCACTAAAAATTCCGACTTTATCACTGTTAGTGACACATGAGAACCAGCATCAACTCTCCTTATCAATATTCTTAATTAAAATATTGTTAGATAAATAATAAAATAAGTGAGAATGATTCTTGCAGAGATGTCAGAATCTCGTGCAAGAACATTACTAGAAGAGAGAGAAGAGGGGGGAGTGCCCAGGTATTTGGCCCATTAGATATAAAATTATATTTATAGATGATTGTATTGTTTTATTATATTCTTATAAAATATGAATGTGGTTACTCGATCATTTCTTCACAATCATATATAAATATATAAATGTCATTCTAATTATATTTATGTGAGTTATTTATAAATCTCCTAAATTTGAAACAAAGATCTTAATGAAAAGGAAAAGTAAGAACTTAATGATATTTAAGTGAACAAAGATCTCCTTTTTTTTTTTCTTAACAAAGTCAACACATGATAATACTTTACCTGTTTCTGTTGTAATAATTAATAGATTTCTCAGCCCAAAATACCACATTCAATATAGTAAAGAAAAATTTTATCACACAATATAAGTTAATATTCCAAAATACCACACTTTATAACTTACTATACTCAAATACCACATTTTATGACACATATGAGTGGAGGAATAAATTAAGCAATAATTATGTAATAATGGTCTCATCAACCCATCTCACCCACCCCACTAACTCCACCTCCCCCCCCCCCCCCCCCCCCCCCGAATTAACCCCAGCCACCCCAGCAATAATTATGTAAGATTTTGTTAAATAGGGTTCCTCGAAGATTTTTTAGATATCTTCGGATTTATAGGGTTCCTCGAAGATTTTTTTTGATATGTTCGGGGAACCCTTTTTTTTTTAGGGTTCCTCTAAGATTTCTGAATAGTTTCGAATAACCCTGAAAAATATGGTTATTCGAACAATAATATTGTGGATGGACAATAAGAGTTCGAATAACTCTATTTTTTAGGGTTATTCGAAAATTATATGATATTTTCGAATACCCTCAAATAGGGTTATTCGAACAATAATAGTCTCAATCATTGAAAGTTTGAATTGGTCAAAATGTGGTATTTTGGTGCATTAAGTTATAATACATGACATTTTTATTTATATAATAAGTTATAGTACATGATAAATTTTTTTTCCTTATATTAAATATGGTATTTTAGTAATTTGCTCTAATTAATATCTTAAGTTGACGTTTGTTTTTACTTATTTCTTTTTAGGTAAGAACTTAAATACTAAATTTCAAATTTTAAAAAAACTATATTTTTAAGGCAAATGCTGCTGTGCACCAGGTGCACGGATCTGGATTGGTGCAATTGGGGCGACCCGATCCAAATCCGCGCACCTGGATTTTCCTTTTTTTTTTTCGCTTCAGGCTGTTACCTTTATGTTGTAAGGATGTGACCTTTACGTTATATAAGTGTGACCTTTATATATAAATGTTATGACCTTTATGTTCAGTAACTTAGGAAAAAATGAAGATTTTCAGGTTTTTTCGCTTCAGATTAAGACCTTTATGTTGTATTGTTGTAACCTTTATGTACAATTCTTTGACATTTATGTACAAATATTATGACCTTTATAATCCATAACTTTGAAAAAAAAATTGAAATTTTCAAAATTCAGTGCATTTTAAGGATGTATATATGTGCAACTAATATTACATAAATGTAAATATGTACAAATTTTGCTAAAATTCTTCATTTTTTTCTAAGTTAGAGTATATAAAGGTCATTACATTTATACATAAAGGTCACACTTATATAACATAAATGTCACATGCATATAACATAAAAGGTAACAACTTGAAGCGAAAAAATAAAATAAAAAAAATAAAATAAATAAAAGTGCGTGGATCCAGATCGACCTGGACCCGACCCGAATTGTATGTGCACTAGTTGTACAGGAGACTAACTCTATTTTTAATATATAGCCCATTACATGTCTCCTTCACGAATCGGTTCTTCTATTACAAGAAAGATAACAGGATGTATTATCCAAAAATGAAACAAAATATATAAGAAATTAATAAAATTAGAATAAAAAACAGTTATGTCAATTTTCAGATGGGAAAATTCAATTTTGGTGCACTTAGAAGGCTACTGTCCATTTTACGTCCACTATGTAAGCTAATTTCAATTTTAATCCACTTAGGCCAAAATTCATCACTATTTAGTCCATTTTTCGTCAGAAAACCAGTTTCACCGGCGAGTGTAATTCAACCACCCCCGGATTTTTTAAAATGCCTATGTGGCACGCCGGATCCCACATAGACAATCATCGACCAATCAGAATTATCCGAGTCAACCATATATATATAAATTAATCAAAAATAAAAAATAATTTAAAAAAGAAGAAGAAGCATAATTCGATCTGATCATTCCACCGCCGCTGCTCGCCGTCTTCTTCCCCCACCGGCAAGCTCTTCCTCAGCTACCACTTAGCCCCCACGTCCACTATCTTCTTCAACCTCCACAGAAACCCCAAGTAAAGCAGTCGTCTTCCTCTGAATCAGCCACGTCCTGGTGGTGAACTCAAGCGCCGCCGTCTTCCTTTGAATCAGCCACGTCTCGCCGTCGCTGTTGAAGATCCCTTGCCCTAGAAGGTCATGGAAGGCGGTCTGCCAGGTGGGTCCCTTAGGGTAGTTATCAAACCGGGTTCAGAGAATATGCTCGACATGACGGCGCTGTCGTTCTCCTCTGGCACCACTGGCAGATCTACCGTCTGCTCCCTTCACACTGGCGGTGGAGTTGCAGAGGGGAAGGGGGAGAAGGCTTTTTTTTTTTTTTTTTAAATTATCTTTTATTTTTGATTAATTTATATATATATATATATATAGTTGACTCGGATAATCCTGATTGGTCGAGGATTGTCCATGTGAGATTCGGCACGCCACATAGGCGTTTTAAAAAATTTGGGGGCGGTTGAATTACACTCGCCGATGAAATTGGTTTTCTGGCAAAAAATGAACTAAATAGTGACGAATTTTGGCCTGAGTGGACTAAAATTGAAATTAGCTTCCATAGTGGACATAAAATGGACAGTAACCTCCTAAGTGAACCAAAATTGAATTTTCCCATTTTCAGATTAAATAATTCTCATATACTTTATTGATTTTATTAATAAAAGAATTATAAAATTGTTTGCCAAGCAATCATGAGGATCTCCATTTTTTTTTTTTTTCACTTTTAGAGAATGAATGGTTGATTTGCTTGATTGGAGAGTATTCTATTTTAGAGCTCATGAATGCAACTTTTGTTTTGTTAGGTTCTATTTTTTTAGGACTTATTATAATTTTATTTCATATATATAATAAATTCATTGGTACTCCTCATAGTTTAACTTTGTCATTTACTTTTGTTGATAAAGCAAAAGTTAATAAAGTAAATTTTGTATAGTAAAATAATTCAGAAAATAAATACACGTAGAAAATAACAAAATTTAAAGTATAAATGACAAAAGAGTTGGTTTGACATAACAAAATTTAAAGTATAAATGACAAAAGAGTTGGTTTGACATGCACCAAATGCGCAGGTGCAGATGGATTCGGATCCGTGCACATTATTATTATTATTATTATTATTATTATTATTATTATTATCATCATCGATTCAAATTGAGACTTTATATTGTATTTATGTGTTCTTTATCTACTCTAACTTAGTTAAAAAAAAAAAAAGAAGAATTTCAACAAAATCTGTACATATATATTTTTATATGATATTAGTTGTACCTTTATAATATTAGTTGCATATTCATATGATATTTGTTGCATTGTGTAATATAAAAAAGTGCAATTAATATCACATAAAGGTGTGAATAGTATCACATAACACAAAAACTCATACGAGACGGTCTCACAGATAGTTTGCGTGAGACAGATCCTTATTACCCATAAATTGAACTCATATCCATAAATTTTCATATGAATTGTTAAGTGTGGGTTATGGGTTGATCCGTTTCACGAAAAAAGATCTGTGAGATGCTCTCACACAAGATCTACTCATCACATAAATGTGTGTTGATCCAAAGAATGCGTTGATTTTTTTTTTGAAGATCTTCGTTTTTTTTTCCAAATAGAACATTAATGTCATGATATATATATATATATATATAATAACAAAATGCACACTTTTTTCCCTTCAAAAGTCAAACTTTCAAACTTCCATTTTTCAATTTTTTAATTATTTTAGGATTGATGTATGTAAATTATTAATTTGAGGAAAAAAATCAATATTAATTAATACTCATGTGATGCATGGACATATATAAAACTTTCAAATGTTGTAATTTTAAAATGTACTAGTATTGGCACCCGCGCTATGCGCGATATGTGATATTATAATATTGTTAAATATTTGATAATATAGTATAAGTAATTTTAGTACATAAAAGACATTATAATATTTAATAACTAATAGAATCTAAATTTGCTTAAAATAATTCAATTTACAACAATATATCGATATTATACACATCCAATTCACTAATCTATGACTAATATTAAAAACAAAAATATCAATCATGATCTTCAAATCAAAATTGGAAATTTTACTTGCAAGTTTGTAAGTTTTTTAAAAAACTTTATACACAACATTTCTAGTTGAAACATTTTTTTATCATATGTGCTACAAAAAAATTTCGTCAGTCACTTAAATTAAATATACTAAAAAAACTAAAAAAATATGAATTAAATATCAAATTCAATTACTTAAATTAATTATGTGTGTTTGTGAATATGTATATACATAAACAAAAATTTACGTAGGAACTTGATGCAATTACTGTCAATTATATATTTTCAACCTTTTATTTTAAAATAAATTGAATTAGAAAAAAATTAATATCGCTTAACATTGAAGATGACAGATATTTATTTTGTTGTAAGTATCACATAAATAAATTGATATAACACGACATTGATCATTACAATTTAAGCTTAGTACAAAATCGAAATGTAGTAGTAGTGATCATGATGATGACAATATAATAATTAGAAACTAAACATATAATTTAAATAATCAGCTGAGCCATCTAAATTCAAAACGTGCACTCTCATATAAAAATATACGAAGTCCTAAGTGTAAAATAAAAAATGAAAATTTTATTATGAGATATTTATAATTTAAAAAAATATTTAGGATGTCATATAATTCAGACTACAGACATATTATATACATATATGTGTATACACACACATTTTAAATAATGTTATACTTATTTATTAATCTATATTAAATATGATATAAATTATACCCATGCAAATTAATATTTATTATTGAAATTATTGTTTGGATATCAATTGTTGGTATTTAAAAAATTATTCAAAATTAATTTAATTAAGATCAGTAAAATGAGAATAAACTGATACATCATTTATATTATTAAATCAAAATGATTAAATAGTAAAAAATGAAAAAAAAATTGACGGGATACTTACAAATATTAATTTAAAAAATACTTAGGATGATATATAATTTTTACACTAAATACATATTATCCATATACATATATGTATATACACACATATTTAATAGTGTTACACTTATCTATTAATTATATTGATATTACATATGATATCGAATTATTCCTAAACAAATTAATATTTAGAGTAAGTCTCGTATGAAACGGGTGCATGGATTCGGGTCAAGGGACCCGCTTCTCTTTCTCTCTTTTTTTTTTCCCGCATAATTTTTTAATTTTTGCACCTACCAATAGGGTATGTTAGAACTATATCTACATTATCTTAGACATATCTTTACGTTATGTTAATCTACATATCTGCTCTTATTTCATACATTTTCTTTTTTACGTTTGGTTTTTGAATTTTGGCACTTACTACTACGTTATGTTAGACATATCTTTACGTTTTGTTAAACCTACCATTCTGCCCAATTTCATACCTTAAACTTAAAAAAAAAAAAAAACCTTAGGGTTGACACATGTACAATTACGTTGTATTAGATATACCTTTAAGTATGGTTAGACATACCTTTGTGTTATGTTAAATCTACCTACATAAGGTAGATCTAACTATGGGAAAAATTCAATTTTAGTCCATTTAAAAAGTCAATGTCCAATTTTCGTCCACCATGAAAGCGGTTTTCAATTTTAGTCTAATTAAGCCAAAAATCGTCACTATTTCGTCCATTTTTGGCTTAATTGGACTAAAATTGAAAACTGAAAATTGAAAACCGCTTCCATGGTGAACAAAATAGTGACAAAAATGGACCAAATAGTGACGATTTTTGGCTTAATTTGACTAAAATTGAAAATCGCTTTCATGGTGGACGAAAATTGGACATTGACTTTTTAAATGAACTAAAATTGAATTTAACCCATCTAACTATACATAAAGGTATGTCTATTGGAGCGAGTTTGAGTGGGCTTGAGCGCGAGTATCGGGCGCATGCGGACTCGTGAAATGCGAGTGAGAGTGTTTTTTTTTTTTTTTTTTGCGTTTTGACCAGATCAACCCTGATGTATGGATTTAGTTTTGTGTGTCAAACTCATATACGTTTTTGCCTAATATTTATTATTGAAATTATTGTTTGAACAATCTATTGTTGATATTATAAGGAATTATTCAATAAAAATTAATTTAATTAATATTAATAAAATAAGAATAAACTGATACAATATTTATATTATAAATTGGATGAATGAAATAATAAAAATACAAAATAAAAAAATTATTGATGTGACACTTTTTCTTAAAAAATGATATTTTTGTAAATATCTCCAATTTTTCCTCTATTATTATAGTATATAAATATATAGAAAGATTTGTTTATTTATTTATTGTTTTGAATTTCTATACAATAAATATAACATTAAATGTCTTAAATATTAATATTTTTTTAATTAATAAATGTAAAATGAAAGTTATTAATGATTTCTTAAAATGGAAATATTTAATAAATGAGACATTTATTGCAGTTATTTTTGGCAAAATGTTCTGCTTTTATATATATATAGATATAATACTATTAAAGTTGGTGTGCACTTAATTTTAGTGACTATTGGATTATGATCATAATGAAAACGTTAACATAACCAAACTAAAAACTGGATAAGTTCAAAACAATTATGTAAGATGACATCATGATAATAATATTGAAATTCATTTCATATACTATTTCATTATAATATTCAATCTATGTTTTCATTTTACAATTTTGTGACAAAAAATTGGCAATGTTTTTGAAAACATTAATTTATAATAGAGAAAAAAAATCATTGCATATCCTTTTGGATTTTTATGGATTAATAATTTTGAATGATTTTATCAATTTCTTAAAATGGATAAATTTTTAGAGCTATACATATCAAAAAGTCAATATAATAATTTGGTATTTTACTTCTCTAAATAATAAATCATCAAAGATAGAGTAATATTATGATATCATTCATTTTATCATTCATTTTAAAATTAAAATATTATTCATTAAAGTAAAATATTTGATTATACAAATAATAAATCATTTATTATAATTAGCATGTATATACAATACATAGTAAATATTAATATAGCTAACTAAAAATTGGGATAAGTTCAATAAACTTATATGAGACGGTCTTATAGAACATTTATTTTAATTAGCATGTATATATAATATATATTAGTCTCTCCATCTTTCTAATTAATGTCGTTCTGAAGATTAAATTATATTTCATATTAAGTGTGTATTTATAAGTTTATTATGATATTATCCCTACTAATATTCACAATTAGCTAAAATTTAGGAATTTAATATGATGGAAATGTTTAGATTATATTTTCAATCTTGAATTATAATTTTTTTAATTAGTTAAAAGTATATTAGTCCAAATTGTATATTGTTTTATTCAGGATAACTTATAAAATAATATACAAAATAAATAACTAAATAAATAGTTGGTTTCTACTTTTGAGTTTAAAATTGTTGGGAAAATAATCTCATTCCCACTTTTGGAGGGTAATAATTATAATATATATATATATATATTTATATATACATATCCTATCTCACATTATAAATATCACACTAATATAATTCTAATATATTATATTGTTAGAAATACGAATATCAGATTCATTTCAATAACGAAGATGTTATTATTCAGGATAACCTATAAAATAATATACAAAATAAATAACTAAATAAATAGTTGGTTTCTACTATTATATTGTTAGAAATACGAATATCAAATTCATTTCAATAACGAAGATGTTATTATTCAGGATAACCTATAAAATAATATACAAAATGAATAACTAAATAAATAGTTGGTTTCTACTTTTGAGTTTAAAATTGTTGGGAAAATAATCTCATTCCCACTTTTGGAGGGTAATAATTATAATATATATATATATACATATCCTATCTCACATTATAAATATCACACTAATATAATTCTAATATATTATATTGTTAGAAATACGAATATCAGATTCATTTCAATAACGAAGATATAAATAACATTTACGACTCTTCTTTAATTTTTTTTCAATAAATACGTATTTTGATATCTACTGTTATTTCTCTTCATCTTTTTTATTGCCATTGGTTAATTGTTTATAAGAGTCTCCTAAAATAATAGTCTTATATATAAAAGTTATGGAAAAGAATTCAATTTATATTTAATACAATAAAAAGGAAATCTAAACAGTTAATTAAAAACATGTTTCCAAACTTGAATTTTTCAACATACTTAAATTAGTTTTTTTAATCAATAATTAATTAAAATTGAAAAATGGAAGATTTAAAGTTTGACTTTTGGAAATGTAATCATTTTGTTATCATATATATATATATATATATAGATTAAATCTAAATTGAATTTTTTTTTTTTTTTGCATAACTTTTAGAAAACTATTATTTTAGGAGATTGATATCAAAAATTAGGGATGACAAAATTGACTCGACTCGTAGGGACACGACCTGATCGTGGTATTTGGTAAACACGCCCAAATGATTCAGAAAACCGGAACCGGGCCAGTTTGAACCGGCGGTCAATGGTTTCGGCTGGTTCCGATTCCAAACCGTAACCGAGAATCGGATATATTCGGTTCGGTTACGGTTCGAAATTTTTCAAATCGCCAGTTTGTGCAATTTTTTTAATTCAGGGTTGCCACGTGGATGGCTGACATTCAAAGGGAAGTAGCCGTTGGAGATCAATGGTCCCATGAAGTAGCCGTTGCGAACCGGCCCAACCGGAACCGGTACCGAACCGACGGTTCAAACTGCCGGTTTTGAGGCATTTTGAATCCCACGGCCAAGATCAAGTGACCGTTGGAGATCAACGGTCCAGATCTCCTTATCGGCACCGAACTACCAGTTCAACCGAACCGGAACCGGCGATTCGAACCAGAGTGTACCAAATTTTTTTTTTTTTTTTTGTATTTTCGAAATCTGTAAATAGGGGTTGAAATCTGCAATAGAAGGACAACCGCATTTAATGACATTGGAGGTTAAAGAGAAGCATGTCTCCACCTTTTTCAAGAGCGCATTAAATGGGTGTATTTTAAAGATCAATGAAGATCAAGAAGAAGGAATACTGACCATCCAGATCGAATCAAAAGGAGGATATTCTTGTGTTGAATGGATCAACGATCAGGATGCAGCAGCAGAAGAGAGGAGCTAAAATGAAGACGCGTGGAATGTGCACTCCTCAACTAGTACATTCCACCAACTATAAAAGAAAGAAGTGAGGCTGAAAAACAAGAGGATTGAACTTTTGAATCGTGCATTGAACTTTTATTTTCAGCGATCAACAAGCTTAATTGAATATCTAGTATTTTCAGTCCCTCACTCAACCCCGAAGCAGAGCATTCCAGGATTGAAGATCTTTGGAGTGTTCTAGATTCACCATAGTTGGAGAACTAGTTTTATAACAATTCATATTATTGTGTGTGTAGGTTGTTTTAGTTTGGTGTCCATAGTTGAGAGGAAAAGAATCCTTGTTGTGCGTTTTGGTCTTGTAAAAGATAACATCTTGTGTGGATCCTGTCTGTTTGCTGAAACCTTGAGAGGGAGTAAGAAACTTAGTAGGCGTATGTGTCCTTAGAGTTGTGTTTAGTTGGAAAGAGTTCTGTAAATCTAAATACTCTAGTGGATATCTTCCTTATGAAGGAGAAAAGAGGATGTAGAAGGGTTTCACCACCTTAGAACCTTTATAAAGCCTTGTGTTTATTAACTGCTTTCAACATACATTTCTTATATATGTTGCATGCATGTTTATGGCTTTATTATGTGCTTATCTGTGAATCTAGAGTATTAAGTTTATGGTTGAAAGTGTTAGAATATATTTGCTGAAACTCTCTATTCTTAAACAATTCCGTTGTGCATATACTCTAAGTGTGAAGCTGCAGTAACCAGTTTGCTGTAAGCAGAACACGAGTCAGTCAAACTGCTGCAAGCAACGATAGCTTACAGCAGCTTGCAGCGAATAGAGAGAAAAGCGAGAAAAAGAGAGAGGTCCATTCACCCCCCTCTTTAAACCTCTGTAACCACTTGGGACTAATAAGTGGTATCATAGCGGGTTGGGTTAAAAACCAACTCGTCTGGTTACCTACCCAAATCTACCCAAGACCATCTATCTGCTTCGTGCATAAGTGTTGTTATCTGCTTTATTCATCATGGATTTTCTGCATGCTAGTTGTCTATGTTCATTATTGAGGATCATGATGACTGGAAGATCAGGATACAAACACATTTATCGACGATGCATGATGAGATGTGGTACGTTATCATGGAAGGGCCTCCCACCATTACAAAGCCAAACCCGATATTTGCCAGAAAAAGAAGAAAAGAGACCATGGAGTAGGAAGGTGAAAAAGACAAATAGAAGGATGATGATAAATGCGATGTAGCAGAAGTTGAGCCACCAAGGATGCAGTCATATATTGAAAAGCCTAGACAAGCAGAATGGACTGGTGAAGATAGGAAGAGGTCCAACTTGGACAATATAGCGAAGAACGTGTTGTTTCTCACCTTAGACAAATGAACATTTAGTAAGGTGAAGACATGCAAAACCGCTAAAGAGATTTGGGACAAGTTGGAGCAGATCTTTGAGGGAACAAAGCTTACAAAAGACAACAAGATCTCAACGGCCACACAGAAGTTCAAGTTATTCAAGATGAAAGATAATGAAACCTTGGAGCAACTTGACCTAAGGTTTACAGGAATCGTAAATGAGCTCGTATCTCTAAGAAAAAGCTACTCGCAAAAGGAGAAGAACATGAAGGTTCTTAGAGCGCTGCTAGTAAAGTGGGATAGTAAGACCACTGTCATGCGTGTCTCCATGGACTTGAAATCTATGAGTACTTTTGATCTATTTTTTGATCTCAAGACCTTTAAGTTTGATATCAACAAAAGGAAGACAACAGTAAGGTCACTGCACTTGCTGCTAGAAGCATAAAAAAAATCCTTCTGTAACCAAGCCAATAGTTACAGCAGAATTTGCTGCAGTTGCAGAGGATGATATGGCGCTGCTACTGAAGAAATTCTCCAAGTTCATGAGGAAAGGTAACAAGATAGGGGGAAACCTTCCACGAAGGATGAACTTGCAGTAGCACCGACAACAACAAGCACAACAGACCTAGGATACAACAGTCAAAAGACTTGTGCTATAATTGCAGAAAGCCTGGACACTATGCTCGAAACTGTCCTCATCCTGTTGTCCATAGATATCCACATGAGATTAGAGCCAAAAGAAAGGAAATAATAAAGATCGAAAGACAAAAGTTGAGAGCACTGCTAGTTGAAGCTGAAAAAGCTAAAGGAGCGAGCACATCCTCGGAGATCCAAGAAGAATCTTTATCTGAATCAGACTCAAACGAATCCATCTCAGATGATGAAGCGGTGACCTACTTGATGGTGCAAACTGATGAGGATACAGAGGAAAAGGTAATCTTTAAACCTATCTCTTCTAAGTCTGATGATATTAGGATGGATAGTTTTGTAAGACAACTCCTTAGTGACTTCGAGAAAATCAACTCTGAGAATTAAGCGCTTATGAATGATATGATTCTATGGAATTAAAAGATATTATTATGAGGAAAGGAAGACCCTTATATATATACAAATTACAACTTGTAAAAAGGGAAACAAATCTGTATTGATACAATATTTACATAACAGAGTATTCTAAAGAATATCTATTCCTTAACACGCCCCCGCAAAATTGACGTTCTATCGGTAACAGAATTTTGGAACGGAGTAGCTGAAATCGTGCACGATGTAAAGGTTTCGTGAGTAGGTTTGCCAGCTGGTCAAGTGTATTTATATAAGCAACAGAGAAGATGCCCTTAGCTGAGAGATCTCGAACAAAGTGGAGATCCAAAGCGATGTGCTTCATTCATGAGTGCATAATAGGATGGAGTGCCAAACGAGTTGCCCCCAAGTTGTCACACAAGAGGCGTGGAGGTTTGAGCAGGGACAACCCAAGCACTTGAAAGAGCTGGAATAACCAACAAACTTCAGCAGCAGTTGAAGCAAGTACTCTATATTCAGCTTCGATTGAAGATCTCGCAACCCCTCTTTGTTTCCTAGATCTCCATGAAATTGGATTGGGACCAAGAAAAATAATATAAGCAGATGTTGATTTACTATCAGTCAAGTGTCCACCAAAATCGGAGTCGGAATAGGCGGTGAGAGTCAAAGAGGTTGGCGGGCGAAGGAGTAAACCATGATTGATAGTGCCCTTCAAATAGCGTAACAATCTTTTCACAGCTAGCCAATCATCGTTGGTGGGAGAAGACATTGACTGAGCCAATCAATTCACTAAGTACGAGATGTCAGGCCTTGTTATAGTTAAGTATTGCAAACCACCAATGGCACTCCTATACTTCGATCTATCAATTGATCCGGAGACTTTGAGAGACGTAGAAGGAGACATAAGCGTGCTGACAGGCTTCGATCCGGTCATGTCAAGGCGATGTAGAAGATCAGGCATGTATTTATGCTGAGATAAAAGTAAACCTTCTTTGCAGCGAATCATCTCTACACCCAGAAAATAAGTAAGTGCCACAAGATCTTTAACAACAAACTGAGATTTCAAGTGAGATGTGACCCTCTCAAGAAGTGAAGAACTTGTTCCTGTCAAGATCATATCGTCAACATATACCAGCATAACCATATAATCATTCTGGTGACGATAAATGAAAAGAGATGAGTCAGCTCGTGACTGCGTAAAATCAAAGGCAAACAAAGCAGTACTCAAGGCTTGAAACCATGCTCGCGGAGCCTGGCACAGTCCATAAAGGGATTTTCGAAGGAGACATACATAATCCGGTTTGGATTTGTCAACGAATCCTGGTGGTTGCATCATATAAACAGGATTCGTAATATTACCATGCAAAAAGACATTGCTGATGTCAAGTTGCCGAATCTCCCATTTGTTATGAAGTGCCAATGTTAGCACTGTCAGTATAGTGACCAGTTTTATGACCGGACTGAACGTTTCATTATAATCCAAACCCGGTCGCTGGTGAAATCCCTTTGCCACAAGTCGAGCCTTAAATCGTTCAACAGATCCATCTGGTCACCTCTTGATAACAAACACCCACTTACAACAAATAACATTTGATCGTGGTGGGGGTGTAACGAGTTCCCATGTACCATGTCTCGTTAGTGCTGTCATTTCCTCAGCCATAGCAGCACGCCATCGAGAATATTTCAAAGCCTGTGTAACACATGTAGGAGCAATATCACTATCAATAGGATGCATAGTTGATAGGAATACCTTAGGACGAGAAATATTGTTCTGACTTCGAGTTGTCATCCCATGAGTATGAGTTGGCGCGGGAGGATTAGTAACATTCTAGTCAATTGATGGTTGTGTAGATGGGGATAAGGATACCACTCGATCAAATCGTTGAGGAGATGAGATGGCCAAATGGTGAGACTGCTCAGAAGTGGGCGTGTATGCTGAATTTTGTGAGGGGCTGCAAGATGTAAATGGCTGTTGTTGTGATAACCGATAAGCAATATCACTTGGATTGAACAAAAAATCATTCACTGGGGTAGGAGCTGTGGAGGGTGTTGATTCATGAAATTTAGGAAAATGAGTTTCCTTGAACTGGACATGTCGTAATATAAAAAAATGACTTGTACTGATATCAAGACATCGATATGCACTCTGAGTTGTGGAGTATCCCACAAATATGCATGGTCGAGAGCTGGGTTCCAACTTATTGGAATTATGGGGACGCAACCATGGATAACAGACACAACCAAATACCCTCAACTTTCGATAATTAGGTTGGTGCTTAAACAAGCACTCAAACGAACTCATATTCTTCAAATTAGGAGATGTCATTCGATTGATCAAGTAGACCGCAGTTTGAAAGGCATATGACCAAAAACTTGAAAGAAGATGTGCAAAGTGAATTAGAGCTTTGCCCGTTTCCACAATATGGCGATGACGTCTATCTACTACACCATTTTGTTCGGGTGTATATGGTGCTGTAGTGAGCCAATTAATTCCATGAGTTGAGAAAAATGATTTTAATGCAATGAATTCTCCTCCATTGTCGCTGTAAAAATTCTAAATAGAGTATCCAAACTGACGTTCCACTAGAGGACAAAGCTTTTCAAATATGCCTCGAACTTGCGACTTGCAACTCATTGGAAAAAACCAGCAATATTTAGTGAACAAGTCAACAATCAACAAATAGTAACGATAGCCATCAACGGAATTTAAAGTAGGTCCCCACACATCAGCATATAAATAATGTAAAGGGTGTTAAGGAATCAAACTAGTATCCCTAAACGGCAGTTTATGTGCCTTACAACAAAGACAAGAGTCACATTTGAAATCTGACATGCTAGACTTTGTGGATAAAGGTAATTTATTCAAAGCAATAATAGTGGTACTAGTCTTGCGAGATGGATGTCCTAACCTCGCATGCCAAGTTTAAAAATCCGTTTGTAAACCCAGTGTAGAAAAATGTGCAGAAGACTTTAAATAAAACTGGGGTGGTTGGAGATGATAGACCCCATTACTGCACTTTCCTTGAACTAGTGGCGCCCCCGTAACTCGATCCTTTACAACAAAAGAGGAAGGGAAGAATTCCACAGATACATTATTTGAATTCGTGAACTTATGGACTGATAATAAATTTTGTTGAGCATGTGGTACACATAAAACAACATCCAAATGAAAAGTACGTCCAGGAAAGTGAATTAAAGATTTACCAGTGTGAGATATCGGCATAGATGACCCATCTGTTAGATGTACTTGCTCAGTCCCATCGTACTCGGAGTGGAGAGATAAATTTCCAAGATCAGATGTGATGTTATGAGATGCCCCAGAGTCCATCATCCACGAGTTCGGTTGTGAGAATTGGCTAGACGTATGAGCCATATTCGCCGTAGCTGGCAATCGGTGACAATTAAGGGCGGTATGACCTGGAATCTGACATAACTGACAAACAATATGTTGTTGAGCAAAGTTATTATTGTTGAAGTTATGATACCTGTTGTTGTATCCCTTCTTTTTCTGACCACCACGGTAATTGCCAGAATTTTGTGATTTGCCCCTGGAATAATTGGACTAATTTGGATTATAAGATCCCGAAGTTGATCGATTGAAGTTGGTTTGTGCTGCATTGGCAGACACAACCAGGTCACGGGTGTTAGTTTCCAGACTATCAAGAAAGGCCTCTTGTGCAACCAACATATCAAGGAGTGATGAGAATGATATGGATTCTGGTTGGGCTTGTATAGATGCCACAATATCCCTGAATTTTGGTCCAAGACCATTGATGATGTAAATAGTAAAATCGTCATCAGACATAGGAGTATCGATGAGAGCCAACTCATCAGCCTTTGCTTTGAGCGAGTGTAAATATTCGGTGATCGTTCGATCTTTGATCTGAGCCGATTGGAGATCCGATTTAAGTTGCATAACACGTGTCCGAGAGCGACTGGAAAATATCTGATGGAGAGTAGCCCAGGCGATGTGAGCAGTGGTGACAGTGGATGCAAACGGCGATACCTCTTCGGACAAGAAGCCCATAATTGTGGCTAATACCAACTGGTCTTGTTGAAACCATTGCTTGAATTCCGGTGAAGTGTGAGGAGGAGCAGGTGTGTCACCGGTGACATATCCTGGAATGTCTAAACCATTAAAAATAGCAAGGAGATGAGATCGCCATTGAGCAAAGTTCCGCCGGGTGAGCTTTTGGATGTGTTGAAGGGATGTGGGGATGGTAATGATCGGTGGAGAATTTCCGACAGCAGGTGTCATTCCGGTGGTGGTAGTATTATCGTCGGTAGTGCTCATGATGGAGATGACGGCCAAAACTATGCAGTAGATGAAGCGTGATTGTAGGATCTAAAGGATGATACCATATGAAGGATATGATTCTATGGAATTAAAAGATATTATTATGAGGAAGGGAAGACCCTTATATATATACAAATTACAACTTGTAAAAAGGGAAACAAATTTGTATTGATACAATATTTACATAATAGAGTATTCTAGAGAATATCAATTCCTTAACAGCGCTGAAAAGGAAAATGAAATACTGAAACAAGAAAACAACAAATTTGTAGAGTGGAAGTACGAGAAAGAATCTTGGAAGAAATGAGTGATAACAAAAGCAAAGAAAGTGTTAAGCTCAGGAACAAAGTGAGAGAACATGAAGTTGAAATAATCAAGCTCAAAACCACTATAAAACTGTTTAGTCGAGCTTCTGAGAAATCAAGAGATTTCATAAATCAACAAAAGACTCTAGAAGCTAGACTTGGTATAGGATGCAGCGAGACTGTCAAAACCCGTAAAGAAAAGTCTAGTGAAGATCTAAAATTTGTCGAAGGAGAAGTTCTATTTCTCAAAGAAAAGCTGGAAGATCTGACTGTTGAAGATACTGAGTCCAAAAGAGCTGTTGTAACCTCAGATAAACAGAGTGCTGAAAGCTGCAGCATACAGCAGAACAAAGTTGTTGCTGGTGAAAGTAAGCTGCAGCAAACAACAAGGTTACACCACAGCAAAATGGAACGTGGAAGCGAAGTTCGACAAAGAGATTGGGACTTTATAGATACATCCCTATTCCCTAAAGAGAAAAGCAAAACTGAGACTGAAACTGCGAAGAAAGACTTTAAGTCTAACCCCTTAGGACCCGTACGTGTATAGATACCTGAACTTGAATGATCATCTTGTAGGTACAGTCACTAGGTAGCAGCGGAGATCCATGGTACATTGATAGTGGATGCTCAAGACACATGACTGGCTACAAATCCTCTCTGTGCAACTTCAAAGAATGCAAAGGACCAAGGGTGGTTAATTCGAAAGGAAATACCTTCGGTACAGGAAGATTGATCAGAGGAATGTACAAATGAATGATGTGTCATATGTTAAATGGTCAAAATAGAACTTGCTGAGCATAAGTTAATTTTGTGACAAAGGGCATATGGTGGAGTTTTTCCAGAACCGATGCCTAAAAAAGAATGCAGCCAGCAAAGAAGTCAAGCTTGCAGGGACTAAGAAAGGGAATATATATCTTGTGGACTGGAGATCATCAACATTGCCGATCTGCTTCATTGCGAAAGGCTCACCAGAAGAAAGCTGGTTATGGTATGCATAAGAGAATGAGCCATCTGAACTTTAAGACAATCAACAAGCTGGCAAGGAAAGGACTTGTAAGAGGATTACCTGACATAGCATACAAGAAAGAAAGCATATGCGGAGCGTGTCAGAAGGGAAAATAGATCAAAGTATCATTTAAGGAGAAGTTGCAGCGATCATTCAAAATCTTGGATCTACTGCACATGGATCTCTTTGGACCCATTGATCCTACAAGTCTGAGTGGAAAGAAATACTCCCTTGTAATCATTGATGATTACTCTAGGTTCTCCTGGACCATTTTCCTAGCAAAGAAGTCAGAAACGTAATCGAAACTTCCAGAATTCATGAAGAGAATTAAGAATGAAAAGAACTCCAATATTGTGAAGATTAGGACTGATCGAGGTACAAAATTTACTAACAAATTCATTTAAAAGTACTACTCGGAGAAGGGAATTCAACATGAGTATTCTGCTGCAAGAACCCCTCAACAAAATGGTGTAGCTGAAAGAAAGAATCGAACACTCAAAGAAGCTGCAAGAACGAAGCTTGTAGAAGCTGACATGCCTAAGAGATTTTGGGCTGAAGCTACCAATACTGCATGCTACACACAAAATCGATGTCTGATCAAAAAGGATCAAGACAAAACACCTTATGAAATCTAGTATGAATACTCTCCAAACGTGTCATACTTTCATATCTTTGGGTGCAGATGCTATGTGCTAAATAATGGAAAAGAACATCTCAAAGCATTCGATGCTAAGGCGAATGAAGTTGTATTGCTCAGATATTCTTCAATGAGCAAAGCCTTTCGAGTCTTTAATAGAAGAATGCTCATGGTTGAAAAATCCGTACATGTGGTCTTTGATGAACCACACTATGATGCTGCTGAGCTGGAAAATCTAAAGAAGGAGTCTGCAGAGATCAATCCTAAGACTCAAGTCTCATAAATATAGAGTTCGCATCTTCCCATACTCTCTGAAAGATATGATAAAGAAGGGAGCTTGGATGCATCAACTTTAGATGCTGCAAGATAGAATTCAGCAAACCAGGATGCAGTGGTGCAGCATACACAGGAACAACTTACAGCCGAGCAAATGCAGAACATAACATAGAAGAAAATTCTACAACATTGCAACCTGAAGATCCAGAAGAAAGACAAGAATACGCACACCTAGATAGAACATGACTGAGGAATCACCCGAAAGATCTTATCATTGGTGATCCAAGAGTCGGTGTAAGGACAAGAAGAGTAATTCCACACGAAGTACTATTTGTATGCTTCATTTCTCAAATATAACCTAAAACTATAGAGGAAGCTCTTGAAGATAGCAACTAGATCCAAGCAATGCAGGAAGAGCTAAACAGATTCAAAAGAAATCAAGTATGGAAGCTTGTGCCCAGACCTCACATCAAGGAGTCATCGGAACAAAATGGGTATTCAAAAACAAGCTAAATGAATCCGGGTTAGTTATGAGAAACAAAGTAAGACTGGTTGCTAAGGGGTATTATCAAGAAGAAGACATTGATTTTGATAAGACATTTGCCCCGTCGCACACCTTGAAGCTATAAGAATCTTTCTTGCATATGCTGCTCACATGAACTTCAATATCTACCAAATGGATGTAAAGAATGCATTTCTGAATGGACTCCTTGTGGAAGAAGTGTATGTTGAGCAGTCTCCAGGATTCGAAGAAGGTGTTGCAAATAAAGTCTACAGGTTGCAGAAAGCACTGTATGGACTCAAACAAGCCCCAAGGGCTTGGTATGATACCCTGTCCCTGTATCTTCTTGAAAATAGCTTCAAAAAGGGGACAGTGGATAAAATACTCTTCAGAATCCAGGATGGTGATAGTATCTTGCTAGTCCAGATTTATGTTGATGATATTATTTTCGGGTCAACAAACAAACAACTATGTGAGAAGTTCTCTTGCCTTATGCAGAAGAAGTTTGAGATGAGCATGATGGGAGAGTTAAACTTCTTTTTGGGACTGCAAGTAAAACAGATGGATGTAAGGATCTTTATCAATCAAGCGAAATAATGGAGCCTCTGCAGGCATACTTATGAGCACATCCATGAGCTTAGACAAATATGAAGCTAGAAAAGATGTCGATGTCACCAAGTACATAAGGATCATTGGATCACTCTTCTATCTTATAGCAAGTAGGCCAGACATCATGTTTGCAGTGGGACTTTGCGCAAGATTTCAATCATGTCCTAAAGAATTTCATCTTGCTGCAACTAAAAGGATTATCAAATATCTTAAAGGCACTCAGGATTTCGACCTATGGTATCCAAAAGAAGGAGGATTCAACTTGAAAGGTTACTCAGATTCTGACTTTGCTAGTTGTAGGGTGGACAGGAAAAGCACAAGTGAAACTTGTCAATTCTTAGACAATAGACTTGTCTCTTGGTTCTGTAAGAAACAAACCTCTATTGCTACATCAACTGCAGAAGCTGAGTATGTTGCTGCTGGAAGTTGTTATGCTCAAATTCTATAGATACAACAACAACTCAGAGACTATGGCATTGAAGAAAAAGAAACTCCAATCATGAGTGATAACACAAGTGCCATAGCAATAACTCACAATCCTGTTTTCCACTTAAGAACCAAGTACATTGACATTAGACATCACTTCATCAGAGATCATGTTGAAAAGAAGAATGTTGTACTTGAAAAGATCCATACTGATCTACAGCTGGCTGATATCTTCAATTAACCTCTTAACGAAGCAAGATTTTCTACCTTGAGGAATGAGCTTGGAATCATAAAGCTGCAATGAAGATTTTAGGGACAAGGTTACAGCAAGAAGGTGTTGTAAGAAGGAGAGAGATGCAGAGAGCTTGCAGTAATATGTTCTTGGGCAGGTTACAACAACAAGAGGCATTGGAGTAAGGGAAAACACTGCTTACATCATTACTAAGATGCAAGGATGCATCAATGAAAGATATGCACAAGCAAAGGGGGAATTATGCTGCATACATCAAAGAGGTACTGCTCAGATTACAACATTTAAATGCGTGCATCACATGTCTGTGAAACAATACCTGAAGCAACATATTAAACACTTAGTCCTCGGAGCAATCAATATTAGTGTTTAATTCTGAAACCTCGGACGAAATCATAATCATGATTAGGGCAGCAAACATGCGCTTTAGCATTAAATGCAAAAACCCCTTTTATATCAGTAATTACAGGCGCTCGCGTAAGTAACTGTTCGACTTATGCCATATTTATAAAATTGCTACTCCGTATTTTTGAATAAAATGCTGGATGAGTGACACGTCGGCAGAGTGGATTGATCTCAGCCCTTGATCGAGTCAAATTCAATGAAGTTTCAACAAAACCGATCTCCATCATCTTCCTTGAGATCACTTACACTTTTACATTCAAACTTCATCTCTCTCTCTCTCTCTCTCTCTCTCTCTCTGCAAGTCTTCTCAAACCCTAAATCTTCTTACACTTTCATCTGTAACGGCTCTAACACTGAAGAAGATTGTTGTAGTCGAGGGCCGACTTGTGAACCTCTCCGATTTACTGCTGAACAAGGAATACAATCCTGAGTGTTTGAGGGATCTATTCAAGAGGCTGGAAGGCACAAAGATCCTAGGGTTTCTGCAGGACCATGGATATGGTTATTTTGAAACCTCGGCGAAAAGGTTTTACTCTACTGCCCGAACGAGCGAAACAAGGAAGAACATTATTTTCTCTGAAAATGGGAAGAAGTATGAGGTTTCATTGGAAACTATTGGAGAAGCCTTCAAGATTTCTGCCTCTGGGATGGGAGTTAAGGCTCTGCAGCAGTTTGGGAGGACAACTCCCAGAAGATGTGGGATCTCTTCACCAGTGAAGTGAACGATGAAGTAAAAAAGAGTACTTTGAAGAAAGCCTTCAAACTGGAGTACTTGTTGTTGCATGACATATGCACCTACATCATTGAGGGCAGATTGGGGTGCTACGACAGGTGCATCGATCTCCGGTTTAGGATGATGTCGGTAATCATGGCCGAAGAACTTGTTAACTGGAGCAGGTTCATTCTTCCGAGGATTTGGGAAGAAGCTTCAAAGGCTACTCCTTGGAGAAGCTATGGGATTGCCATTTGTGTTATCCTGAACTATTTGGACATCCCACTGCAAGATCCAGTTCCCATCACTGCTGGTATGTTCTTTGGGGAACCAAAGAAGGGGAATAAAGTGCAGCCCAAGGAAGAACCAGACAGCAACCCTGCTGAAGCAAAATCTAAGAAATAGAAGGAGAGGGAGCCTGCAACTGTAGAGGGAGTCTTCAAGAATAAGATGGAGAAAACCGTCAACCTGCTGCAGAAGGTGAATCTAAAGAAGGCTGCAGCAGGAGAGGAGACTGCAGCAAGTAGGGTGAATGTAGTGGAGGGAGTTGCTACAAGTGATACTGCAGCAGAGGTTGAAGGTGCTGCAGAGATGCTGGTTGCAGCAAGGGCACCGAAGAAGGGGCGATCTAAGTTGATAGCCCAGAAGCTTGTAAGGACAGTTAGCCTTGCTGCACCTATAGAATGCAGCAGCACATCAACTGCATCTAGGGGAGATGATCACACCGTGGAGATGGAGGGTGTGGATCAGATACCCGCTGCTAGTCCGATATAGGAGAGGGAAGCAACAAGAAACGAAGTAGGAGAAGAAGCTCCCATCGAAGCTGCAGATGATGGCAAGAAGACAGGAGAACCCACCGTCGACCCCGTTGGAGGTGTCATGGGTTCAAAGGATGCCCAGGAGGTTGCAGCAGGAGTAGCTGAACCTCCATCTACTTCAACAAAGAAGAAGAGGACTCTTCGGAGGAATGATGGACCCTGGAAGAAGCTCTGCAAGAGGCTGATCCAGAGGCTGCTGAAGGATAAGTAGGGTAAGAGTATGAAGGCCACGATCCTGTCCATACAACGAAAGGAAGATGAGGCAAATAAGATAAGGAAGGGGCTGGTGAAGGAGGTATTCAAGATCACTTTGGAGGGATTTGATGCCCAGATGATGACCAGCCTTCCTGTTTAGAAGAACATGAGGCTCCAAGAAAGTTGGATGTTGCAGACATGAGAGGATTGGACTGTGATGGAAGAATCCCTCATGCTCTGGGTTGGGACTCGGGATGTCAAGATGCTGCGTGACTATGTCCCTCCTGCAGAAGCCGAAGTCCGAATTGCTGCAACCAAGGCCTACTTTGCAACGATCACCGTAAGAAAGGGGTGCAAAAAATCCAAACCTGGAGACACCGATGAAACAACAGAGAATGCCTTGACGGATGTTGTAGAGGTAAATTCGTCTATGGGCGAGGCGGTTCCAAATGATGCAACACCAAAATCGGCAGATGATCATGATGAGCCGTAGCTGTACGAGTCCTTGGAACTTAGCCATGAATGAAGGTGAACAGGAACCCCTATCAGGTCACTGCAACCTGAGGATACACCTACAATGAAGTCAGAGAGTTCTCCAACCTTTGACACAGTGATGAGTAGTCTACCTCCGATCGTGACCCTACAACAGATCAGTGAAGAGGAGGAGTAGGTGGACTACGAGGAATCACCCAAGTATCTAGAAGATGTTGCAGAAGAAAAGGAGTCATCAGACATCATTAAGTCTGTTCTTTCAGGTCTTCAGATGCTGAAATCGCCGATGATGCAATGACGGAGAAAGTTGCGAAGACAGGTCTCTCTGTACTGACAGAAGTTGCAGTATTGTCTGCTGCAGGTTTGATAGATGAAGCAGAGTCACCTGATGCTGCAAAGGACATTGAGGTTGAGCAAGCACCTTCCCTGGGTGATGCTGTAAGAGACATGTCCACTAAAGATGCAGATCAAGAAGAGCTCAAAGAAAAAGGTTGCAAGCACGAAGAGGAGGAGCTTGTAGCTACAACTGAAGAAAAGGAGGAGAACAACAAGCAATGAGAAGAGCTTGCTTCAAGTGAGAATGCTAGAGGCTGTAAGCAGGCTGATGTAGAGATTGCAGTAGGAGGAAAAGATGAGGCCATGCAGCAAGAGGCACCTCAGCAGAGGTTGAAGCTGCAGAAGTTGAGAATGGCCAAGAGAAGGTAGAGAAGGAGAGCAACGAACCAGTGGTTGTTGCAGATGAAGCCAAGCAGCTAGAGGAACCCAAAGAGGTTGATGCTGCTCATGAGGATGAGGATGCAGAAGTGACTCTTGAAGACATCCTCGGTGATTCTCCTAAAGGTTCTGATGAAGGGGCTGACGACTTCACTGAAGTAGCTAGATGAAGAAGACGAGCCCTCCACTTCTAGTGCTGCAGCCTCCCGGATGGCAGACATTCCGGCAAAGGCAAAGTTGTGATGGACCCTGAAGCACTGAAGGCTTGGGAAGAGTCCATCAAGAGCACAATGCTACAACTAGAACATGGGAATGAAGAGAACTTATAGCTCACTATTACTGAACCTACTGAATCTTCAAAGCCAGCAGCTGCAAGTTCTCTACTCCTGAAGAATCCTTCAGTAAGATTATCTCTGTTATTGATAATCTTGCTAGTGTCCTACAGGAACACAAGTTAGTCAACCCTCAACCCAACGTCGATCTGAAAAGGTGGCAGAGCAATTAGAGAAGATCCCAAATGCTCTCCGAGATGCACTGAACGAAGAATGGACAAAGCAGCACACTCTCCGGAAGACATCATATTTGCTAGCCATTAACTTCAAAAATGAGACGAAGCAAACTCTAGACACTGTTTCCTATACACTTACAGCTCATGGCAGCACTCTTACTGCCATTCAGAGTGTAGTCAATGAGCAGGGCTCTAAAGTGAAAAGTATGGATGACCGACTGGCCAACATTGAGTAGCTGCTGGGAGAGATGAATCGGACTCTCCAGAGGATGACTGAACCTGCAGAATGTAGCAGGAGGCCACCAAGGGAAGCGAGCTTTTGATGATGCCAATAAGGAGAAAGAAGTAGCTAAAAAGTTGTCTATTCTTGCCTTAACAAAAGGTGGTCCAACTGAAGTAGAGAAGCTGCTACTGCAAGTTGCGGAGGACACTGCAAGGGAAATTGATGCAGCAGAAGAGGATGATGATGATGAGGAACTGTTACAACCTTGGGAGAAGAAGAGAAGAACAAGTCACCCGCCTCAGCAAAAGAAAGATAGAAAAGATGATGATGGTGCTGGTGGTGCAGGAGGTGCTGCAAGCAGGACAACAGGGGACATTACATCCAAGGAGACTGGAAGGAATGATGCAACAGATTTAACAAGAAGCCGGAAGAGGGGCCAAAACAGCAGAAGCAGAGGAGATTCACCATCTTCAAAGAGGCACAAAATCTCTAAACGTGTCTTGCTGAAGATGAAAGATGAAAAATCTATGCTGCAAGGAAGGCCGAAGCTGAGAAGAAGGCTGGGGAGGAAAGGTGGACTAGTGATAGGTAGAAAATATATGCATTTAATTGTTGACTTAATTGGATTCTTATCATCTTTTATTTGATTGGATGCATTGTTTTCGTACCTATATGCGCTTTTGAACTCGAGATACTTCATATTTTATTTTCTTTCTTGATTATTGTAGGAATTTTTGAAGTATTTTGGAGTTCATTGGACCGAGGCCCAAAAGTAATGAAGATCAAAGAGAAGGTCCAACAATTAAAAAACCCAAATGTTGGAAGAAATAAAAGTTTAAACTCAAACTATGGGCTTAAGGATTAAGAGGCTCACTTCCTTTCCTTTACAAAATGAAGCATATATAAGAAGAAAAGGGGTGACTTTGGCAACAAGTCACTTTTGGGGGAAGAAGACATGACAGTTTGGAGAGAGTTGGAGGAGAGAATTATTTTACAAACATATTTTGCTTTATTCCTTTTTCTTTATGGATCAATCAACTACTTTTGTGGATTCGATCGAGATGACGATTGGCTAATTTCTTAATTCCGGTTAGCAGGGATGTTTGAACCCAATTATCTTTTTATGTTTTAATTAATCCCGTTTCTCTCTCTCTCTCTCGATGTTTTGATTGGAATTGATTGTGTTATCTGTGATGAATGATTTCAATTATTGATGCTTGATTTAGATTCGCGACCTAGGTTAAGTGTTTGATAATTGATTGCTAGAATCTTAAATCATGAATCCTAATTGTTGTGGTTTAATTTTCAATGGTAGTAAACTAGAGGTCGCGCATCTCTAGGGTAGCATAATCCTAGATTATCAAATCGAGCTTGTGTATTTGGAGTCTAGTTCACCCTATCGTCTTGGTAATTAATGCGTTTAATGAATTAAATATAGAGAGTTTATTCTAGGTTGTTCAATTAAATATGGTTAATTAGTGATCTTATCCTAATTTAACTAATCTTAAGAGACGATTCGATTTAACAGAGCTTGTTGTTAGATTAGGGGTGATAATTCTATGATAATCTGAGAGAGGGGGTAACATTGATTAAGGCGTAATTGATATTGGGGGATACCTGAGCTGTTGACTGGAATGCTTTTTATCAATTGATTTCTGTTTAATTTGTTTTCTAGATCTTTAGTAATTTTTAGTTTAATTATCAATCAATCTGATAACCCTCATATTTCTTGTTTCTTTGAATTTAGACATAAGTAAACATAATTGAATTGTCACTCTCCGTGGGATCGACTCCGACTTACCCTATCTACTAGTTAGTTAGGTTAGGAAGGATTTTATTTAATTTTATCGCGTTGCGACAGCGCAGTCAATCAGTGGACTAGGTATTGTGGGTGAGGAAAAATCAGTAGCTATGCAGCAGGTGGATGCAGCGCTGTAGAAGTTTCCACCACAAGAAGTTCCAGGTGTTGATCAATTCAACAAGTCTCCCGAAATTTCAATATTGCTCGACCTCAAATCAACAAAGGATCTTGATCTCTGGAACTTGGACATTTTTACGAAGTATACTTTAGCCAGAGACAAGAATCTAACCTTTGAGCAGATCAGACTCTACAAGATCTCGAGATTCTTGAGATATTTCAAGATTCTCTGTAAGAGGGACTACTTCAATGGTTATCCTAACTACTCTGCAGCATTGATGGACTGTGAGCAAATGCTCAGGACTGGAAAGTTGCCGCTGCAACAGGATTTGTTGGAAGAGGTGAAGAAGGGAAAACAAGTACCCTTCTGGAAGAACTTCTGGCTGTGATGGATAGATGATCCTAGGATGAAAGCGTAGTTCGACAAAACCTAACAAGAGTCAATATTAAATTGGTGGAAGAAGCCTGTTGAAGTTTGAAGAGAAGAAGGAAGAGGCTGCTGCAACTTCAAGAAGATTGGATTTCACTGAATAGGATGCAATAGACTCACCCCTTTGCTTACCTTTATTTTTCTGCATCAAAAAAAAAAAAAAAGGAGAGCAAAAACAGAAGACTCCAAGAAAATTAAAAAAAAAATAGAAAATGAGCAAAAATAGAAGTCTCATGTTTTTATTTTTACCTAAGGGAAAAACTTGGTATGTTACAACTACTTTTATCAAAGGTTTTGTTATCATCAAAAAGAGGGGAAATTGTAAGAAGAAACACTTATAGATTTTGATGAGACAAAAACCGTTGTAACCTCACTGCTTTTAAATTCATATATTTCCCATTGGAAGTTTCAATAAGTAGCAAAGTTCTGCCGAAGAAGTCTTCCACTGAAACCTAGAGCTGCAAGTTGTAAGGAACATGGAAAGAAAGAAATCTACATATAACAAGCTATACTTGGAAGAGCTTCAGGAGAAACATTTTGCTGCATGCTGGGAAGCTGCAACCTACAAGAAGTAGCGACTCTAGATGCAACAACCGCCAATAAGTTGCAGTAATGAAGAGGAACATGTTAAATGGATTCAACTTCGAAGAAATCAACATCCACTGCATGTTTTTACAAATATGAGGAAACATCAACTTTAGTTGAAGCTGCAAGGCTCGATAGGCCAATGCATAATGATAAAATCAAGGACAACGAGCGTATGAAGAGCTGTCACCTGGCCTGAGCAACTACCTGCGATCTGCAACAGAAGAACAGCCGTATTTAATGACACTGGAGCTTAAAGAGAAGCATGTCTCCACCTTTTTCAGGAGCACATTAAATGGTTGTGCCTTGAAGATCAATGAAGATCAAGAGGAAGGAATGCTGACCATCCAGATCGAATCAAAAGAGGATATTATTGTGCGTGTATGGATCAACGATTAGGATGCAGCAGCAGAAGAGATGAGCTAAAATGAAGACGCATGGAATGTGCACTCTTCAACTGGTGCATTCCACTAACTATAAAAGAAAGAAGTGAGGTTGAAAAATAAGAGGACTGAACTTTTGAATCGCACATTGAACTTATACTTTTAGCAATCAACAAGCTTAATTGAATATCTAGTATTTTCAGTCCCTCACTTAACCCCAAAGCAGAGCATTCCAGCATTGAAGATGTTTGGAGTGTTCGAGCTTCACCACAATTGGAGAACTAGTTTTATAACCATTTATATTACTGTGTGTGTAGGTTGTTTTAGTTTGTTGTCCACAGTTGAGAGCAAAAGAATCTTTGTTGTGCGTTTTGGTCTTGTAAAAGACAACATCCTGTGTGGATCATGTCTGTTTGTTGAAACCTTGAGAGGGAGTAAGAAACTTAGTAGGCGTGTGTGTCCTCAGAGTTGTGTTTAGTTGGAAAGAGTTCTATAAATCTAAATACTCTAGTGGATATCCTTCTTGTGAAGGAGAAGAGAGGATGTAAAAGAGTTACACCACCTTCGAACCTCTATAATGTCTTATGTTTATTTACTACTTTTAGCATACATTCTTATATCTGCTGCATGCATGTTTATGGTTTTATTATGTGCTTATCTGTGAATCTAGCATATTAACTTTATGGTTAAAAGTGTTAGAATATATTTGCTGAGACTCTCTATTCTTAAACAATTCCGCTGTGCATATACTCTAAGTGTGAAGCTGCAGTAACCAGTTTGCTGTAAGCAGAACATGAGTCTGCCAAACTACTGCAAGCAGCGATAGCTTACAGTAGCTTGCAGCGAATAGAGAGAAAAATGAGAAAAAGAGAGAGGTTCATTCACCCCCCTCTGAACCTCTGTAACCACTTGGGACCAACAAAGACCTTTTATGTGTTTTTTTGTTGGAAATGGGTGAGCCTAAATATATGTTACATAGCAAGACATGAGATTCTTGTATAAACTTGGTAGAAATGTTAAATATTTTTGAAGAAGCAATTAAGGACATTAGTGGATGCTATTATCCTACTTCTCCTATAGCATTAGATCAATGTGTGAAAATTGTTTTAATTCTTAACGCTTATTGTGATGATGATTCCTTGTGCAATGTACTTATAATGATGAGATCAAAATAGTTAAAATATTTTCATGAATACCCCTTGTCTTCTTGTGTGCTAAATTATTAGATCCTAGGATTAGAGAAGATGGCTTAGAAGAATTATTAACTATGTATTATAATGCATTGTTTCCACATGGACTACTAAATGATTATGATGAAGTAGATTACGTGTCTAATCCTAGGGAAGTAGTTGCTAGAGCTAAATGATATTTGTATGATTTATTTAGAGATTACAAAACAATTTATAGTAGTGAATCTAGTAGTAGTGAAAATATAGGTGCTCAACAAAATGTAGGATCTAATAGTTCTTCATCTTCTTCATCTACCTAATTTGGACCGACCCTTAGTCAATTTTATAACTTTTATGACATTAGGACACAAAAACGAGCTAGAAGTAGTAACCCTTCACAAGAATTAGATAATTATTTAGGTGCCACTTTTGAATCAATTGCTTTTGAGAACTCTTTAGATTTATTGAAGTGGTGGTCACGAAGGACCACCATATATCCTATTTTAACCATTATTGCTAAGGAGTTTTTTGCAAATCCCACCTCCACGGTCTCGGTTGAACATGCATTTAGCATTGCGGGCCACACATTGACTACGAGACGAGCAAACTTAGCCAATAAGAATGTGCAAAACATTATGCTCCTTGAGAATTGGCTCAAAGCCGACAAACGTCAACAACATATCGATGTCGCGGCATTGGACGATGGTTGTCCTGATTTGTTTGGCTACAACTCAAACACATCATCCTCCGGCGACACACCAACCAACTTCGACGATTATTGAAGAAGGTAAGTTGAGGTAAGAGAATTACGGAGCTTTGATTCCTTAATTCTAAAACTAAGGATATGTAGGCAATTTCATTATAAATTTGGAAATGAATTTCAATTTCAAAATTAGAATGAAACTCAAGCTCTTTGAATTTTTCCCCCTACCCTTATACTACCTCTGTCCCAAAATAAATGACGTTTTAGTCTTTTGCACATATATTAAGAAATGTGATAAAAAGTCCAATCTACCCCTATTTAAGTTTAATTAATGAGGTGCTTTTATCTCATTAACACATTTAATTTGAGGTGAGTAAATAGGGGTATATTTGGTAAATTGCATGTAAATATGCTTTGGAATACGAAAACGACAATTATTTTGGGACAAATTTTAGTTGCTAAAACATCATTTATTTTGGGACGGTGGTAGTATCTTTTATTTCATTTCATTTGATTTCATTTCTTAATGTTGTACTTGTTTTATTGTAATATCAATTTTTTGACTTGTAATTTGTAAATTTGTAATTGTAATAGATAATTGAAAATTTGTAATAGATAGACTTTTATAATACATTAATCTATAGATTTAAATAGAGTTCTAACTTGTAATAATTTCCCAATTTTTTATCAAAAGACAAAAGTTTGTTCACTTAATTATTGTTAATCTCTCCCATTTAATATTTTGTATTCTAAAATATCAATTTACTTTAGTATATTTCAAAAACAAGTATTAAAAATCAAAATTGAAGATGCAAAATTTGTTTTAAAAAAAAACAACGGAATCGGCGATTTCGGTTAAACCGTCGGTTCCGAACCAGAACCGTAACCTTAGCCCATCCGGTTCGGTTCCGATTCGGCCTTCCCGAAACCGCAAACTGCCTGTTCGGAAACGGAACCGGTGAACCGGATGGACATCTCTAGTATTTGGGGCGGGGCGGACCCGACCCGTGCTTGAAACGAGCGCGGACACGACCCGTGCTCGAGGCGGGGTGGGTCTGGGTACCCTAAGCGCCCCCACCTAATACTAATATTAATATACATCATACATATTGTGAGAAGTAAATTTATATATTAATCTCAATTAATTTATATATTATGATAATTAAGTGTATCTGTGTATATATATAAAAGTAATTGAGGATCTTATTTTAATTAATTAAGTAATTGAGGATCATATTTTTCAAACTATTCATGTTAAAATTGCAAATTGTTATTTATTTATTTTATAAAAAATAGGTGGGGCGGGGCGGGACGGGGCACAGGATGAAAATTTCTGAACCATGGCGGGTCGTGGGGCGGTGGGTAGTAGGCGCGGGGTGGGCCTGGGTAGTTAACTACCCGTCCCAACATGCCCCATTGTCATCCCTATAAAAAATTAACCAATGACAATGACATGAAGAGAAATAAAAGTAGATATCAAGATACATATCTATTGAGAAGATTTTTTTTAAAGAAGAGACGTAGATGTTTTTTTATATCTTCGTTATTGAAATAAATTTTATATTTGTTTTCTAATAGTACAATATATTAGAAATGTATTTATAATCTGAGATAAGATATATATATATATATATAGGGTAAAAAACATTATGGCATCCGAACTATAGTCGTTTTTACAGATTGTGGTAAAAACTTTTCAATGTTGCACCGTACTGGCCGAACTTTGTATATGGATTTTGGCAATTTTGCAAAAGAAATCTTCAATTGCATAGTGAACCCTAATCCCCAATTTCCCAATTTCATATTAGGGTTTCTGAATTGCAGAAGATTTGGAATAATTTTGCTAAAGTATAATGTTCATAAATCATTTGAATGCAAGGGATGCATGACACTGGTGAAAGAAATCTGATTCTTGTGTCTTTTGTTGCAGAAAGGAGGTTGTAAGTTTTTCAATTGGATTGATCCACCAATGTGTGAAAGCGATTGTCAGATTATTCCGGGTTTGTTGAGATGTGTGAATCAGCTTGAAGATGAATTGGAAAAGAAAAATAGGAGGGACAAGAGGGAGAAGTGGCTATGGTTGGCAGTAGTTTTCTTCTTTGTGATGTATCTTGTTAAGTGATTAATAGGTCTTATGTATTAGTGATTATGTATTTGTTTTGGTTGGTAGAAGTTGTGGATTGCAATTTAGTATGAAATGGTGGTGAATTTGGGTGTAAAATTCACCATTCAAGTTTCTTATTTATTGATTTGGATACATTTGTGTTGTTATATGGTGTTGAATTTACATTTCATGTTTGTGTCTCAAATTTGTGCATATTGATTCTGTTATTATTTGGATAC